>CM053783.1:384730216-385330216 GCA_028749045.1 Cupressus sempervirens
AGTACAAGGATCAGTTAAGACGGTGATGACATGATGTATTGATAATCTACTTAAGGTTACAAAGGTTGGTTACACTTAGAAAGTTTAGAAGAACAAGTAACACAAAGTTTGTCTACCATGCTTGACTGAGTGGATAGTAGGTACCGAGTAAAGTCAGTGCAAGCTTAGCAAAAAATTATTTGGAGCTAAGTAAAATTTCATTCTAGTGTATGCTGAGCAAAATAGTTGATGCTGAGTAAAGTTTAGTTGATGTTGAGCATCGATAAACTATAGTAGGTGTTGAGTACTTTCATAGTGGATGCTAAGAAATGTAGTATGTTTCGAGTGTTAGAAGATTGATAATGTTGAGTTGTTGCATTATTTAAAAGATTGTGAATTTGATGAATCTAAGCCAACAAGTTTGTTTTTTTGAATTTTGTGAACCAGGTGGAAGATAAGGTTGATGAGCTAGTGGCATAGAATTTGAGGTAAACCATATTTAGGTGAATTCAAATGGATTCTAAGAGAAGTTCCTAGAAGAGATATGAGATATGGGGTAAATACATTGTATCCTACCTAATCCATCTGAACCCTAAATTTGGAAGATGGAAAATGAGCAGAAAAATATCTTAATTTCCTACTTATGGGAATGTTTGGTCATGAGAAAAAGTTTTCATATGCGAGAACCTAAGGGAGACAAGGAGTCAAGGGTTTTGATTTATCAAGTGACCTAAGAGAAGAGTCTGTAATGGCATGTTTTTTATTAGGTAAAACGGGTTTTACAGGGATCCTGAAACCCAAAGTTTTACAGAAAAAAGAGCGAGATGAAACAGACTAAACAAACAAAAAATTTCCACAAAAGGTCGGAGACAAAAGAAGGCCCGAAGCCAAAGAACAAAGGCTAGAGATAGAAAAGAAAAGCCAGGAAAATAGGCTAGTGGTTGTCTGTGTCCATGGCCTGCAGGGTTTCTGTAGCATCATTGTCCTTCTGACTGGCCACACCCTCCTAAATCCTGGTAGGAGTGTTCATCTGGCTCCCCTGATTCACCTGGTCACTGGCCTCTTTCTAAAATTCATCCCGGGTGAATCCTTGCTCTGTGTTCTACTCTGCATCCCTATCAAGGCTAGTTGTAGTCAGATAGTTCCCCAGATTGACAATATTCTCATTCAAGGTGTGAAGGGTGTCCACTATCTATTTGGTGATTATCTGGTGGACAGAATCTAGCCTTTGGACCTTCTGCTCAAGCTGGGTGAGTCTGTCATCCTGATGGTCTCTAGAGACCTGACCTCTGTATTTCTCTTGGCTACCCACCTGGTCATTGCTTCCTTTGGCTTCCTGGTCCTTGTCAGTACCCTAGTTGTTGGGCTGGTTGTTCCTATCCTTCAGAGCCTCAATTTCTTGAAAAAGCCACTTGATGGAATGAAAGTTGTCAATTAGATTGTTCTTTGAATTGTTTAGGAAGTTGAAGCCAGTTTCACGCACATTGTCAGAGATAACCAAAAGAGCTGAGTCAATGAGCTAGTTGTAGTGGGTACTTCGGTCAAGGTCCTCCAGCACCTAGATTTTAGTGGGTTCTCTAACAATACCCAAACTGTCCTTGTCCCCATAGAAGTCTATAATGGCATGTTAAGAAAGAAGGCTTAAGGAGATGAATGCTTGAAGGGTGAACAAGCTATCAGAGCTGCAAAGTATGAAAGCCAAGCAAAGTTGAAGACTGAACAGAATTTATAATCTGCAAGAGAAGTTGTATGTTGTATCAAATCAAAGCTCTATTGTTACTCTCTAACAATTATATTAGTCTAGGGTAAATCCTTTGAATTAAGGTTGATCTAATAGTCATTTTTAAATCCTTTCCCCAGGTGGCATTCCAAGTGAATGGCCTAAAGTCCTCTAACAAGGCTCACTTCTAACAGGGTCATTGAAATCCCTTAACTAGGTCACATTTAACAATGTGTATTGTAACCTTTAACAGGGTTGGCCTTTCACAGGGCATCACTTTAGAAGAGTGAAAAGGAGTAGCATGTTACTGGTGGTTTTTCCCAAATTGGGTTTCTACATAAATCATTGTGTCAAGTGTGTTGACGAATCTATTATGTTTCATGATTTAAATTTTTGCAAGTTGATTTGACAATAACCTACAAGTTGTAGTGATTGTATAATCTTATGAATGCATGTATGAATATTAATGTTTTATGGTTTCACTAAGTTGTGAAAAGTGTTATTTATACATCTGGACCTTGGATAACTAATTCACCCCCCCCCCCCCCCCATCTCTCAGTTATTCTAAAGTATTCCAACATTGATACCTAAGTCGAAGGAGCTAGCAATAATTCAAGCACTAGTAACTTTACCAAAAGCTAACACTCCTTCTAGTCAAACTATTCAAAGGCCAAGCACAGATGCAACACCTTTGCAATTCTTAGTGTTGAGTCCTAGTTCATCCAAGGAAAAAGAGGTAATAACCTATGGAGATGTTAGCCTAGATGAAGAAATTATATTGCCCAAGTTTGATTATGCACCAATAACAATCGAGTTAATGGGTATACTTCAAAAAGCCCTAGCAAGAAAGAAACATCAAGAACTACTCAAAAGAGGGCATAGGCAAAAGCAAGCTTTGCTTGATATCAAAAACATCTTCTTAGATGCATTCAGTCTGCCTACTTTAGATGAAAGAAAGCCAATCATTGAATAATTGACCAACATAGTGGAAAGGGTAACTGATACAAACCTAGATACCAATGCCAAATTATTAGAATGGTATAAGAAGAAATTTTAAAGTAAAGTAAATGAAAAGATATCTAGTGAAATAGCACTTACACAAGTTGCATTGGCAACTAAAATAGACAGTGTGAAGAAGATACTAGGGACTATTTTATCTCTACATACCAAATTGTGTAATCCTACACTCTTCATACAAGAGACAAGGAATCACATCCTTAGCTTGGAAAGTTGAATGAACTCATCAAGTGCAAAATTTCCCATGAATCCAGCTCAAAGTGAGAAACACTTTAGGTCCATGTTGCAAATCCAAAGTTAGTTAGCAGTACTATCAGTCGATGAAACCAACATAAGGGCTAAATTGATAAGCATCTAGACTACATTGGCTTCTTATTATGAGATTCTATACAAGGAGTTAGGCTATGCAAAAACTCTTATGAAGAAAGACCCCAATCTTTCTACAATAGATGGCCTAGTACACCTTGCTACCGAGCTGGCCATCCAAATTAAGTCTTTGGAGGTAGCTTGTGACAATTGGGATGCCTCCCTTAAGATTATTCTTGAGGCCCATAAATCCTTTTTGGACAAATACACTATCAATGTATGACCCATTAACATCAATATCAAAAAGGCAGAGTAAGAGCTATGGAGGAGCATGGGGGAGCAAAGAGAGCAAGTGTGGGAGAGTAAAAGGGAGTAAGAGCAGAAAGAAAATGAAAGAGTATTAGTTGAGGCAAATCTACTCAGCATGAGAGATTTTGATACAAAATACAAAATAGAACAAATCAAACAACTTAGGGGGAATTATGAGATTTTTTAGGTATAAGTTATTGCAAAATTTTGATATTTTAAAATATTTTTTAGAAGCTAGATAGTTAGTTATGTTATGCTTGTAAGAATAAGAGTATTAATACATGACCAAGTGTTTTTGACACTCATGTCAAAGGGGTAGATTGTTGATCTCATAATGGTTTTGACTAGTGAGTGTCTATACACTTAAGTCATTTACTTAGTTCATGTCAAACAAGTAACATATGTCAAGCACAACATATAAGTTAGAGGACGTTGAGTAAACAGTGAGTGTCGAGTCACTCAAGTGTTGAGTAGATAGTATGTGCTGAGTGATTCAAGAGTTGAGCAAGCAGTGCATGTTGAGTCATTCAGATGTTGAGTGATAGTATTGAAGTCAGTATGTACCAAGCACCAGGGACTTCAATTGTTGAGTAACATAGTTTTGACATAGTTGTTTATATTGGCATAAACTACTATGTAAATTATTTTTGAGCTGACTTAGAGATTGAATTACTATATTTTGGTTATAAGGATGAATCTTAAGTTGGAATCCCTATGCATTACATGCACCCAATCAAGTAAAGGGAAGGTTTAAGTGGCAATATGAATGAATCACAGACGTTGATTCATACCTAACCCTAAGTCACCGAGGTATTCTTAAGGAAGACAAACCCTAAACATTTTAAGAGCGTGAAAGGGAATGAATGAATGATCAAGGAGATTTTTGCATGCATAAACTAGGATATTCAATGTGATCAAGGCATTATGATCTGAATTGTAGAATCACTGAACAACAAAGAGACATCTAATCAAGAAGGATCAAGTACACAATAGAATAGAGGAGATTTATCATCAAGCATCAGAGTGCTAATTGTAGGATCATTGCTGAGACATTCTAATAGGTGAATTAGTTAAATCTCTTAACAAAGTAGTCCTAACAGGCTGTATTGAAATCCTTTAACAAGGTGCTTACTTAATTGTGAGGTGAAGTCCTCTTACTAGGCACACTTCTAATAGGGTTTTGAAATCCTTTAATAGGGTAAGACCTAAAAACCTTTATAAGCCTTTAACAAGGTAGAACTTTCACAAGGTAGATCATGTTTCATGATCAAACATTGTAACCTTCATTTGATACATTTTATTACTACAGTAGTGAAGATTTGTGGGTTTCATCCCCACCCCAATTTTACTTTCTCATTGGAGGATTTCTAGGTAATCATATATGTGTGAATGCTTACTTATTTACATGCTTTACATGGTATTTCAATTTGTTTTTTGAATGTATGAGATGGATGTGTGGTGAATATTTTATGGGTCAAAGTTTAAAGAATTGATTCACCACCCCCCCTCCCCCCCCAACTCAAAAGTTTACCTTTCTTATTGTAAATTCCAATAGTTTCTTTATTTTTGTTATGTGTTTGTAGTATTAAGGGGAACAACTTCATCAGGAAACATTTCCAATGGATGCATGTATAAATTCATTAAAGCAATTGCTCACATTGAGGAACTTGTAACCACTTTAACATGGGGGCATACATTATGCTCATTTTTGCACACACACACATGCACATGCACGCGCATGCACACACACATGCACATGCACACGTGCACACACACACGCGCGCGCACACACACACACACACACACACACACACACACACACACACACACACACACACACACACACACACACACACACACACACACACACACACACACACACACACACACAAAATGTATGATGATCTTTTGCACTTTTTGGATCCCTTTTTGTATCACTAGCAATCCTTTAAGTATTTATCCCTATACTTTTTTATCCTTTGTTGGATTACTAACAATCCTAAAGTCCCAATCTTTCAATTACCCAAGGACACACACATCCTTATGCTTGGATCATATTTGGATTCCTCTTTTTGGAGACGTAAACCCTTAAGGAAAAATCCTCAATGGCTTTACTAACATGCTACACATTCCTACTAGACTATCATTATGATCTCCTTTTGATACATGCCTTTTAATATGATTCCAAGTAAGAGACACAGATCTTATTGGGTTGAGGCAATCATAGTTTTTTTTTTTTTTTTGTTAGCAATGTCTCTCTTGCAATTCTTTTGGATTTCATGAGGACTCAAGTCTATTGGGGGCTTGATTGTTTCTTTGTCTTCTTAGTCTTGATAAGATTGTCTCATGTTTTTTGTCTACTTTACCATTGATTTCGAGTTTGACTCATGTTCTTTCTAAAGTGGGGGATAAATATACCATCTTAAAAAGTGTACACTATTTTCATAAGACTTTCTAGCCCTCCTTTGATTATCTTATATAATTTGGATGCATTTATACCATCCTTTCTCTACCCCTTGATAGAGCCTGGAAGGCACAAGGCTAAAACCCTCTTGGCTAGATATTGAAATCAAACCTTACTTAGGGTAGAGGTTAAGTTTATCCCTTACCATAGTGTATGAGCTAATGTCAACATCTACCTAAGGAGTTTTGTTCTTAAGTTTTTGAGATTTTCTTAGGGTTTTCCATTCTCTCTTGCCTAAATGTAGTCATCCCTCTTTTTGATTTTCATCTTGAATTTGGTATGAAAGGGAGTTTGGTGACTTTATTTGTGGGTTCATATTCTATGTACAAGTTATCCACCCATGTTATCAATTTGAGAAAAAGATTCATGTTATCATTTGCAAGCAAGTTTTTAAGGTTAATATAAGGAGTTCAAGTTGAGAAAGAAAGAATTTATTACAAACCCTTATTCATGCCATGAATTTTCTTCTCAAGATATAGATTCTTTATTCATTAGATTTAATGGAGTTGGCCATCAAGAAATGACATATTCATTGTTGTTTCATCTTCATTCATTCATCCAACATTGAAGCATACTTACATCCATGGTGCTATGATTGAAACTTGTATATCTATTGCATTTGTAGAGATATCCTACATTCTACATTATCCTTCTATATCATACATTTAAATACAAGTATATAAGCATCTCTATGGATAACATATATGAGTTATTCCATAGAGATTGGGCAAGTAAGGTGAATGTTTACATTTGTCTTACTTTTACATTCTTTCTCATTTCAAGTTTAATTCCTAGCCAACACTTGACCAAGGCAAGCCCCTCTCCCCCAACATGTTTCCTTTTTCTTGTTTGCAAGTGTAGATTTACAAGTTTTCATACTTACATTTTCTATATGTAAAGTTAGGGTTTTACTTTTCATTAGAGTTTTCTATTCCAAAAATTTTGTTTAGTCTAGGTTCAGGTCAACTTTAGCCTTGACCCTTCCCAGATTGTCCTTGACCCTCAATTCTAACTTAACACCCTAGTTTAGGCTTAACTTATGACATTCAAATTTTAAGGTTCATGATTCTAGGTCCTAAGTTACCAGATATGACCTTGTTTTAATTTCATTTATAGTCTAATAGAAATTTCTTATATCTAAAGTGATATCACTCTTAGTTCTCAAGGTGAGTACATCTCTCTCTTTTTTACTTCATATCACTTATTTACATATTTTAGATATAATCCTATCATGTGCTTAGTTATTATTTATGCTTTTACATTCATTGGCATCTTAATTAGGCAATCTCCTTCATATAAATACCTAATACAAACTAAAATAACAATCATATCAAATAATATAAAACATAACAATCACAATAAAAAGGGAAAGAAATAAACCTTTTAAATATACTTTCAGGGATCCTTAGATCTAGCATTATCTCCCCTTGATCCATACAGGTTGTGATAATATTATTTGGGTCCTTTTAAGGGTTATACTTGAAAGTCCTTATTTTTCCTTCCCTCGTGATTATCAGGGGTTTGGATAGTAAGTACCCCCATTCCCCCATCATAAACATAATGAATAAAGTGAGACCTAAAAACAAGAGACCAAAATCTATAAACCATAAGTATTTAGAGACTCTAGATAAGGGATGACCTAGAGGTAAGGGACAACCTAAGGTAACAGATGACTTGGTAAGGGAAAAGGTCATCCTTGAACTTGTCTGCACAGAAAACTAAATATTTTGAAAATCTAACAGATACTAGAAAACCCTATATTTGTAATCTAAATTCATCAATCTCAAAATCTACAAATCTACTCCTAAACATAAGGAAAAATATAAATTATTGGGAGAGGGGATTTCCTTGGAAAAGACCTTGTTGAATTTTTAAAACTACTAGGCAACAAAAGACCCGATACCAGGATGCAGAGGACAAATCTCAATCTAAGGGTTAGCTACTTCCTATATTCAACTAAGAATTCTTCAAATCTAGACCCAACACTAACAAAATCACAGAGATTCTCTACACTTCAAGCTTTGCAAGGCTTAGGCGGGTGCACCTTAGATATGAAATGATTGGATGCTCGATATTCTCTTCATAATTGACTAATTGATACTCTCTCTCTCTCTCTCTCTCTTCAAAAATCAATCCCCTATAGTAGAAAAGGTCACAATTCTTCTTGAATTTACAAATAGCTCTTGATTACAACAGCTAACTATGACACACAGAGAACTATTTCATATAAGTGCTGACCAACAATTTTAATATTCAAATAGTAAAGTAAAAGTTGATTTGATTTTAATTTTATGCTTCATGCAACCCCATGATTTCTTCAATATGCAACTGGATAGATGATCAGTGCCCTATCCAATGGTATTTAGAGTCTACCTAGTAAAACTTTTACCTAATTGATTGTCTTACAATTAAATATATCAGCAATTAACCCTAAACCCCATTCTTATGAATATCCTTCTTATATGACTAGAAATCCTACCAATTTATTGAGGCATTTACTTAATTCCTTGAATTAAAAGTAATAGGTTTAAGTGGAGAATAAATCAGAGGTTGAGATTGTAACTCAACATGATTAACCACATGATTCACTTCTTTTTTTTTATCATCATAGTTAATATGTTGGTCAGTAGAAGAAGGTTGATTAATGACATTTTTTGAAGGTGAAGGTGTTGAAATCTAATTGAAAAGATCGTTGATGAAGAAAGATAATTGAAAGAGGGAGATTGTTGAAGAAGACTATGTGTTTCAATCATTATTTTTTCATTGATGTCAAACCTTCTATTTTATGGTAAGACAACTACTTATAAGATTCAAGTACTATCACTTAGTTGATTAATGAAGAGGATTTGATCAATAAGATGTAACAAAAGCACCTAGAGGAAAGGTTGAGTTATGACTATGTAATGAAGTACAAGGATCAATTAAGATAGTGATGACATGGTGTATTGATAATCTACTTTAAGTTACAAACGTTGGCTACACTAAGAAAGTTTAGAAGAACGAGTTACACAAAGTTCATCTGCCAAGCTTAACTGAGTGGATAGTAGATGCCAAGCAAAGTTAGTGCAAGCCGAGTAAAAAGTTAGTTGGAGCCGAGTGAAAGAAAATTCTAGTGGATGCCAAGTAAGACAGTTGATGCTAAGTAAAGTTTAGTTGATGTTGAGCATCAGGAAACTTTAGTTAATGTTGAATGATTTTATAGTTGATTTCGAGCAACGCAATATGTGTCGAGCATCAGAAGGTTAATAATTTCGAGCTGCTACATTATGTTAAAGATTGAAGATTCACCAAAACTAAGCTAAAAAGTTTATTTTCTTAAAACTTATGAACTAGGAGGAAGATAAGGTTGATGAGCTAGTGGCACAGAACTTGATGTAAACCATTTTTGGGGAAAATTCAAATGGATTCTAGGAGAAATTTCTAGAAGAGATACAAGATATGGGGTAGATACATTGTATCCTACCTAACCCATCTGAACCCTAATTTTGACAATGGAAAATGAGTAGGAAAATATCCTAATTTCATATTTATAGGAATGTTTGGTCATGAAGAAAAAGTTGTCATGTGTGAGAAACTAAGGAAGAGAAGGAGTTAAGGGTTTTGCTTCATTAAGTGACCCAAGAGAAGAGTCTGCAATGACATGTTAAGTAAGAAGGCTTAAGGAGATGAATGCTTGAAGGGTGAACAAGCTATCAAAGCTACAAAGTATAAAGGCCAAGAAGAATCGAGGATTGAATAGAGATTTTTAATCTACAAGAGAAATTGTAAGTTGTATTAGATCAAAGCTTTATTGTTACTCTCTAACAATTGTATCAGTCTAAGGTAAATCCTTTGGATTAAGGTTGACCTAACAATCATTTGTAAATACTTTAACTAGGTGGCATTCCAAATGAATGGCCTAAAGTCCTCTAACAAGGCTCACTTTTAATAGGGTGATTGAAATCCCTTAATCGGGTCAAATTTAATAGTGTGTATTGTAACCTTTAACAGGGTTAGCCTTTCATAGGGCATCACTTCAGAAGAGTGAAAAGGAGTAGCATGTTACTGGTGGTTTTTCCCAAGTTGGGTTTCCACATAAATCAATGTGTCAAGTGTGTTGATGAATCTGTTATATTTCATGCTTTACATTTCTGCAAGTTGATTTGATAGTAACGTACAAGTTTTAGGGATTGCATAATGGATGCATGCATGGGTATGAATGTTTTAAGGGTTCACTAAGTTGTGAAAAGTTTTATTTATATATCTGGACCTTGAATAACTAATTCACCCCCCCCCCCCCCCCCCTGCTCTTAGTTATTCTAAACTATTCCAACAAAAGGTAAAGGATTAGTATAAATCTACAAATTCTAATTAGGAGGTGCAAAAAATTTATTCATGTTATTAACTTGAGAATAAATAGAGATAACATTAGAATCAATAAGGTGTTGAATAAAATTCTTCAAATCATAAAACCTTTGAGTATCATATAAACTAAGTTGATAGTGGTATTAACAAAAAGCATTTAAATCAAATGACTTAGACATTATTTTGGTATTATCAATAAGACAAATAGGAGGAAGTGTACAAATTCCAACATGATTCAATGTAGTCATCACCTTGGATAAAGGTATAGATAATTGAGTGTACTTACAATTAGGATGATATAGAGAGGAAAAAGTACTTGTACCTTTAGATTTAGTAACCACTTGATCAGCAACTATATTTGTTGACTTTATTTTGAAAAGATTGTTAGGTTTATAAAACTTATTGGGATTTCTAACAAAATCACTCTTATCACTATAAATAGGAGCCATAGGAGTAGAACTCTCAAGTTGACTCACTTGTAACTAGTAATGGTGAAGCACTATACAAAGATGAGAAAATGAGGTATACTCGGTAAGAAGTATCTTATCTCCAATGTCTTTATATAATTTAGAAATAAAGATGTCTTTAATAGCATGATCAAGCATAGGATAAGAAATCTAAGCATAGAAATGTTTAAATCTACTAATAAAATTAGTAACTTTCTCTTTAACAGTTTTCTTATAATGCATAAAAATAGTTAAAGAAATATGCGAACCAATATTATTCTAAAATTGTTGAATGAAATCATTGGCAAGAGTTTGAAAGGAATCAATAGAATAAGAAGGTAGAGAACATACCATTGCTAGGTTCTATCCCTAAAAGTATCAAAGCAACTTAGCCATTAGCCTATAGTTGTGAGAAAAATCACTATATATAGCTTGGAAAGTTTTGACATGAATCATGAGATCTCCCTTACCATTATAAGTCTCAATATGAGGTACCTCAACATGTTGTGGTATAACAACATGAAGGATATATAAGGAAAGGGATCACATGTAGGAATATTTTATTTATATTGAGTGAATTGAGCCACTTGTTGTTATAATATAGTGAACGTTTGAACCAAGCTACTAATGGTAGGATCAGAAGACGTGATAGTGGGCATATAATGTTAGATTTATTAGGAAATTTGTAAGAAGTAGAAGAAAGATGTAAATATTTTGGCAGAGGATTAGAAGGAATAGGTAAAGGGTTCAAATAAATAAAAGGAAATGCATTATATAAAGGTAACAAAGAAGGTATGGAAGTAGGAGGAACACTCACGAGAAGTGAAAGGCTAGGAAGACCAACACTTAAAAGAGTGGGCACTTGTGTAGAAGTTTTCACAAGAGGTAGATCATATTTAGGTGTGCTAGAAAGAGTGGTAGAAATAAGTATAGAAGGTTCAACAATTATGAAAAGAGGAGGATATCCTAACTCTTGAGCACATTTCGTCAAAGACTTAACATGAGTGTTAATAATGTGAGATATACTACACAAGATGGAAATGTTATTATCATTATTATTAACAAGTATCTTAAAAGCTTCAATAGCATAAACACTATTAGGGTTTTGATGTTCTTACACAAGTTTCCAATTTATCAAATTCATGAGAAAGCTTATCAACTTGTAACTAAAGAACTCTTAAAGATTTATCTTCATTATGGGATAAGTGAAAAGAGTTATGCTCTGATATAGGATTAAGATTGTGAGAAAATTTGTCAGTGTCATCATGAGTCCTAAGTAGAAAAGAGGAATCATGATCAAAGGAGCTTGTGAGTATATGAATTTGCCTAACATGGATGCTATAGGTTGGAATTAGCCTAATTAAGCTTGTAAAAGGGGATATTAAAAAAAAGGAAAATATAATGAGATATAACCATACAAATATAATTATAAAGAGCAGAAAAAAGATATCTAACCACACAAAAGATAACTAAATGTAACTCTATAATAAAGAAGAAGAAAAAGGGTTCACCAAAAGAAGATAAACACCTAAAAAAATATATAATTCCAAAAAGGAGAGGGAGTCAGTTAGTTTCAACAAAATGTTTAGGGGAAAATGGAGATGCTTTAATAGGATGTAGATCTCCACTTTACAAGCCACTAAAACATTCAAAAGAGTATATGATAAATGAAAAGAGATAATTCCCAACTATGACTCCTCTTTATAACCCAAATTAGATCATAAAGGACCCAAAGGAGAATGGGTGTCAATTCTAAAATTAAATTATATAGGAGAATGCAATATAAGGAAATACACTCTTTGACCCTTATAGGATAATGTATATGAAAAATGGAAATGATTGATTAAATAATGTAGATCTAGATGCTAAGTGTGTACAATCAACCCAATTAAGATAAGATATAGGATAAAGATAAGAAAGGAAATAAAATATAAAAGACTCACCTTGAAATATGTAGTAGAAGCTGTATTTTAGCTCCAAAAGTCATGAATATGAGCCTATCTCTAAATGTTTGACTACATATTCCTAAATGAAACGAAAATAAATAAACAAAACCCACAAATAATTCTTCCAGAAAAGCAACAGAGTCTAGGTCAACTTGGAGGATCAAATTCTCATAGGATTATTATGTACCAAGGGTAGTGTAACAAAGTCAAACTAACTTCTCTGAAAATCTCTTGAGGACTAATTTTGATATGTGCATGCAAAATTTTGCTATCTTGTTCCTACACACAAAAAGTGAAGAATTTCCTTTTTGTTTAGTCGATGAGGGCTATCCTTGGTCTAGTCGTATATTGAGGAATCACCCTTGAAATGATAAATGTAAATGTAAATGACTAAAACAAGATAAATGTCAGGATTCACCTTTCCTTAAATCCCTTGTCATTAAGGATTTTTTTTTGTAGTGTGAGTTGTAGATCTTGAATTCAATGTATGAATATATGATATCTCCATAATTTGCAATAGATCTACCATAATCCCATCATGGTGCCATGGATGTGAGATTGCATCAATGTAGAAGATAATGACTACTTTAATGTACATCATATTCATTGATGGCCAAAAATATGTTATAACTTGAAGAGGAAATATTCTAAAGGATCCTTCGATGCTTGATAAAAATCTACCTTGCTTGAATACTTGAACTCCTTGAAAGCAAAGTATGGATTACTTGTCTTCTTAAAAAGTGTATATGTCTTATAAATTCTTGATGTAGGTGAGATATGAAAATGATGCCTCCGAGCCTCCTTATATATGAGTTTTTAGGTGGGAAAAAATACAAGTTGACCATAGAGAATGATTAAACTAATTAAACCCTCAAGGTTCTTTGGACACTAAGCCTCGCAAACCTTGGGGTCAAGGTTGACTTAAGTTAACCCTGACCAGTCTGGGTCAACCTAGGTCAACTTGGTCCCAAAGGGAAGGATGGGAGAGCAACAAGAAGCTCAGGTGGAAGCTAGTAGGAATAAGGAAGAAAGGGGAAGGAAAGAGACAAAAAGGGGCACTGAGCACAGGTCCATCCATGGTGCAAGAAAGCATTACAAAAAGGGTGCTAAAAGGTCTTAGAAGTAAAGTGCATCCATTTTAAGATGGTACTGTAAGTATTCTCTTGAATGATTAAAGGATAAATACTTGAATTCTTTGAATGCAGATTTCCCTCTTTGATTGCCAAATCCACTATATCTAATGTATAAAGAATCTATCTCTATATAAATAATGCATGAGTGATGACATGATATGAGGGTCTTTAATTAATGCTTGATTTCTTGGCTTGGACTCCTTGAAATATTTCTTATAAATGATGGCTTGAATTATATTCTTTCTCATGAAAGAATAGATTGTTCTTAGAACTTGTGTATTATTTAGATGGATTGTGGATAATCAAATGAAGTGGGTAATAACCCTTTCATACTAATTTTGGGATCAAAATCAAAAGGGGTTGGCTAAACTCAGATAAGAAAAGATTAAAACTCTTGAATAAGCACAAGGTACAAGTAAAAAATTCTTGGGTAAGGGATGAACTCAAACATTAACTAGGTAAAGCATAGCCTCAAACCTTACCTAGGGGATACATCACATTGGGAAACTCTCTAAGATCTTGTCAATAAAGAAAAAATGGTTAGAAATAGGTGGAAGCTTGGAAACATGTAGTAGTGTGAGCATAAATGGACCCATGATCTAGGAGATCACTAAAATGGGGTCTAAGTATTCTTTATAACTTCCAAACTAATGGGTGCTAAATTTTAAGATGGTACACTTTCTAATTATTGGTTCATGAGGAACAACACTTTTTGAAGGTTTTACAAATGGGGTTGCAAGTAGAGTGGGTTTAGCCATGGAGGATACTTCATAGTTAAGCATACTTGAGTTGGAGTATTATTGGGATGTGTAACCTCTCAAGAAGCCTTAGTGCTTCACCTCTATGAGAATCGCCTTTATGTAATGATTACTAAGTGATCCATTCATTATCATGAGAGATGGATTCATGTTAAATACAATTCATGAAACATGGTCAATGAGTTTGACTAAAAAAACTATAGAATTAAATCTGGAGAGAAATATCAAATTTTGAATTGATATGGAAAATACCTCCTACTCATAAATTTTACCTTAAGGGGATTTATAATGAATGGTCCATAAGGCATAAAAATTTTTGAAGGTTTTTAAAATAGGGTTACAAGAACAATGGATTTAACCATGGAGGAAACTTTATAGTTAGGCATGCTCAATCTAGAGTAGTACTTGAATGGGTGACATCCCAGGAAGTTCAATTGTTTAAATTTTGTGAGAATCACATAAATTAAATGAGTGCTAAGTACTCCATTAACTACCCTAGGAGAAAATTTCATGTTAACCATTACTCTTGAAACATGGGTCAATGAGTTTGATTAAAAAAACTACAAAGTTCAATCCTAATAGAAATATCACAATTCAACTTGACGTGGAAATATATTGTACTTATCAATTGATGATATTGATGAGTTTTATAATAGATGGTTTATAAGACATGACACTTTTTAAAGGTTTTCCAAATGGGGTTATAAGCAGAGTGGGTTTAACCATTGAGGAAACTTCATAGTTAAGTATGCTCAATCTAAAGTAGTATTAGGATGTGTGACCTCTTGGTAAGTCCCAATGCATCAACTTTATGAGAATTTCCTAGATGAAATGAGTGATAATTCCTCCATTAGTTATCTTTAGATAATTCTTCATGTGATCCATTGCTCATGAAGCAAGAGGTCAATGAGTTAGACTCAAAAAACAAAATTGTTGAATCCTTATAGCAATATCACAATTTTGACTTGCTATAAAAATTATGTCTTGCTTATTAACTTATGATCTTAAGGGGGCTTGTAATTAATGGTTCATAAGACACAACCCTTTCTAAAGTTTTTACAAATGGGGTTGCAAGTTGTGTGGTTTTAATTAAGGGGGAAACCCTGTAGTTAAAAACACTTGAGTTGGAGTAGTACTAGGATGGGTAACCTCCTAGGAAGTCTTAGTACTTAACCTTTACAAGCAACATGCAGATTAAATAAGTACTAAGTACTTCATTCATTTCCATGGGAGATGGGTCCAAGAAAACCACTACTTATGAAACATTGGTTAATGAGTTTGACTCAAAAAACTACAAAGTTGAATCTTGCTAGCAATATCACAAATTGACTTGTCATGGAAACTATCTCCTACTTATTAAATCATTGTGATTTAAAATATTTGAGTACTTAAATTTAGAAAATTGCTTGAATTATGAATTCACCATAATAGGAGTAGTCATGGTTGAAAATGTAGGTAAAATGTAAATCTCATAAATACCTTAGCTTGAATTAAAAAACCCTAGTTCATGTGTTGGTTTCCTTTCTTCGCCTTATCTATTTCAAAATCCTTCTTCTCTTTGTGATTAAAATAACTAGATAAAATCCTTTTTATATAAAATTTTCAATAAAAACACTTTTTGCATTAAATGCATCATATTCCCCTTTTTTATTACTTTTTCATTTGTTTTCCAAAATCTTGCAACATGCACAACTTTGTTATAATTAGAGCACTTGTGGTCTTCTTATCTTGTCTTGACCTATATTAGTTAGCCTTATTTTCATATGTAGAATATGTATAACAATAACCAATAAAATGATTATTTTTATTTGGTCTCCTACATTGATTAGTTTTGTGACCATAACCATTACAATTAATTAATCTACCTATTAGCATGAATGTCGGTGGTATTCCAATGTGGGAGTGTCTTAGCATTTTTGGATACATGATTTAGAGGTTGTGCATTGCATTCATGACAAAGTTTGTCATTGATGTCAACATATTGGTTATTTGTGAAGACTTACATAGCAACACCTAAATTTTGGCTTGATGAGGTTCAAAAAATGTAGATGAGCTTATGTAGACTTACAATAATGTTCTACAAACTATGTAGATACTGCACTTAGAATGTGTATGGAAATGCGAAGAATGGACAAAGTTAAGATGATTTTAGTGAAGAGGGCATTTAGACAATGTTATTAGATAATAGTTATTAATATTTTGATAGTATCTCCAAATAGAGATCGAATCTGGTTAAGTGGACTTGGACAAAGGTATAAGAAATGATGAGGATGGTGTGGTCCAACACACACATCCTGATGAGTATCTAGTGAAGAGTTATGAATACTATGAGCCGCCAATTTGTTTGTAATTGTGAAAAGTGTAATGATGTAATATTGTAATGTAACGTGTAAATGTAATATCTTAAGTTGGTCCTATATTATTATTGTAAATTGAGAAAGCCTCAAGGCTGATTCAATAACCTATTCTAGGACTTGGTATAAAGGAAGGATGATTTCCTTGGTTGTAATCATGTAGTGTAGATATTGTGTAATGCGAGTATGCAAACTTGTATGTGAGATCTAGTAAACCTGACAACAAATATCTTTTGATTAGAATAGTGTTTGGTGGTGTGAGGGATAGTGAGTTGTCAAAGAACTATATATGGAAAAGAAGAAGTTGTTGGACAAAGTTGATTTACAATTATATTATTCAGTGAGGATAGTACAAAGGTTATTTGGATAGTGGGTTCATTGGTCTTCCTAATCAACTCCTAATAGGGTTGACACAACTCCTAACAAGGTTGGAATCTCCTAACAAGGATTCAAAATATGTTAACAAGGACTTATATTTACTAAATGTATTTCATTGACTCCTAACATAGTCCATCCTCTTATAACAAACATATAGATTAGTACATTATTTTTTGGGTAGCATCCCCACTGGGATTTTCCCTCTAATCAGGGGTTTCCTTACTTAACAGATTTGGTGTTATTGTGTATGGTTATCTTTCTATGGTTGTTGCATCTATTGTTTACATGTTTTGGAGTTAATAAGGATATCGGTAGTTGTTTCAATTACATAACTAACCCCCCCCCCCCCCCCCCCCCCCCCCCCCGCCTCTTAGTTATCTTGGTGGACTTTACTTTCTAACAATTGGTATTAGAGCCTCAAGTCCTTAAAGGAAGAGCTTAAAAACTTAAGGAGATATATGGTGTAGTTCATAAAATAAAGTCTCAAGTTTGATGGAGTTAACTATGAAAGTTGGAAGGAAAAGATAAAGACACATTTTCTATGTATGGGTCTGGGTTATTGATTGATTACTAAGAGTAAGAAGGATGTGATTGAAGAAGACAAGCTTGAAGATTGTGATGAAAAATAGAAAAATGTATTCATGTTCAACATGCTTTCTAGAGAATTTTAATATTCCATACCTCACTTAGATTAGATTTTGATGGATGGAAGTGCTTTGACTAGGGATTTCCTTCTTGTTAGTGTGGTTGTTGGGGCTTTGTCTGTAGTTCTAGCATCTATCACTACTATGTCTACTGAGGCCAATGATGCTTCCACCTTGGTCTCCCTTCCTATTAGCATTGTATCAACTACTAAGGCTCTGACTAAGGTAGTTGTTGTGCCATCTTTTTTTGTTGGGGCTTCGAATAAGGTCTAGGAATTTTTTGATAGTGATGCTTTTGTCTTAGTCCCCCTTCCTATGCTAGTACTATTTCAGCTACCAAGGCTCTAACTAGGGTTGATGTTGTGTCATCTACTGGTGCTTCTCCATCTACAAAGGTTGTTTCTTCTATAGTCGAGGCTTTAATCTCTTCTTCCTTTGTAAATTCTATGTTGGATGATAAAGTTCCTAAGGTTTCATTAGTTGTTGGTGTTTATGTGGGTGTTAGGGCTAGGGTTTTACTAGTTGATGGAGCTTCTAAGTTTGTTGGGGCTTTGCATGTCTCTTAGATTGGGTCTATATCAAGGGCTTCATTACTGGCTAAAGCTTCTAAGCCTTATGGTGTTGAGTTTCCTACCAGTGGGGCTATGCATGGGTCAACCATTCCTTCTATTGGGGTTGTAGGGACCTTATCATAGGCTAGTATGGTTTCTATTGGAACTATGACCAATCAATCTAGTGGTACTGCAAATGGTGGTAGCTCATGTTTGAAAGCTATGTGGTATTATTGCTAACCCGATTCAGATATCTTTGGTTAAGAAAGTGTTGATAGAAATTTAGGAGGCTTCGTCCAATTTTTCCTCTCATAGGGTTATCTATCACTTCATGGGTTTGTGGCCAAGTCTTCCTAACTCAAATAGGTGGATCTTTGTCCATTGGAAACCTATTATCTTTGATACTATTCATATTTTACCTATAGATAAGGGTTTTTTTGTTGCTAAATTTGATATTGTGGAGGATAGGAATTTTATTCTATGTAATAATTCTTTCACAAGAGATTATTGTTTCATGTTGGTTGTGAAACCTTGGGTCCCTAATTTTTCCCCCTCTTCAAAAATCTTTAATAAGATCCCAATTTAGGTGAGGCTTTCCTATATTCCTCTTCATCTTTGGGTTGATGCTCTTTTGGAAGATGTGGGAGATGTGCTTGGAGATTTTTTATGGTAGATTAGTTATCTAATGATATGATAAACTATACTTATGCTCATATTCTAGTAGAAATGGATATTTCCAAGGGTTTGTCAAAAATGATTATATTAGAACACTTGAGGGGTCTTGAATTCAGACTATGGACTATGAAGGGATTCATTTTAGGTGTAGAAAGTGTTTTAAAATGGGTCACCTTGTAACTTAGTGTGGTTTACAAAAAGCTAAGAGTAAGAAATCATCCTCTTGGTGGAAGGGTGCTTCAGTTAAACACTACACTGTTTATAAGAAAAAAAGACAAGTTTTTGTTGAGGCTAATGGCGTTGCTCCTAAACATGATTTTGTTGTTCCTAAATTTGTATCTATCAAGGCTAAATAAGCTACTCCTAGTATTAGATGGCTTATTGCTACCACCTCTATTGGAGTCTCTGTTGGCATTATTGTTGGCCAGTCCACTACCTTGTCTTCTACTAGAATCAGTCCTGGTTATGTTCTTCCAACTATTGTTGGTATTTTTGGACCTGGGATTTTGAATACTAGTTCTACCAAATCCTTTAGTCATTCCTAGAATATTGGCTCTACTTATGGTTTTGTTGCTAAAGGTTATGTTGCTTGTTCTATTAATGAAGGCTCTACTATCATAGGCTCTACTGCTAGTTCTACTTTTGTTATTGAAGATTGTGTTGTTGTTATTCGTGTTGTAACTAGATCTGATGTTAATTATCATGTTTTTCCTATTGTTGGATCTATTAGTGATGCTATTAAAGTTATTACTAGTTCTACTAGTATTACTAGTAGTTTTGTTATTGACACTATTTTTTTTTTGCTAGCTTTGCGGCAACTAGTTCTACATCTATTATCTTGGGGTCTCAAGACTTGGTTTCTCAAGATTGGAAAAGAAGGCCCCTATGGTAGAGGAGGGGTAGACCCATATTATTGGAAAACATAAGAAAAGTTTGTTTTCAAATTTTATATGTCATTGTGATCCTAGAAAAAAGGGGGTAAAGGAAAAGATTAATCTTTCTTGCGATTCCCTTAGGGTGTGGGAAAAATGTGATTCATTTGTTTTATTTTATTGGCTACCAAATTTTGTGGGGTTTCAGGTCCCTTCAAAACCTTTTGTTTATGGGGGGTCTATTTTGTTTGGCTTCCCATTCTTTTTTGTTGTCATGTCTTGTCTTGGTTATGTTTCTTTTGGTAGAACTTATTGAATAGCTTATGGTGTGTGTTTTAGGTCCCCTTGTTTAAAACCTGCTTTTTTTGGTTTTAGGGTCCCTTCAAAGCCTATTTTCTTAATAAAAAAACATGCTTTCTAGAGAAGCTCTATTATTAGCTCTTCCTAAAATTGAATTCGCTCTTGTAAAATCTTTAAGATTAGCTCATGAAATTTGGAGTACTTTGCAAAGTACATTTGAAGGTGATAATCATGCTCAAAAGGTTAGATTACATAATTGGATATGTTTATTTCAAGAAGCTAAAATGATGGAAGATGAATCTATAAGTGTATATGAGAAATATGTTAGCAAGTAATACTAATCTATTCAAAAACAAAAGCATTAAATAGCATAAAAACCATAACATATATGAGAGACAAAGTGAAAACCCTCAAATGAGAATATGAGCCATGGAATGGCTCTCCCAATGAGAATGGTCACTTGATTTAGAGATGATTCTATTATGTGGATGTGGGATGTATGCTCAAGGTTATCAAAATAGCTTCAATGGAGATGAAAATGGCAAATTGGTAGCTTTGTGAGCTCTCAATTTGGCATTATAAGGTTATGGTTAAGGCTTTTTTTTCTCAAAACTAGCATTATAACTTTAGCTCAAAAGGTTGTGATGAAATGGCTTGGGAGGGGATTCAATTTATAGGCTAAGGGCTTGAGGGATGGAGGGTTAAGATGTAAGGATGGGGAAATGGTTAAGGAGGGTTGAGATTGCATGAGAGGAGAGCACATGGATTGTGCTTCCTTACAGCCAATCAGAGAGTGACACATGTCACAGGGTGAGTGGATGGAGGAAAGGGGATGGATGAGTCAACAAAGGAGGCTCAAGGGATAATATCTTCATAAAGACCTTTCATCATGGCTTGTAAGAGCGTGTAAGAGTCTTTATGGCCTTTGTAAGAGCAATCATTGTTGGGTGGTTGGGATATTTTGAGGGGAGTTGAGATTGTTGACTTTCCTTGGCTTAGGAAAGTCTTAAGCTTGCTTAGGGAATGTGACAACATTAGGGGGTGGATTAGGCTTGGTTTTAGGATTAGATTAGGTTTTTTAGAGATTTGCAAGTGGATGGCATTCATGAGGGTGGGTGAGTTAGTGGCTAAGCTTGGTTAGTATGGGTGGATGGGGTGGAATAGATGATAATTAAATTAATCAGCCAGGGGATGGCAAAGGATTAATTAAATAGAAATTTAATTAATGATGCTTTAGAGATAACTAAATAGGATTACCAAAGTGGTGTAATCAAATTTAGGTGTCTACAGTACGAAGTTATTTTGGTAGAATATTAGAGATTGTTATAGGAACTAAGACTTGTAGAGGAGAAAAATCTAAAGATGAAGTTGTATGGAAATGTTGAAGACTTTGACACCTTCATATAGAGAGGCAACACAAATGATTAAAGAAGTCATTCCTTTGACAAAATACTTTACAAGAGAAACTCTTCTTGGAAGAATATAATAATAAAAGATGTGGATAAGACAAAAAGGATAATTTCCTCAAGTTGAAACTACTTTCAATGCATTGAGTGTTCAACCTATGTTGACAAGGAGTGCAAGTGCAAGTGGAGTTTATGCCAGTAGTAGCCAAACCAAAGTTGAAGAAGACAAGAAGATTGAGGAAGGTCTTGCCCTCCTTATGAGAAGAGAACCTAAAGATAACAAAATCTTTAAGTGTTGGACTTGTAATGAACTTGATCACTATTCTTCTAAATTTCCTAAGAGTATAAAGAAGTATAAGAATCCCTATAACTCAAGAATGCCTAATGATTTCCTTTCTGAAAATGATGAGGAATTTCATGGTATACTAGAACAATTCTTGAGTAAAAGTGGTGATGAGAGTGATGAAATATGATTTGTTACAATTAAGGAAGAAAGCCCTAAAAAAGAAGTTAGAGAAGAGAAAGTATTAGTATCACAAGTTGGAAAGATGACATCTGATTGGATTATTGTTAGTGGTTGTGCCCATCACATGACTGGAGATATGAATAAGTTTGTTTAGTTCAATAGTTATGATAGAGGAATTGTTAGAGTTGGAAATAATGTAACCTATCATATAAAAGGAAAAGGATCTATTACACTTAATGGAAAGACTAATACTGATGATTTTTACTTTATTAGTAGTTTGAAACACAATTTTTTGAGTGTTGGACAGCTAGTAGACAAGGGATATTAGTTGCACTTTATAGAGAAGACTTGCATTATCAAAGACAAAGATGACATATTGATTGGTGTTGGTACAAGGACAAGTGGTAATGCATTTTAGTTGAATCCTACTAAGATTGCATGGTTAGTTTCTAAGGTGGATGATGGTTGTGGCATAAGAGATTTTGGAATATCAGCTTTGATAACATTGTGAAGGTTAGTACTACACTTGTTGTTAGAGATGTTCCCAAGATTGTGAAACCTTCTAATGTGATGTGTAAAGAATATGTAATGAAAAAGTGAAAGAAAAGCTCATTTCCAAGAAATAAATTTACTACATTTGCAAAGTTGGATATTGTACACACAGACATAAGTGGTCCTATTAAGACAAGAACATTCTATGGTGGAAGTTATTTTATAATTCTTGTTGACAATTTTACTAGAATGATGTGGGTAACATTTCTTAGAGAGAAATATGACACTTTTAAAAAGTTCAAGACATTTTAAGAGTAGAGTTTAAAATGAATCTAGTTTGATGATTAAATGTTTGAGATCTAATAAAGGTGGAGAGTTTACTTCAAATGAGTTTAACAATTTTTGTGAAGATAATGGTACTAAGAGACAACTTTCTGCCCCTAAAACACCTAAACAAAAGCGGATAGCAGAAAGGAGGAACAAAATAGTGACATAAGCAACAAGAGAGATGATGTTTGAGAATAATGTATCTAAGATATTTTGGAGAGAAGTCGTGAATGATACAATATACAATATGAACATAGTACAAATTAGACAAGGCACTGGTCTGACACCCAGGGTAAACTTTAAGAAAGCTGCCTCCAAGAAAAGATATAAATTATTGGCAAATTTTTTATTAGTTTTAAAATTAAAAAAAATCTATTGGCAAATCTCTCAATTTTTTATTCTAAATATGATTAATATTGGCAATTATTTTTGAATCATAATTTTTTGTATAAAATATTGACAAATCTCAATAATAATAGGAATTTCATTAATTAGCATTAAATACTACAAATTAAATATGAACATTTTTTTTTACCTTGTGGAATATTATGGATCTTTACATATACTTTAAATCAATAGTGAAAACCAAATATTGGTGATATATCCCTAAAGCAACTAATAATTATGATAATTATTGGTCAGTTAAATATAATTTCTCTAATAATATATTATATTTAGGTGACTCAAATCTAATAATGTAATGAATATTGTGGCAAATATTTGAGTTTAAATTTTTTAATAAATAAATTATTGACCGATTTTAAATATTCTAGAACTAAATTTTATAAAGCTATGATGATTTAAGTTGTATCAAATCTTAAATTATTAGCCAAATTACTAGCCAAAAAATTATAAAATTATCCAATTTGTGAATATTAGCACTAAAAAATACATTGTTGACACCTTATGAACTTTGGTTTGGACACGCCCCTTCTGTGAATTATTTCAAAATCTTCACAAGTAAATGTTACATTAAGAGAGATGATGATATTAGAAAGTTTAATTAAAGGAGTGATGAAGATATGCTTCTTGGATATTCATTGAAAAAGTAAGGCATATAGATGCTTTAATCATAGAACTAAGACTATTGTTGAGAGCACAAATGTAAGAGTTCATGAAAAGTTTATAATTTAGGAAAGGATACTTGATTACCATTGTAATGAAGAGACTAATCCAAGGCCTAATAGAGAGAATGTTAATCAAGAATTATTTAATGAGACTAACATTGATTTACATAATGAAATTCAAAGAGAAGAACAAAGAGAAGAACCTAGAATTAAAATCAGAGTTGAAGCAGTGACACCTAATATAAACTTGATAAAGAATCACCTTGTCGATCAAATTATTAAAGAAAAGATAGAGGAGTTATGACAAGAAACAAGGTACAAGAACTATGTTTGGTTTCTCTTGTTGAATCTAAGAATTTTGATGAAGCTTGTAGATATGTTTTTTGGATTAAAGCTAAGAAAGAAGAACTAGAGTAGATTAAGGAGAACAATACATGGGAATTGGTTCCTAGACCTAAGGATAAGAATGTTATTGGAACTAAGTGGGTATTCAAAAATAAGATGAGTGAACAAGGTGAGGTTGTGAGAAAAAAAGAAAGACTAATATGTAAAGTTTATTCACAACAAGATGGATTTGATTTTGAGGAAAAAATTCACGTGTTGCTAGAATAGAAGCAATAAGAATTTTTTTGGCATATACAACTAACAAAAATTGCAAAGTGTATCAAATGTATTCCAAATCAACTCTTCTAAATGGTGGACTAGAAGAGGAGGTATATAGTGGGAAGTCTTATGGTTTTCCTTTGATAGATGAAAAAGATATGGTTTGTAAATTGAAGGAGGCATTGTATGAATTGAAACAAGCACCTAGTGTAGACACCTAAATCTGATTACACTACTAGGTAATCATATTTAGTTATCTCCTAGGATATTACTAATTAAATATTTATTATTTAATTAATTAATCATCATCTCCTAGTTAGTTAATTAATTTAATTAACTATAGTCCAATTGATAAAATCGAATGATAACCCAAAATCAATTTATCAATTAAAACCCTATTCCTCTATTAAATTAAATAAATCCTCAAATCTATTTAATTTAATTCCACATCCCCTTTTATTAAATAAATCATTTAACAAATCATCCTAAACCCCCTAAACCATCCTTAAACCTTATCCTTACCCCTAATTCAACCCATTCACCCATACTAACCTCACTTAGCCACCTAACTAACCCATCCCATCAAAGCTAAGCCACTTGCCCCCTAACCCCCTTTCTAAGCCAAGTATAATCCCCCTCCTAAACTTGTGCACAACTTTAAGCAAGGGTTATGACTTGCTAACCCAGGCAAAAATCAACAAGTCCCTTGTTCTCTTTCATCCCTATCTAAGAGTATTAATGGCTCTTACATGCCATTAATGCCTATTAAATCCCTCTTACACACTCTTCCCCCCCTCATTACTCCCTTTTACCATCCATTTTTCTCATCCTCTCACACTCATCCTCCTTGTGACAAGTGTCACTCCCTGATTGGCTACAAACAAGCACAATCCATGTGCTCCCCTTTCAAAGCATCCTAGCCCTCCCTCACCATTCTTCAATCCTTGCATCCTAACCCTCCATCTCACTACCCCTTGGCCTATAAATAAAGCCCTTCCCTCTCACAATCCATAATCATCTACCCATGCAAACTTATAATGCTTCATTAATCACTACAACACACCCATTTACACCCTTACCATGCTAAAATCCATCTTCACCTCCATTTTCGAATCCTTCATCCACTCCCACGCTTGATAAAATACCCATCCATTGGAAGACTGGGCACACTGTGAGCATACATTCCCTATCCATTAGGGACATATCTATGTCATCATAGGTTACACCCAAGGAGCTTACCATTCTTGGCCTGCCTTCCTTCTTGGTGATAACCTCATCCTATCATAAGTGTTTACTACTTTTAGTATTGTAAATGCTTAGTTAATGTTAGTATTCAATTCACACTACTAAATTAGGTGGTACATTTTGGCACGCCTTGTGGGACCCACATTCGGGTCACTATAATCACATTTTTTCTTGTTTATGTTAGACTAACCAAACTAATGTTTTGTGCTCATTTGTATACACAGGTGGTCTTCTAACATTTTTTGTAGGTACCAAGGTCTCTTATCAAGAAGCGCGCTTCCAGCCATACAAACAAATTCCAACTTAAACAAAATTTTAGCAAGCTTTGTTCGTGATCTTGTAGCCACAAACTCACAACTATGAAATCGCAATCCTAAATTGGAAAGAACACAAAATTGCAAGGGTGAGATCACACTTAGTCTTAAAACCCACCACCATGTGTGACCAAAAATACCCTCATCATTCCTACAGACCTTATTCCCACGGGAATGCTAATTTTTACTAGTGGGATCGTTGTAAAATACCTGCGGGAATGCCCAACCAAATCAATCAAGTTTAAACCCCACTTTTTTCTCTCCTCCATTGGACCTGCAGATACATCTTTTGGTGGGAAAGCTTCTCCTTAAACCCATAGGATCGCGCTATCACGGGATCACTCTATTACTTTTTTCTTGCAGCCCGCTTTTCTGCATTTTTCACCAGTCTCCTGTACCTCAATCCCATGACTTTTAAACTATGTTCCTATGTTGCGAGATCGTAGATTAAAACTTGTGGGTTTGCTGGTTTAACCAACCAATAACAAGCTTTTTATTTTTTTTAATTGCAGGCATCTATTGGAGTAGAATGCTAACATGTGTTTGTAGGTTTTCTTACAATGTTTGCTAGAAAATCTATCTTTTAGTGCTTAAAATGAACAATTTTTCCTTTTTCATGGAATGCATGTTTAAAACTTAGAACATTTTCATTGGAATATTGAATAGTTTAATTACAAAATCCACTCTTGAATGTTAAGTGTTAAAAATTGAACCAATGCAATAAACACTTCATTTAAAGTGCAAATGGACATTTTGTGAAAACACCTCAATTTTAGGTCTTAAAATGATTTCATCAAATCTTAAATGATCTAAGGATAAACTTGCTCTTATTCCCTCCTTTTAAAATCTTTCTCGATTGATTTTCTATTGCTGATTCTATTTACTTTGTTGGCCATCACTGTGAAGTTGGAACAATTGAGTGCTAAGATCATGTGTGTCTTCAAAAACTAGTTTTTTAGGATACACTAAAGCATCCAAAATAGAAATGAACCAAGTGCCTTGCATGTTTTAAGATTGTGCTCTCTAGCACATCTTTTTCTTCTCTATTCTCTACAACTCAAGACCTTAAAGTACATGATGCATATATCGAAAGTTGTTAGCAAGATCATCCGCAACAACCTAGGAGTGCTTCTAGTGAGTTCACCACCTCTAGGAAGTGCGTCCCCTTTGGTGAGAAACTCAAACTAGTAAAAATTTGGCCAAAATATAAATGGGGGGAAAGGTAAACTTTCTCACTCTATCTCCCAAGTTCAGGCAGTGTGTTTTTGGGGGTAGCTTGAGGTGGGAAAATTTTTCCATGATTTCAGCATGTCTGGAATAGATCCTTAAGTGGATCACATACATAAAAACTATTTGGCAAGACTCCACAGACCTATTTACAACCCATTTTTAGTCATCATAATTTTATCCATGGTATGTTAATTCATAGTGCAAGGGAAATAGCATCCCCCAAGATTACTCACCATTGTGCTCTCTTGGTAGAGGCATAAGGCTACTTGGGTTTCATCTCCTAGGGTCATTGTTTTCACAGAAGGGGAACTTCTATTTGCCATGGCTTGAAGATTCTTTAATGTGTATCATTTGTCAGTCGACTCTTTTATCGACTCATCTCTTTGATTAGAGGGAAATATTGCACTAGAACTAGTATGGGTCGTCGAATAGCATATTGCAACAAAAATTTGACCTTAGGTATAAAAAGTGTGTTTGAATTGTCTTGTTTGTGCAAAAGACCCGTGAAAATCATTTGTAAAAACATACACAGTTTCTATGGTTACTATCAAATCCTTTTGCTAAAGAGATCACTTGTTTGTTTTTCTCAAAGTTCCTTTGTCCTTTGAGAAAATATTTGCTCATAATCCATTGTGTCAGAAAAGTCCTATCTTTGTTATTTCAAAGACAGTTGTTAGCAAGTCCATTCACAACAACTTTAGTCTCATTCGTTTGACTTTACCTTTTTCAAATTTATCTCAAAAACAGTTATAAATAAAGTCCAGTTGCAAACAAACTTTTTTTCCCTTGGTCCAAATTCATCTTTTTTCAAAATATCCTTGTTACCTATCTTAACCAAAAAAATTCTTTGTAAGCATTCAACCAAACCTTTCATTTTTTTTTTAAAAAAACCAGGACATCCTTACCTTTGTTCAAAAGGATTGTTGGCAAGCTTATTCACAACAATCCTAAGCCTAGTTTGCCCCACTTTACCACTTGTATCCCAAAACACCCAAACCACTTTGCACTTTTTACATAAAAAACACACCAGTTCTTGAAACTTAGTTACTCCTCAACTAATTTATGTTTTCAACCCAAGGTTAAAAGGTATACTTAGCATAGTCATTGCCTCTAAAAACCCATAGTTGTGATCAAATCTCATGTAGTTATCTCATGTCAGGCTAAACCAAAGCCAAGTTCAAAAAGGCCAAACTTCCATAATACCAGATTACAAGGAAATATAAGTAGAACGCAAGAAACATATCCCCAACCCAAGGATCGCTAAACTAGATAAAATTGAGAAAGACAATGCATACATTGCACTACAAATTGAGTGGGATTACAGAATTCAGAACTTAACTCTCTGACGAGGTGTCAACCATAGCCTTTTCAATAACTCTAGTGTTACTTACTAGATGATTAGGTCCTTATTTTTCCCCACACACTTATGCACTTATCTCCTCATAGGCTTAGTCTTTCACATAGCTTCTCATCCCATTTAAGCATTTGGTAGAATCATCTCCTTAGTTTCTGTCATCAACTTTAGGTTTTTAGAAATTGTCCAAAATCAACATCATTAAAACCTAGTATACTCCATTATTTACTCATCACTTAGAGCATTTAGTATCCCTCATAAAGATTTGTTTCCCTAAAAATAGAACTCTCCATCCATCTCACTATCATAGCTATCCTTCAAACTAAGCATTGTTTAGGATAAATTGTCACTTGTGTCCCACATCACCTTGAGCAAAAGGTTGGGCTACACACTAGATCCCCATTTATCTTCCAAAAAAGTCACAAGGATACCTTAGGCTTTGATATCACCATCACATTTTCAAGTTCACACTTAAGGGAAACAAAATCTCCTCCACTTAGTACCACATGATTTAGGCTTCCTAGATATCACTAAGAACATTTTTCATACACCTCCTTTGCATCTTAGGAAATCCCTACACCCTAGTCACACCTAGACAATTCATCTTCTCACATACACTTATCATCATCCTTTTACATTCCATCCATAGGGAAGTCATCATTTCATGTCACCTACCACATGTGTTGGTAAGAATAAACAAAAAAAGGACATGGATCCTAGTCTTGGTAGTAGCACAGCTCGGGCTCAACCATGCCCCATAGTTTCCACAGCACCACTAGACCCACCACCAAAAACTCCTAAAGAAACAAGTTCTTCAATAGATATTTATGCTTTCATGAACTAACTTGGACACCCAACTATTGTTAACACCATCATAGATCGAAATATAGAGACCATCATGGAAAACTTCTTAAGGGACAATGTTGGCACCTTTGATTTTGGAAGACCACCACCTACCAACATCACAGATCCTACACATCCTCTATTTGGATGACAACCACCATCTACAAGGTCATCTGTCTGTTATGATCCTTGTTTTCTGCCAAATAGTGGGTACCAACTCATACAAGTAGAACCAACAAACTCGAATATCCCTTCACCATAGGTTAATGCTCCCATTCCACAAAACACTCAACCATTAGTTCATACCACATCCCAATTGACCACAAGTATAACATCTACATCTACTTCCACCACCTATATCCCTATTTCACAATATACTCCTTTTCAACTTAGTAACATTGCATTTTCCCTTCCATCTCAAAACACATCCAATCCATTCACTAGTACCATAAACATCCTAGTAAACTATAAGAATGCCTCCATTAGGGTTGAATAATTCATCTTTCGTCCCACCCAACATCACTATCAATCCATTTTTCACTAGCCAAAGTAGTTCAGCCTCATTTCCTTTAGGAACTTGGAGTTTTGGTGTGGCACAAACACCTGCCACTAGTATCCCCTTTAGCACTGCATCCATGTCCATACCTCAATCACATCCATCCCTTCCTCCTTAAGTCTATTCATTACCACCCATTACCAACTATTTCTCTATGTCTTCCTTAGGGAATACCCAAATCACCCCTCCATTGCAATACCCAATTGTGAACGCTCTTCCTCATATCAATTACCAAGTGCCTATTAATACTTAGTTGCTTTCTCCAGCAGGAGCACAACGAACATATATTGGGCAAGGTATAAATTCCCAAAGCATGGCGTAGATATTTCCTACGCTACCATCTTTTTAGCCACAATCATCACACTAGCAGTATGTGGAGGCATCCCTGCAAAATTATCTAGTAGGGCAACAAGTTCGTACTTCCCCATCAACAGTCTACCCAGTAGATGCAACAGTATGCACAAACTAGATTTCAACAACCCATAACATCCATCCCAATAGTAGTGTAACCTATTTTTCAGCCACCACTATATGGAAATCAAGGTTTTCCATACCAACCTTCAACATCTGCTACATGTCTCACACCGAGGGCACCTAGATCAGGGGTACCTGCTACCCTGCTTGTAAACTCTGAATGGGAAGAGATGAAGAATGCTCTTAAGGCCCTCAAGGATGAGATAGACTCAAAAACTTTCAAATTAAAAAATGATTGTCCATATCCAATTGACAAAGCCATCATGATGACACCTTTTCCTAAACATTTTGAGATCCCTAAATTTGATAAATTTAGAGGGAAAAGCAACCCAATCACACATGTCAAGAAATTCTATATGCACCACCAAGAAGTGGCCTATAATGATATGTTCATCATGTGACTTTTCCAAAAGTCTTAGGAGGCCCTATCCTTGAATGGTTTTTTCATATACCCTAGTGTACCATTAAGACTTTTGCTAATCTTTCTAAAGCCTTTGTGGCTCAATATGCTCATCTAGTCGAGACTGAGTTATCTACAGTATACCTAATTCATACCAAAAAAAGGAGGAGAAAGCCTTGCAAAATACTTACAACATTGGAAAACTCTCACAACTCAGATCTCATGCACCATCCCCAATTGTCACCTTATCAAGATGTTCATTAACAATGCACATCCTAGTCTTGACCATCACATGTTTATGAATTGTTTACAAACATATAAAGACAATAAAGAAAAAGGGATAGGACTCAAGCAAGAGCTCATCAAGGATGGTGTCATCAAAATTTACAAGGAAAACACCCAAGACCAAGGTCCAAGCAATGACAAACCATGATATTGGAATAAGAATAAGAACATAGTTACTAATGGCATCACTGACACTTGACATGTTCATGTCGTCAGGGCAACAACCAAAATTCCCACCACATTTTGTCAACAACAAACTTACCATCAACAACCACCAATATATCAACAGCCACCTATGAAAAACAACCAACACAATGTCCAAATACCTAACCATCAAAATTAGACTAATATTGTCACACTTTTGGATATACCTAAATTGTGTGTTCAAAGACAACCTCATGTATACACCCAGTTGGGGGAACCCCTTGATGCATTTTTCAAGAAATTAGCCAAAGATAATCTTATTTGACATCCACAAACACAACCCTTAGAACCTAATCAATCTAGAGCATCCTAGTATAATGATAATGAGTTTTGCAAATTCCATTGTGTCAAAGGACATACCACCCTCAAGTGCATGCAACTCAAGGACTATGTTCAAGACCTTATTGATCAAAAGGAGATCACAATGGAGTCACAAGCCTCACCAAATGCAAGATTATTGATACACCAAAATGCTTTTCCTCCCCATAACACAAATAAGGTAAAGCACCTACAAACACTCCTGTAAATAATAGACCCAACAATGCTCAAAAAAAACAAGGAGATAACCAAGATAAGTCTCAAAACTATACCTCAGGATAATTAAACTATAGAAACCTTATCGGATGCATATCACAAGTTGAGCCTTCTATCAATGTTATAAATATCAAAGGCCTAGATGCCCAATATGCGATTACTACTCGACGAGCTTGGCTCAATATAACTAGCCCATCTATATCTACACCATAGAGACCACCTTCATCAGGACCACCCCTATTAGGACCATAATATAATATCTTGCAACACCTTGGAAATACACCAGCTCATATTTCCATTCTAGATCTCTTACGAACTAGCCCACTTTATCAAGAGATCCTCGATAGTACTCTTTACGAGTCATGTGTCCCCACTAACATAAATACCACCAAGTTTTGTAACTTGGTTGGCCACCTCTCTACATTATGTGCTTTGTCCTTCAAAACCTCTAACATCTCAATAGTCAAACCCGATCATATACTTCCACTCCACATAGTTGTCATGGTTTTTGACTTTTCCATCAAACAGGTCATGATAGATAATGGATCAACTCTAAATCTATGTACTCTAAAGTTCATCAAAAAAGTATGATACACTGAGGCAAATATCCTCAATGAAGTCATTACCATCAAAGCATATGAAAACTTGGAGCACACCACTGAAGGAACCATCTTGCTACCTCTTAGAGTCAACCCAGTCACTTAAGAAACTATATGTCACGTAGTTGATCTTAACCTTTCATACATCCTCCTCCTTGGTCACCCATGGATTCATGCCATGAAGGTTACCCCATCCACATATCATTAGTGCATCAAGTTTTTGCATAATGGCACTGAGATAAGCATCCATGTAGATCCTGAACCCTTTGCTTATTGCAATGCGGTCAAAGCTTCATACACCAACCATTGTCCCAGAATCAAAATTGGCCACACCATGGCTAGTTCCTCTTGCACATGTCATGATTCAAATACCATTTTAGCCTCCACCCTTTCCATGGCTAAGATCAACTACCAAGGTTGTAGAGAATACAGTCTTTCAGATGCTTTTGTTGTCAGTGCTTTACCACTTGATCTACATACTCAAGGGCACCTAACATATTAGGGGCCAAAGCTAGATACAACCCCTCAGCCTAATAACTAGGCCCAACCACATTTATTACCAAGGGGATCCTTGATGGAGAGGAAACCACTCTAGACATTAGTACATAGCTATACAAAGAGCCACCTCTGAAAAGTGAAAAACTTCTCAATCACCTTAAAAAAAAATACCCATGGTCACATCAACTTGCTACTGAGCAATGGGATTATTGAGGAGGTGGTCTAGGCCATCTGGTGTCAAGCATTAAGCAACTTGTGGAAGCATACAAAGAAAAGAAAAAGAAAGGCTTAGGCTATGGACTCCCCATAACTAGGGGCACCATGAAAGAAAGCCACGCCTTCACAAACATCCAAAACAATCCTGTTGAGGTTGAAGACATCCCTAAGGAAGTAGAAAAGAAATCCTACAACAATATCTTCCTTGATGAAATTATCCTAAGAGCTTTTGTGCTCTACCAATTATCACTAAACCTCATAAACTTACCACTTGCTCACCCCAAACTCATTAATTAGGACCAACCAAGTGTTCTCCATGTTGACAATTTCTTTACAAAGCACGTGCTCCTTAGATTCATGGGGGTAGAAACACCACATAAATGACTGCCACCACCATTAGCATATGTGATCCAGCAGCTTACTTTGAGGAGGAGGAAATCTCTAGTTGTAAAACTAAACTGAAAAATGAAACAAAAAACCAAAAAAGCAAAGCAAAGCCATCCTCTAGTGAAAACTCCCCTGGAGCACTATTAGATGACTCAAAAAATAAAAATAAAATAAAGGATGCATTTGATGGTGAAAACCTCTTAGAGGCACCCAAGGATGGAGATTTCATCCACCCCCCACAAGATCATAGGCCTACAATTGAAGAAACTAGATTGGTCAATATCAGTCTAATCGAGGTCCCAAAGATCACATACATTGCAACATCTCTACCTCCCAAACAGGAAAAACTTATCATCGAAGTCCTTTGTGAAAATGTTGGTCACTTTACATGGTCCTATCAACACATACTAGGGTTGGACCCCAAGCTAGTAGTACACCATTTGGCCATAGATCCAAAGGTTAAGCCTGTCAAGCAAAAACTTCGTAAGATGCACCCTGAAGTTGCTTTACTGGTTAAGGTAGAATTATAAAAACAACTAGAGGAAAAAATCATTTTCCCAATTGACTATTTAGAATGGATCTCCAACATGGTACCTATCACAAAGCCTTCTAGTGATATTAGGACTTGCACAGACTTTAGAGATCTCAACAAGGCTTGCTCAAAGGATGATTTCCCATTACCAAACATAGACATGATTGTTGATCTCACTACAAACCATGAGCTCTTATCACTCATGGATGGTTTCTCCAAATATAATCATATTCAAATAGCAGAGGTAGATCAACATAGGATAGTATTTACCACCCCTTAGGGGACATTTTGTTAAAACATGATGCCATCCAGGTTAAAGAATGTTAGGGAAACATATTAGTGCACCATTACAGTCATCTTGCATGACCTAATCCATAATACTCTTGAGGATTACATGGATGATATTTTAGTCAAATCTCTTAATGCCCTTGATCACTTATCTCATCTCGAGGAAGTGTTTGATCGATTAGCTAACTATCATCTCATGCTCAACCCTAAGAAATGTGTCTTCAATGTTACCTTAGGAAAGCTCCTAGGATTCATTATATCACAACATGGAATTGAGATTGACCCTGAAAAGGTCAAATTCATCATGGGTATGAGTCCTCTTAAGACACTTAGGCAGCTTCACTCTCTTCAGGGTAAACTACAATCAGTCAAACAATTCATCTCCCAGCTCACTGATAAGTGCCAACCATTTAAATATTTACTCAAAAAGGATCAAAATTTCAAGTAGGACACCATTTTCCAATGAAACTTTGAATTGATCAAGAAATACTTTTCTAATCCACCTATAGTGGTTCCTTTGATTATAGGACACCTGCTCATCTTATACATCATAGCTACCCTAACAGCACTAGGTGCTCTTCTAGCACAACTTGATGATGTAGGCAAGGAAAGGGTTATTTACTACATCAACCATACTCTCATTGGATATGAGCTCAATTACACACCAATGGAAAAGGCTCGCTTTTTCATGGTATTTTCCACTTAGAAGTTGCATCGTTATATGTTAAGCCACACTGTGCAACTAATATCCAAAATTGATCCATTAAAGTATATGTTGTCATGCACCATGCTCATAGGGCATCTGGCTAAATGGGTCATGCTTCTTAATGAATTTGACATCCAATATATTGACAAAAAGGCTATCAAAGGCCAAGCTATAGTAAATCACTTGGCAAATGCACCTTTGGTCACAAATCACCCCCTCGTTATGGAATTTCCAGATGAACACCTTTACTTAATAAAAGAACAACCATCTTGGAAGTTATACTTTGATAGATCTTACACATCCCATGGCTCTGGAGCTGGCATACTCTTGGTCACACCTCAGGGAGATTACATTCCTAAATCTTTTAAACTATAGTTCCAATTTACCAACAACATCTTAGAGTACGAGGCCCTTATTGTATGGCTCAAAATAGCAGTTGAATGGAACATCACAGAGCTATAGGTCTTTAGATTCACAACTTATTATCAAGTAGGTTTTGGATGAATATCAGACCAAAGATGACAAGATGCAACCTTACAAGGACTTGGTAGACTAGTTGAAAGATCATTTTACTCAAATTTAGTTCATATAGATACCTAGGTTGCAAAACAAGGTTGCAGATGCCATGGCCACTATTGGTTCACTTTTGGAGATTCCAAGGGAGGCTACTTAGTATGAATTCTTAGTTGAGTAGCTACATGAGCCTACATATGAGAATGATGAATCAACATGGATATGCATCTTGGTTGGTCCCCAATCCCCATGGTACCATAAAATTCATGCTTGCCTACTAAATGGCATCATATCTCCCCATCTCACATGAACCCAATGCCAGAACCTTATTCACAAAGAATCTTGTTATACTGTCATAGCTCAAACCCTATATCATCATGGCTATCATGATACTCTCTCTCTCGATGTTTAGACCAAAATGATAGATCTTACACATCCCATGGCTCTAGAGCCAGCATACTCTTGGTCACACCTCAGGGAGATTACATTCCTAAATATTTTAAACTATAGTTCCAATTTACCAACAACATATTAGAGTACGAGGCCCTTATTGTAGGGCTCAAAATAGCAGTTGAATGGAATATCATAGAGCTACAGGTCTTTAGAGATTCACAACTTATTATCAAGTAGGTTTTGGATGAATATCTGACCAAAGATGACAAGATGCAACCTTACAAGGAGTTGGTAGACCAGTTGAAAGATCATTTTACTCAAATTTAGTTCATACAGATACCTAGGTTACAGATGCCATGGCCACTATTGGTTCACTTTTGGAGATTCCACGAGAGGCTACTCAGTATTAATTCTTAGTTGAGTAGCTACATGAGCCTACATATGAGAACGATGAATCAACATGGATATGCATCTTGGTTGGTCCCCAATCCCCATGTTACCATGAAATTCATGCTTGCCTACTAAATGGCATCATATCTCCCCATCTCACATGAACCCAACACCATAACCTTATTCACAGAGCATCTTGTTATACTATCATAGCTCAAACCGTATATCGTCATGGCTATCATGATACTCTCTCTCGATGTTTAGACCAAAATAAGGCTGCAATGGCTCTTAAAGAGGTACACACCAAACTTTGTGGTGCTCACACAAGTGGAATAGTTCTCACTAAGAAAATCCTTCGAGCTGGATATAATTGGCCTACTCTAGAGCATGATGCATGTGACTTTGTAAAAAGGTGTCTACCCTGTCAACAACATGCTAATCCAATCTAAGCCCCATCTCAAGGTCTTCAACCTATTGCACCACCATGGCCATTTTCATGTTGGGGGTTTGACCTTGTTGGTGTTATAGCACCTCCCTCTTTAGAAGGACATAAGTGGATAATCACCACCACTGATTATTTTAGTAAGTGGGTAGAAGTAGTACCCCTTGTCACTACCACAGGAGTTCAAGTGTTTAAATTTATCCTCTATCATATCATATGTCTCTTCGACATCCCAACTACCATTTTTACTGACCATGGAGGTAATTTTAAATATCTCAATATGGAAGAATTGTGTGCTTCCCTTCATATCCATCACTATTTTTCTAGCCCATACTTCCCACAAGGTAATGGTCAGGCAAAGGCAACTAATAAAACCTTACTCAAAATCCTAAAGAAAGTTGTCAATGATTTTGGCTGTGATTGGAATTTACAAATCAACCCTTCCATATGGGCCTACCATGCCTCATTTTGTACATCCATAGGCACAACCCCATACTCCCTAGTTTATGGTGCTGAATTAGTATTACCTATTGAGGCTAAACTCCCATCCCTACACATTTCTTTGCAAGGCTAGATATCAGATGAGGATTACAGAGTGGCTAGATGTACCTATCTAGATTTACTTGATGAAAAAAGACAACAAGCCTATGACCATCTCATTGTCTACATGAATTGTCTCAGGCGTAACTTTAATAGGAAGGTCCATCCACACCAATTTCAAGGAGACATGGTTCTTAAGGAAAATATGAAGGTCTAAGCTAACCAAGAAAAGAAAGGCAAGTTCAAGTCCACATGGCTTGGTCCTTATGTGGTCACAACATCTTTTGATTCAAAGGTCTATCAACTATCCACACTTGAAGGTGAAGTCCTAAATGATCCCACCAACATCATTCACCTTAAGAAATTCTATGCCTAAAAATCCTCAGTGTGTACTACTCCTTCAAAGACAAAATGGAAGAGAAAAAGAAAGAAAAGAAAAAAATATACTAAAGAAAAATAAGTGTCCAATGGTGAAACCTTGGTAATTCAAGCACCTTGGATAGGTACCCTAGTGAAAACCTAGTAATTAGGTGCCAGTTGTACTTAGCCTATTCATTATCTATCAATGACGTACATTTCTCCCATCAACCCTTCACATCTCATTGCTCATCTTCTCATTTTCCAAGATGTTCCAAGAGTTCCATCCTTGCACTCCAATGACTCGCGACATTTCTTTTTAGTGTCCATTGGCTTGGAAAGCCTACCTAGATCATATTTTCTATCATGTTTAGCATATCTGTCCCACTCTTGTACCCTACCACATGTATCATATTAGGTGTATTTTATCCTTGTACCCTACTACATGTACCATACCAGGTGTATTTTATCCTTGTACCCTACCAAATGTATCATATCCTTATAACAATAGTAGTATTCTATGTATCATATCCTTGTCACAACAACAATATTCTATGTATCATATCCTTGTAACAATAATAGTATTCTATGTACCATACCCTTTATAACAATAACAATACTTTATACATCATATATATGTAATAGTAACCATATTGCATCAATGCTATCTCTTCGTCTTGAGCTCTTCCCCATCATACACGCCCCCACTACTATATTCTATCATAAGCTCCCGAGTCATCTGCCCATTGTATAGTCATGCTTGTACATTTTTAAGTCCTACAGTGGAACCCCATGTCACCGCTCAGTTGTCTATAGGAAGTTATAGTTGCCAATTTTGTCATTATGCTAAACATATTGTCACTAGGTTCCTACAGGATGCATTCTTCCTCACACCTAACATTGGCCTATCAGTATCCAGTTAACCTGATCTCTTTGGAAAAAAGGTTACTTTCTCATGGATTTATTCTTTCTTTTGGTATTGGGTTTTTGTCTATTTTTATTTGGAACAGGTCATTTCCAAGTGATTTAGTTGTTCCCTCTTCATAGTTACCATGGTCTTCTATATCATGATGTGCTTTGATTGGGGAAACTCGAAAACATGGTCTTGACCAAGGTCTTTTTCTACTTGTGAGTCAGTCAGATATCACCTTTGCATATTCCAAACATGTTTTCATCAATGATCACATGATGCAGTTAAGAAATATCATTTGCTTGTGGGCTACCCAGTATTATATCCACATTGATTTCTCGAGGACCCATGTGTGATGTTGGGGCAATCCTTGTGTGCTTGTTTGAGTCAATCCTATGTAATATTAGGGAAAAGGCCTTGTCATTCCTAATAACCTTGGCATATCCCTAATGTTCCTATATCAAATAAAGTGCTCACACTACATGGAGATACTTCTTTACAAAGTAACCCACCCTCAAGCTTCCAGTGTATCCCCTCACTCTCACCATTTTGTCCCATATGAAAATTACTTGTTTATACTACCCTCACTCACATACACAGTAGCCCCCCCACACCTTCTCTTACTGCATCACACCTCTCCTCTCTACCCCTACTCCCTCAAAACTCTTATCTACCATGTTCTCAGCTTGCCCTGTCATCCCAATCTCATCCCCTAAGTCTTCTACACACGTTGTGTTTAAAGTTGTGCATCTTATTCCTCCCTCCTGACCAAGGTCATGACCAATTAGTGATATGCTACACCATCCTCCTACACCTCACATATTTTCTCCTATCACTCTACTTACCTTTCATACCATGGCCACTCCTCTTCCTTGCACTCTCTTAAAATCTCTTTGCCTATTTTTGCCTCCACTTAATTTTTCTTTTCTTTTCTTTACATCACCCATCTTTTTCACCCTTTGGATCCCTCCCCCATCAAAATTTCTCGATTCAATTTCCTTATCCTCAAACATTGTGCTTATCTTTATTGTCATACCCTTCCAAATCATCATCCCTAGGCTAAGGTTTCACTATCATTGATTGCGCTTTTTATCATAGTTCACCATCCTAGACTTAAGTTCATCTATCCTATATCTTATCATCATAGCTAGAGTTCTTTTCACATCATTTTCCATCATCATCCTCTTACATTTAGTTTCCCATACTTTTAAAAGTTCATTCTTTATCCTAGTTCACCATCATAGATTGAGTTTATTGTATTCCAACATCATAGTTTTTTTCCTTTATCATGTTTCCCCATCATTTATTATGTTTATTTGCCATATCCACCTTCATAGCGTTAAATTTATTTATAATGTTGTATCATCATAGATTGTGTTCATTTATCATGTCCATTATCATAGTTGGGATTTATCTTGTCATGTTTCACCATCATAGATTAAATTCATTCATCGCATGTTAGGTGCATTTATCATGTTTCATCATCCTACTCTTTAGTTCATTTATTCTATGTTATCATCATAGCTTTGAGTTCATTTATCACATATAATCATCATTGTTGGCATTCATTTTAATTATGTTCCATCATCATACATCTCACATTCATTTTATCATAGTTTGTGTTCATTTAATCATAGTCATTATCATATTTTGTGTTCTTATTTATCATCTTTTATTCTAGTTTACAAGTCTCTTTCAGCATGTTCATCATCATAGCGTGCATCCACTTTTATCCTATTTGTTATCATAAATTCACACTTCATTTCTCGGGTCACATTTTCTTATTTTTATTATACACCATTCATTTATATTTATCTTTTTCAAAAGTTAAAACACATTACATTCATCAGCATCTCCTAGGTTCACTTGTTTAATTAGTTTCTTAGTTTTCATACACAACATTATAAGCACTATCTAAACAAACTCATAATGCATATCACATCCTACATCACAAACATATTAGCACTATCCAAACACACTCATAAAGCACGTCACATCCTACATCACAAACATATCAACACTATCCAAACAACTCATCATAAACATCATATCTTGCATTACAACCTGTTAGTAACATCAAACATCTCATAAACATCACATCTTGCACAAAACCACATTAGTCTCTCATATATATCTAAATATCTATGACCATAGATGTAAACAAAATCATGACATCATCAATCCATGCATCCATATCCCGCCGCAAAGAATGATCCAATCTATATATAAATATCTGATCCACAAAGAATAAAGAATAAATCACCCATCCCTCCAAAAAATACCAAAGTCCATCATAGTCTAGATATCCACTATCCATATGATAAAAAAGACCCATATTAATATGTCAGGTCTGTACCCGCACAGAAATACATCCAACTATACATCCAAAAATACTATGTCAAATGCAACATATCACTAATCCCCCTCATCTGTCACCTCTTCATCAATAAACTCATAAGTGTCTCTCTACCCCTGGTGTTTCTGTTGGTGGAGGTGGTGGCCTCATCTGTCCTCCTCCAGTGCCTAAGCCCTTTACCTCATCCCTCCTCCCACTAACCCCCTTGTCTCACCTTTGGCTCTGCCTTGTGCACTGAGACCTACCTATCCTCTGAGAGCCCCTAGTGCTCCATCCACTCTCTCCCCCTTCCTACATGCTTGTATGGGTCCTAGTTGTCCTTGACCATCTCTCCCTCAGCTCCTCCACCTCCCCCCGCAACCTCCTCAATTCATCCAACCCTCCACCTATTGCCACCTGCGCTCTTAGGTCACCACCTCCACCACTAATGTATCCCTCTCCTCCTGGACAATGTCCATCCTTGCCTATAACATCTACCTCTCCAGTGTCACCACCTCCAACCTCCCCTCCAATCGCTCGCCCTCCACCTACAATGTTCCCACCTCTACCCTTGCTCTCTCTACCTATCCCCTCACCACGTCGCGCTCTTGTCTCAACTGATCTCACTCTATCTTAAGCTGATCACTCTCCTACTATGTGTCTCATGGCAGCTAGCTCATCACCTCGTGTGTCTACTGTAGGGATGCATATCAGCTCACTAGTCCATCATCCCCTCCCCTGACGATGAGCCACCTCCACCACCACCTCTGTCAACCCCTCCTCCTCTACCTACTGGCCCTTGTGGCCCCTACTCACCCTCCAATTGTGGTCTCCTCTCCACCACTGGCCTCTCCTCTCCCCTCTCAAGCTGTGCCCTCCTCTCCTCCTCTCTCTCCCACCTCACACCCCTCTACCTCCGCCTCACTGGCCCCTCCTATTGCACCATTACCTATGCCTGTTGTCATAGTCCCCTGGTTACACATCTGCCTTGTTTCACTGCTTGGGCTATCTCTCCCACCACTACTATTGCTTTGGTCACCTGCGCTTAGCCTACTGGCCTTAACTACTCAAAACCATCTCAGTACTCCTATGTGGACCCTGCATCTGCTACCCCACCAAACTAATCCCACTCCTATGGCACTAAGTCTCGCCATGCCTATAATAGTCCATCTCTGTAGAGTGCTAGCCCAAACATCATCACTGGCTAGCGTGTAACTCGCCAATACTAGTTTGGCTCCCCTAGAGCCACGTATACCCATTCAAACTGTTGCAAGGCCCTATCAAACTAGTACTGCTCTACGATGTAAAATGAAGTATGGTGATATAATGTATGTTAAGTGTTGTCTCTCCTCCACCCATGGCTCAAGACCCATATATGGTCTCTATGTCACCACCTGAATCTCATCTATCTAGACTTGCCAATAGTCCACCTCCTTCGTATGATGGTATGTCAGTGGCTCCCCCAGCTATACGAAATTGGCTCCTCTCCCTACCTATCCCTCCACCCAATCACCCTGAATACCGCATTATGCTCCTAGGCCCACACCTGTAACAATGACGAGAACCCCACAATCCTCCCCTACCATCATGCCCCCTAATAGAATATATAATGAAGATCTTGATAAATCTCTGCCAACATTAATGACCCCCAAGCCAGAGGGACTTTAACATCCACAATTTGCATGATGGTCGGTATCAAAGCCAAAGTGACTGCTATCCTACTTGTATCTAGGGAAATATACCCTGATACTAGCCCACATACATAGAAGTAAATCTACCTCTCTGCAACTACCCAGTCCAGTGCTCATCTAAGGGAAACTTTCCCACTTCGGATCTGGTATGTTACTCCAAGGCCCACCAACTGCTGTACTGTTGCCTCTCTTATCATCTCCCTCATCGCCATCACTACCATCCCTCACATAGGTAATCTGAAAATCCTATACACATCCTTTAGTGTAATTGTCACCTCTCTTGTCGGTAGGTGAAATGTACTTGTCTCACTGTGCTACTGCTTGCATAGGGTGGTCACCATTGCCATGTATGTTTATGTATGGAGAAACCTTGCCAAGTACCTCAGATTAATGCAATCAATCCTCACCTAGTTAGCTAGCGTGAGCTACTCTCTGGTGCGTAGTATGATCGCTTGTTGCTTTTGTGACACTAAAGCGTCTAGAGACCACTACACACAAAACAATTACATGTTAGTTTTCCTTTCTTTGTATGCACCATATAAACTCTAAAAACTTCCCATCCCTCTACCACATCTCTATTTTTCTACATCACTTTCCCCTTTTCCCTTCTACCCACATTTTCACTAACACGTTCCTGCGAAAACTCACCCCTCGTGATCCCACTAACCTCACTTATTACGAGATCATCTTTTGGTTTTTCCCTACCAGTCAAACCCTATCTCATTCCCACTTTGACCTACCCATTTTAGCAAACTCGTGCTCCCACCACCTAGATTGCATTTTTGCTGGCGAGATCACTTTCCCACTTCCAAATTCACGATCTCACAAAATCTACCTCGACAAATTTGTGATTTTAAAAAAGGTGTTTTTGATTCCTATTTTACCCTTCCCCTCTAGCCATTTTTACAGCATTGCAATCTCGTTGATCCTTGTAGCAATCTTGTCGGACCCATATCTACGGGATCGTGTTTCCTACATTGTGGGAACACCAAAAATACAACAAAATAAAAAATTAAAGACTAGTTTTTTGACCCTACCAATCGATTTGGTGTCCTTCGCACTCATACTCACTGTACCATGTTCACTTGATGCTCTAGTCATCCAAGCATAGCCAACGTATCATCCATGTTAGAGCTCCAAGTAGTAATATCTCATCACCTGTCTGAGAGCAAATAACCCTTTCTAGCCCTCCTGAAACCCCTTATAGGCCCCCTGGGGTGCCCTATTTTCCTTTATGACTCCTCCAGTCACCTCCTTTTCCTCTAGCCTTATTTCTTTTTGCCATTGAATTCACATTTTCACCCTCTTTTTCTTCCTTATATGTCCTCCTGCTCACCTTGGCTTCCTATAACTTTTCAAGAAGTTGCTGAGCCTCATTTTCTTTCCCTGCTACCTTCTTGAAGGGGCATCACACAGTCCATTCTCTCCTCTTCTACTTGAAACTAGGGCAACCATGTTGCTTTAAAAAGTCTTCTTCACGTCATTTATATTCAAACTTCCTTGAAATAATATTGTTCCAACACTATGTCAAAGAGGGGCAAAATGTGAACACCTAAATCTGATTACACTACTAGGTAATCGTATTTAGTCATCTCCTAGGACATTACTAATTAAATATTTATTATTTAATTAATTAATTGTCATCCCCAAGTTAATTAATTAATTTAATTAACTATAGTCTAATTGATAAAATCGAATGATAACCCAAAATCAATTTATCAATTAAAACCCTATTCCTTTATTAAATTAAATAAATCCTCAAATCTATTTAATTTAATCCCACATCCCCTTTTATTAAATAAATCATCCTAAACCCCCTAAACCTTATCCTTACCCCTAATCTAACCCATTCACCCATACTAACCTCACTTAGCTACCTAAATAACACATCCCATCAAAGCTAAGCCACTTGCCCCCTAACCCCCTTTCTAAGCTAAGTCTAATCCCCCTCCTAAAATAATACACAACTTTAAGGAAGGGTTAAGACTTGCTAACCCAAGCCAAAGTCAACGAGTCTCCCTTGTCCTCTTCCATCCCTATCCAAGAGTATTAATGGCTCTTATATGCCATTAATGCCTCTTACATCCCTCTTGCACACTCTTACCCCCCTCATTACTCCCTTTGACCATCCATTTTTGTCCATCTCCTCACACTCATCCTTCTTGTGACAAGTGTCACTCCCTAATTGGCTACAAACAAGCACAATCCATGTGCTCCCCTTTCAAAGCATCCTACCTCTCCCTCACCATTCTTCCATCCTTGCATCCTAACCCTCCATCGCACTACCCCTTGGCCTATAAATAAAGCCTTTCCCTCTCACAGTCCATAATCATCTAGCCATGCAAACTTATAATGCTTCATTAATCACTACAACACACCCATTTACACCCTTACCATGCTAAACTCCATCTTCACCTCCATTGTTGAATCCTTCATCGACTCCCACACTTGATAAAAACACCCATCCATTGGAATCTTGAGCACACCATGAGCATAGATCCCCTATCCATTAGGGACATATCTATGTCATTGTAGGTTACACCCAAGGAGCTTATCATTCTTGGTTTGCCTTCGTTCTTGGTGATAACCTCATCCTATCATAAGTATTTATTATTTTTAGTATTGTGAATTCTTAGTTAATGTTAATATTCAATTTGCACTACTAAATTAGGTGATACACTTAGATCATGGTATGCAATATTGGATAACTATTTGTCAAGTTTGGGATTCATACAATGTAATGTTGATAGTAACTCGTATTTGAAGAAGGTTGACAATTTCTTAGTGATTGTTGAAGTATTTGTGGATGACATAATCTTTGGAGGTGATGATAAAGTAAGTGAAGAATTTGCAACAGAGATGAAGAAGAAATCTGAGATGAGTATGATTGGTGAAATGAAGTATTTCTTGGGATTGTATATTATTCAGAACAAAGATGGTATCTTCATATAACAAGCTAAGTATCTTAAATACTTGTTAAAGAGATTTTCTTTGGCAAGTTGGAACACCTATGGTAACTGGTCATAAGTTATCTAGAGAAGATGAAACCCCTACTATTGAGTAGAAAAATTATAGACTATGATTGGTGGATTTCAAAAATTGACACACACTAGATCTGATATAGCTAATGTAGTTGGAATTGTGACAAGACTTTAGGAAAATCCTAAAGAGTCATATTATGCAGAAGTAAAAAGAATTTTTAGATATTTGAAGGGTACACCTAACTTTGGATTATGTTATGATAGATCAAATGATTTCACTTTATGTGCATAAACTGATGTGGATTGGGAAGGAAGTGCAGATCACAAAAAAAGTACTAGTGGTGGATCATTTTTCTTGGGAGGAAGATTGGTTTCTTGGCTAAGAAAGAAATAAGACTATATATCATAGAGTACAAAATAAGTAGAGTATGTAGCCACAAAAATTAGTTGTAATCAAATCATATGGATGAAAAAAATTCTAAATGATATTGGGACTGAGTTTAGAGAGCCTATTATCATCCATTATGATAACACAAGTATAATGAGGATGTCAAAGAATCCAATATTACATTCAAAGACAAAGCATATATTTGTTAAGTATCACTTTTTGAGAGAGAAAGTTGTATAAAAAGATATCATATTGGAGTATGTTAGCACAAAGGAGAAGATAACATACATATTTACAAAACCTTTGGTGGACACATTTGAGTACCTAAGAGGAATGCTTGGGGTTATGCCCTAGCCTACTTTTGAGTAGTTGATGCAGAGATTGCATCAGTCCTGTGGTAACATAAAACTACTTCTTTTATCTGAACTGGATGTTTTATGCTTCCTCTATGGGGGAGTATGTTTGCTTGAGCTGAGTCATAAAGGGCTCTTGGTACTAGTATTTAACAATGTCTCTGGACACTTGAGCTTATTGTATATCTTATGTAGATAATTGACATAATGATACCTTTGGCATTGATGTTAATGGGGGAGAGTAGCACATGAGAAAAATCCTTTGATATGAATGTTTTGAGATACCTTATGGGGGAGAGAAAAATACATGAAATATCTTGTATATTGATTGATATCAATAGGGGAGAGATACACATGAAAAATATTTTGATATGAATGTATTGATGTTTCCAAAGGAGATATTTGATTGATGAAGAAGATTTTAAAATATTGATGAAGAGGATTTGAAAAGATGTTGATGTGTGAGGGAGATTAACACCTTCCTTATGCATTTTGGTTACAATGTAGTGGACATTCATGGTCAACATGAATGGGGGAGCAGTTGTAGCAGGGATATTTGATATTCATGGAAGTTAGATATTTACCATCTATGTTGCCATCAATGCCAAAGGGGAAGAATTTTATCATGCATGATGATGGTATTCCTATGGGGGAATATCCTAGCATTTTTGGAGACATGATTCAAAGGTTGTGCCTTGCATTCATGAGAAAGTTTGTTATTGATGTCAACATACTAGTTATTCTGTGAAGACTAACAAAGCAACAAAAAAAGTTTGGCTTTATGGGGTTCAAGGAATGCACATGAGCTAATGAGGACTTGGGATAATGTTCTACAGAGTGTCTAGATGCTATAGTTAAGAGTGTGTACAAAAATATGAAGACGAGATAGAGTTGTGATGATTTTAGTGAAGATAATATTCAGATAGAGTTTCTGGATAGCAGTTACTAATTTTTTGATTATATCTCCTAACGTAGATAAAATATGGTTGAGAGAACTTGGATAGGTTTAGAAGACATGATGAAGATGTTGTGGTCAAATGTACACATCCTGATGAGTATCGAGTGAAGAGTTATGAAGACTGTGAGTTGACAGTTTGTTTATAATTGTGAAAAAGTGTAATGATGTAATTTCATAATATAATGTGTAAATGTAATATCTTAAGTTGGTCCTATATTATTATTGTAAATTGAGAAAGCCTCAAGGCCAACTTAATAACATATTTTAGGACTTGGTATAAAGGAAGAATGATTTCCTTAGTTGTAATCATCTAGTGTGGATATTGTGTAATGCGAGTATGCAAACTTATATGTGAGGTCCAATGAAACTGATAACAAATACCTTTTGATCAGAGAAGTGTTTGGAATCTCCTAATAAGGATTCAAATTCTCTAAATAGGGACTAATATGTATTGAATTTATTTCATTTACTCCTAACAAGGTCAATTCTCTTACATGGAACTTATTTATTAGTGCATCATTTTGTGGGTACCACCAGAGTTTTCCTTCTGATCAAGTGTTTCCCTAGTTAATGGATCTGATGTTATTGTGTATGGTTATCTTTCTGTGGTTGTTACATCTATTGTTTACATCTTTTGGAATTAATAAGGATATTGAGAGTTGTTTTAATTGCATAATTGATTCACCCCACCCCCCTCTTAGTTATCTTGGTGAACTTCACTTTCTAACACTACCATATAAGACCTATCTTTGTGATTTATTCTATTCCTACAATATTATGCTTTATGACCTAATTTATTACAATTGAAGTGATGGTAATTAAAAGAGTAAGATTTCTTACTTACTTGTTGGTCTATCGAAGACTTACCTTTCTGCTCCTTGCCAAATATAATTATCTTCTCTTACCTGCTTCACTTCTTTCATATATTTAGGTTTACTATATGAGCACTCATCAATTTTATGACCAAGGCCTTTCTTTTTTATCACATATCCTTGATCAAATAAACTATCATCGAGCCTTTCTTAGCTTATTTTGAATTTTTCTTCTTTCTTCTTTGTTTCTTGATATTTTAATCTTCTTCACTCTTAGCTCTTAAATCAATGATAATAACATTTTTTTAACCTGAGTTCATTACTAAGTCTTTGTGTGCCTTACCTTGAATTTTCAAATATGATCTTTTAACTTTTAGATGAAATCATTAGCTATTTGAATATTTCCTAATAGTTTCTTATTTTTATCTTCAATAGATTCAAGATTTTCAAATAAACATGCTTTTTTTTTCATCCATGGAAGATATACACATTGTATGTTAAACCTTTTAGATCTCCTTCAAGTTGTTAGAACCTTCTAAAGGAAGTAACTAAGATACCAATTATTGAACATCCAGAATATTGAGAGGGGAGGGGTGAGCAAATATTCCCTTAAAAATATTAAAACTTTGAAATTGTTGCCCACATAGCATAATTAAACTTGGTGAAACAACAACCAATTAATAAAGCACCACATAACCTCAAGATTTTTTAAAAATCATGGATACCCAAGTTGAGAAAAACCACAAAAGGGTTAGATTTATTGTATTTAGAAACCAATAACAAAATAAAAAGGTATCTCATTGTCAGGGTGGTTCATTACAGGTAGGATTCACTGTCAAAATATAAAACCAACTATTATAGTTCAGAGACTAGATACTATCAAAATGTAGAATACAAAATTAAATTGTTATAATTGCATATGCATGTTCATGAAATATAGTTCTCATTGAAGTACAAAATTATTCGATACAATCACTAAATTCTATATCATTTGACTATGTAAATCAATAGATTGCTATCATACATCATATATCAATGTTGACATGTCAATACCATTTCCTATATGTGCATACATCAAATTGATATCCTTGCATGCCATCTTAAACTAAAGATGGAATAATGTGAGCATGTTACCCAAAAGTGTTAGAGATGTTATTAATTTCAAAAACTATCTCACACTATACCAAATAGGTCTAGACCAGAACTTTAATACACCATGATATATACCCAAACTTGTATTATTAAAACCACTTCTCATAACACATGTTTCTAGCCCAAAAGAGAGGTCTAAGATAAGGGTTTAAAACTAATAAATGATAATAAATGACATATGTTAAGGTCTTGGAAGCATGAAATAGAAGATTTTTCTTTATAATTGATGGGGTAGGCTAGGATAGACTAGCTCGTCTATGCTTCTCATCCAACAATAGGATCTTGGTGTTTTCTCTACACCTATATTTTCTATAGGATTTATTGTAACTTAGAACATCCCTTGACCTTCCCTAACCTTCCCACCAGGTGAAATGATCAAATCTTGCTCCATGACTCACTTATCCTCCTAGGAGTGCAATTCTTCAAAAATGCATATATAGGTCCACCAAGGTTCTATAATAATACCTAGTCCAACCAAGGTTTTTATGAGTTTTAAGGTGCTATTGGAATACTTTTAGTATGCTTGAATGGATGGTAACAATGGGTTCATACCCGATTTCTTGGTTTCTTCAAAAAAGGCTACTAGAAGAGCCCCTAATTAGGCCTCCACCTAGATTTATAGGGCTAATAACTTCTTGCCCTTAGGGATTCATCAAACCTAGCCTTAATAAAATTTGTTTCACACAATACATACTTAAATATTTTTGAGGTTTTAGGCCACCAAAAAGTCGTACAACAATAATGGTAAAAATGAGGGTTTTGAGGGCTGCCTATTGTCCTCAATTTTCAAACACCCTATTCAACTCATAGAAACTGCTCCTCTTCAATAAATAACCTTCTTATATCCCTCTTGAATCCTTCTGAAGGGAAAGTCTTGAATCTTTATACTTTGCTCTTGAGAACAAATTCTTTGCTGCTTGTTCCTAGTCAGGCATTGCCTAGCTCGCCTAGCGCTTTGTCAAACAAATGCTTGCACACATTTTTTGGGCCCTTGCTTGCAATATGTTACACATAGGGTCTGTATTCTTGGAATCCAAATGGCCATGGAAATCCCACAATGGAAACAAGAGATACAACCCGTTCATTATTGAGAACTCAAAAACTAGACAACAAACTCTTACTTTTAAATTTTTTTACTAAAACCTTCCAAAACGTGTTTACAGATCTAATCTAATGTATGGATAATATATAATATACAAGGTAAAAACTAGGACATGCAAAAAAATGATAGTAAAAATGGGATTTTCTACCAAACAACACTAAAAATCAGTAAAAATGTATAAAAACCAGTCACAGTTTGATGTAGCAGCACAATGCTATACAAAAAAATGACTTCCAACCCTTGGTTCGGGTTCTTCCAACCTTAAATAGGCTATCCCATGGTTTATGGGTTGAGTTAAGGCATTTTTAGCCACTTAAACAAGTTAACTTTCCTTCTAACAAAAGTTGCTCAACACTTTTACAAAAGTGACCAACAACTTAGCAATTTGTATTTCTTTTTTTCTCTTTTTGCAATTCCGTCATTAAGACCATTGTTGGGTCTTCTCAAGGCATTCTTGGGCTTCAAAATTTCCCCAATACACCATTCCAAAATTTTAGGAACACCCTATGCACCTAGAAAGCAACAAATCACAACATGACAATACATTGCCAATCACCTAGACCAAGAGCCTAAACTAGAGCAAAACACACCAAATGAGTTAGAAACTCTTATTCTATCTACATACTTATTAGAAGAATTTCATCACACCAAAATTTGATATGGTGGGAGCCTTGAAAGGGTGCTCTTGCACCAATAATTGACAAATTAGATCAACATTAAAACTAGCTTTATGACAAAATATCATTCACACAATTTTGATTTTGTATGTATACATTTGCCCAAAAATTAAAAGGTATGTCAAAAACCAAAATATGAGCTTTGAAGGGATTGATAAGGTGACATCAACATGATGTCTTGGTAATATTCCATAACTAAAAAATTTCAAAAAAGATTCTCCTTTACCAAATATTACGAATTAACCAAATTCAAAGGTTTAGTAATTTTATGGGTCACCATCAAAGCTGGTATGCTAACATCAACACTTGAAAGCACTTGTATAATCATTCTAGCTTTATACAATACAATTGTGCAAAGAAATTTTCGTCTCCTCCCATAATTTTTTTTTGACCAATATATATTTTTAAATTGCTAAAATAAAAATGATATGTTTTTTGCAGTTGGGTAATTTGTTTACAATCAATGGGTGACAATGATGCAAAACGATATGGTCCATATAGATTGCCTTATGCACCATGCAACCCTAAAAATCTTAGCCATGCTTTTTACTATGCTTTGTCGATTGGTTGTTTATGTGGTTTTAGGGTTTTGGATTCTTTAAGAGTGGTGATAAGGTGTGTTTCACTTCATGGTGCCTATAATTTTTGTTCCTAGATTTTTCCTTGATTTGCATGCCCTAAAAAAAATAAAAATTCAATTGCTTAAATTTTAATAAAATAATATTTGGTATGCATATTTTTTTATGGACAACCTTTATTTGAGACCAATATGAACCAAAAATTACTCAATCTTAAATATTTCAATAATGTGGATGAAACTTAGTCGATTAGGCTTCAATATCATGTAGGAACAAAAATTGATCTCTTATACCATGTTGGATTTGATGATGATTTCAACCACAAGTTAAGAATCCTCTACAAGGATACTACTTGTCACAAAGAAAAATCAAGAAATAATAAACTCATCAATAAAATATGAGAATTCTATATTGATTGAAAAAATAAATTATGATTACAAGTATAATTAAATGACATAAATGAATTACTTTTATGGAAAGAAATTATCTTGATAATAAAAAAATTCTAAAAAGATGATTGCACCTCAAGTAGAGTAAAATTAGACTCAACTAAGTTAAATTTATCATAAATAAAGATTCCATAATGTGAACTTAAGATAAAAAAGCTTTTGCAAATATGTGCTCATGCATGACCAAACTTGTGCTCAATTATGCACAAGAAAACATGTTCTCAACTATGCATAAGAAAACATGTGCTCAATTATCCATGACAATATGCTCATGAGAAAATTATTAAGCATGTGCACATTTATTTTATGCAACAATATTCAAATTTACATGACGCAAAAAAAATATGTATGAGATAACATGTATGCATGCTCTAACATCCCTACAAGCTTATCTGTTAGATCCTCCACTATTATTAATTATTATCCCATTTATACACATAGTACTAATCATTGTCATGCCAGTTTAAAATGAGGTATCCTACATGAAATGACTTTAAATTTTATCTGTAAGAAATTTTGAACTTGCTTTTCTTCTCTACTTGATGCCCCTTCTTGCGTTCTTGTCCCTAAATACTTCATATTGTGTTCTAGACCTTTCTATATCGTCTTGTTAAGGTGACAACATATACTTTTGACTTTGGGCCAAATTCAATGACCAAAAGAGTACTGTGATGAACTTTTCTAATATCCTCCTCCATCATCAACTCTTATACCAAATATAATTTAAAATAAAATACACCATGAAATAACTTACAAATTTTCCTTCTAAGAAAGATTAAATTTTCTTTTCTTTTCTTTTCTTCTTGTTGATGGCCCTTCTCGTGTTCTTGTCCTTGATACCTCATCTTGTGGCTCAAACGTTGCTAGATTATATCATTAAGGTTACATACAAGAGACATCATATTCATTTGTGTTTGAGCACGACTCATCGGTCTCTCTAAGAATACCTAAGAAAAAATAATTGCACATAGTATAATGATGAGGTAACCCACAAACATGTGTTAAAAAAGTGGGTGGACATATATACAAATCAATAATATAAAAACATCAATATTATATGATTGTGTTATCAAACAAGTGCTACATAGTGGCATGTATTTGTCGTAATTTATAATAGCTTAATTAGATAGAGTAGTAAAGTTTAAAATTTTGATGTAGGAGCATCTTGCATTAGAAATAAAGGGGACATGTAAACAAAAAATGGAGGAGAGGGAAAGTGACAAAAATTAGAGAAAAAAATTTAAATTTTTTTTTAAAAAAAAAGGAAAAAAGGAGAAAAAAAGGAATTTTTATTTTCGAGGAGCATAGGTGTCATACATAGAAAATTAAATTAAAATGGTTGTCATTCCATTTATCGAGGTGTGTAGGTGGAATTCTAGAAATTCATGGACATTTTATTAAATTATGCGTTTAATATTTGTTGGGTCACGTGGTGGTGCTTAGTTGTATTTGGCTGGGAATTAAATATTTGTTGAAAGGTAGTTGCATTTACCTTTTATCCCATATTGGTTGTGTTTGTAATGTCTTGGATGGTAAGTGCCTATTTAAGCAAGGCATATGAACATTTCTAATCAAGCTTCAAGGTGTGATTAATTCTTAGTAGAAGCTTGGAGAGAAAGAGGAAGCTAAAGGGTGAGTTTTCCCGAGTCCGTGAATAAAGCGTCAAATGTGAGGTAGTTTACAATAGGATTGTGGTGGAGTTGCAAGTTTGTGAGAAGAGCTAGTGGTTGCGATTCATAAACAAGGAGGTTGCTTGTGGGCTTGTGAGCATAAGTTGAGATCTTCCTTGGAGGTTTCTACTAGAGTGTGGATCTGGACTAGCTAGTGTTTGGGTTGGACCTTGAGTGATTTTGCAGAACTATTATTGTAATTGTTATTATATTTGGCCATAATTGGGAAGGCCTTACAGCCTGACACATTGCCTGTAATAGTTATTTTATGAATAAAGAGTTGTGATTTGATATCAGATCTTGCATTGTTGTGTTTCCATTGTGTGGTTATTTACTGGGGGCTAGGACATCTCCTTTGGGGATTCTCCTGACTTGCACTGCATCAAATTTGCTAAAATTTAATATAATTTTATTAATATTTAATTAATATTATAAAATTTGATTAATTTTAATTTGGATTTGATTGCGTATGTTTTTTTATCATCAACGTTTCAGATCACACTCTATGATCCATCATCAAGATGAGAGAAGGATGTAAGATTTATCACAGTGTGTGATCCGAAACGTTGATGATAAAAAAACATACACGATCAAATCCAGAAGCATAATCATTATTAGTAATGGATTGTGGAAATATGATATTATTAATTTTAATTTTTTTAAATTATACTTTTACATTATAAATCTAATTTTTGATTTAGGAAAAAATATTTTTAATAAAAAATTATAATTAAATATAAATGTTATCATACTATCATAACTAATTAAGTTGTATCTTAAAGTATTAATATTTTATTTAAACTAAATTTTTTTTATATAAAATATTATTCATAAAATATAATCACAAGTTATTATAAAAGAAAAATATTTTATTAAAATAATTGTATAGTAACATATTATTGATATAATAGTTTTACATAACAAAATATTTTTACATTCTAAAATATTGGGTAGTGCTTCCTCAAAATCTGCTCCTATAAGACCCAAATTTATAAGCTAATGAAATTCAAGTAAAATAAAATTTTATATTTTAAAAATTAAAAATCTCATAAATAAACATTACAAAAATTAAAAGTTAAAATTAAAATGAAAAATATTTACATCTAATTGGTTGAGATAGAAAAGTTTAATAACTAGTTAAGTACAATTAGTTGCAATAGTATAGCCTACAGCCTACAATAAATACAATAAGTCTATATCATCAAATAACTAGCAAGAAAGAGTGTGACATGGGGCCTTTGGTTTGTTTCATCTAACTCAATATTTGTTGTTCAAATAGAGATGGACAAGGGACAAGAGCATGCCCAATAAATGGACCTTAGATCTATTTCATTACATTATATTTGAGGCATTCCTTTATGTACTCTTTAAAATTCTCTAGAATTAAAATAACTTGAATATTCATTTTTCATACCATCATGTGTGCTCCATTTCATTAAAAATTTAGGCTTACATCATCAACGTGTAATCTAATATTAGGATAAATAAAATATTGACATTAATTATATCTAAGTTTTTCACTTATATGAAAAGCTAGTAGAATGTTCTCCCCTTTTGGTGTCTCATCGTTATCAAAATAAATCCTATTAGGCTCTAAGGATTTAAGCATGGAAGATAAATCCTTCTAAGAAGGCTTTTTTAATCTATTGCCTCCAATCGAGGGTAATAATACATTTCTATAATGTAATTCAATTTTCTAAAATTTGGGTTTGAGTTTTAACATGGCTCATCCATTTTATCTAATTATAATTTAAAACTAATCCTCAAAATTTAAAAATAGAAACCTAAATCATATTAATGTTTTAAAAAGAATTTCAAAATAATTCTAAGAACATAAATATAAAAATTCAACTCTAAACTATAATAGATGCAACATCAAATTTTTGCTCTTAAAAAGAGATCAATTTTCTAAAGATAAATATTTTTACAATGTATTATCTTCTTTCATATGAAAGTTTTTGGCTTGAAAGGAATGGATGGATATCCATTTCTTAATAATGGATATCTATTTCTAAATAGTATATACATATGTACACACACATATATGAATTAGTAATTGTTCAAACAATGATAAGAGTTAGAAAAAATGTATTTTAATTTAAGTTAGAAAAATGTGTTAGATATACACATATAAGGACACATACAAGATAGAAGACAAAAATAATAAATTATTATATATTATAAAAGATAAAATAGATCTAATACCAAAATACATTATAATCAAATAATAATAATAATATTTTTTGAATGAGCTAATAAATTTTTTTTTTGAATGAACTAATAATAAAAAAAACTTAATAATAATTAAATTTTGGGCTTTACTACTAGTGGTTATATTGTTATTGTCTCCATCCACATTCCAACTTCACTAGGTCATGGTGATTGCAACCTTTTGTACTTGTTGATCTACATAGTAGCTTGTATTTGTTGTAATTTGTAATAGTTTAAGTTTTAAAAAACAATAGTTAGAGAATAGTGAGTTGCCATAGTGAATTGTAATGATGCAATTTGATATAATTTAATCAATAGTTGATTAAGATTAAAAAATTATCATAAATATTTGAAGAAAAAATATTTTTAATATAAAAATATATAATTAAAAAATTAATTATAAATGTAATGTTACTATCACTTTATTTTGTTTAAATTATCATTCAAAGTACATACATCTTTGACTATTTGAAAAATAATATTTATAATTAAAAATATTTTTGAATTTATCATATGTAACTATAATAGCTTAAAAATTATTTGATATGTTTAATGGGTTTCATGTTTTATATTTTTTCAATCTTAAATATAGGGTAGTGGTTCTTTGAAATCCGTTTCTATAAGACCAAAGTATATGAGTCAATGAAATTAAAGTTTGATATTTTTCTTGATTTTAGAAATTTAAATTTAAATCGTAATAGTATATTGCCTAGGGCAAATACAAGTGCCACATAATGGTTTAGTACTTGCCTTTAGTTTTTATATAAATATACTTTTAATTTAATAAATTTATTATAGTTTATAAAATATTTTAATTAATATAAATATTATATATTTAAATTTCATATTAATTATAATTATACTTATATTTATTAATATAATTGTTGATATATATATTTTATATATATCATGTGATACTATTATATTATAAATAAATTATAATATCTTTATAATAATAATATATAATAATATTTCTTAAACGATTATATAGTATAAGAAATATCATTTTTTAGTATTTTTAATTGAATGACCAAAATTATATTCTAAAAAAATGTAATATAAAAATATATATTTTTTAAACCAACTCATTTACATTCAAAAAAAAAATTAAAATGAATCACTTGATAAAAATAACTATATAATCCACTAAACCTAACTAATATAAGAGCTAAATTAAGAGTTAAATGAATTCACTCAATCAAATGTTAGAAATATATTTTAAAAAAATGGTAAAGTTAAAAATCTTGCATCTATTTTGATAACAAAAGTTAAAATCAATTTAATTTTTTTGACTCGTAGAAACCAAAAAATTTAATCATTGGTTAAAGCATAAAATTCAAAATATTAATTTTCACTTGTAGAAACCAAAAAATTTAATCACTGGTTAAAGCGTAAAATTCAAAATATTAATTTTCACTCGTAGAAGCTAAAAAATTTAACTAAAAAATTTAATCACTAGTTAAAGTGTAAAATTCAAAATGTGACACAATAGTACTTAGCCTCCTACCGACAAGTACTAACAAGGACGCAAAGCATCAAAGTTCCTGCCTTAGTATAGTTTTTGCATATGACATGTAGCAGTTTAGATAGTGTTTTATACATTGGATATGTAATAGGATGAAGCAAACTATGCAATTTTTATTGTATTTCAATAATAATTTACATTAGCAAAGCATGTACTCAATTATGCTATGCAACTTGATAGAGAAAAACTATGTCTTATAGCATATCAATGCATACACATTATTTCATTATGCATATATGACACAGAGAGTGTAATTGGGTATGAGACTCATGTGTATACATTGTTTGATTGTACACCTTTCTTTGTATTGACTAGTGTCTTTTGTAACTACCATTAATTATAGCTTGATATGTCATTATAGCTATCCATGATACCTACAAATTCCATTTTGTGCATGTTAGTATATTGTGATTATGTCTCATAATAAGTTGCTTTTAATATTTTAAATAAATGCTAATTAGTGACTAGTCATGTTTACCTTTTGTTCTGAGAAATTGTTCAATCTCCATTTGTCACAACATGATTGATGGCATTGTTCTGGTTTAATGTGAATTGACCTTTGACGATGAAATCTCGAAGGATAAAGATGAACTTTGATTTGTCTTGTCTGTAGTCCTCAACTTTTGTTCTTTTAGGCTTGGTAGTAGTCGTTCAACAATGCACTTGTCTATTGAAGACTGGATAATTTGCTTGTTTTCAGTTGTGATGATAGTCTTTAGGTATAATGAATATACATATGGAACCTCTTGATTGCATCTATTGCAATGAGCTGTTTTGTCTTCTAACATTCCATAATCCTCAAATTTTAAGTTGCATTGGGAACAAAATGCATGAAATGGATTTGTGAATGCCTTGGCTACTTTGAGAACTCCATCAACCTGCAAGATATGTTTTGATATTAATGTAAATTGTGTAAGAATTAATTAATAGTTGAAGTGTTGAATTATTTGAGTTTGCTTACCTGTAGTGTTGTTTGTAGCAATGCATTCAAGGCATTCAATGTTCTCTTGTCTTTTAGTGTACAGATGTATGTAGCAACCCCTGTGCGAAATGTTCTATCCATGTCATTTCGTCGTACAATGTTTCTAAACAACATTGTAGGAGTCTCACCTCTTTGTAATTGGATTGCTATTTGCATGGATTCTTCTTGGAATGCAGAGTTGATTTGTAGCTAGTAATTGACAAAACAATTTTATTTTCTACTTTTAGAACTCTGTACTTAATAGAAACATGACTACTATACATGTTGCATAAAAAGAAGTATTTAGTGTGTTTTTTACCTATACTTTGTCATCATCATTATTTTCGTCTTTTATGTCAAGAACATATTGGGAGCCAGTCTGTCGTCCTGCAACTACTAATGCACCTATTGTACCAATGGCATAGGTACTTGTGCTTGTGAGTAGCTGTTTGATTATGGAGCTTGGTATGAATTTGTATTCTTGGCAAAGTCACGGTATAGTTTCAATTGTTCTTGAATCTTGGAGCTTCAAGATGCAATCTGAATCTCCACGGTCAAAGGTTGTTTTGTGTCCTAGTTGAAATCCTAACACTATAATGGATGTTCCTGGAACTATCTTGTGTTTGTACTCTTGTACTAAGTTCCCTGTCACATTCAAAGTTATTGTCATTTCTCCTTTAGAGTCTGTCAAGTCTGCACGTAGCATCTCTCATGTTTTGTTTTCTCTATCCAGTGTTGTTGTATATACGACAAGTATGTCTCCTTCAAAAATGTTTCCTGCTTTTCTTGCATTCAAGTCTTCAATTGATATTGCATTGGGGTTTCCTAGTTTTGACCTGCACAAAGTATTATGGTGTTAGTCTAGTATTGTAGTGGTTTGATATTTAACATTTCTTCAAATACTAGAAATTCATGTATTGATTTGTTATTTTTCATGTGGGAATTCATGTTATTGGAAATGAGAAAAGTTCAGTACCTTTTTTTTGTTTGCTCTTGCTTGACATGTGTTCCCTTTCCTGTTCTTTTGCTTCCTTCCATTATTGTGCTGCACAAAAATGTAGAACATTGAAATATATACCATTATATTAGAGTTATTGTGTTTGATACATAAAACTATTAGGTGTAAGATGTATTTGCATTCTTGTATGTATTCTTCTATTTAATTTTGTGTTTGGTTGTCTATGTATTAGCAATCTAGAGTGGAGTATGGAACCTTATGAATGTAGCAAGGTGATCAGTCCAGTATGCTTCTGCTTTGTAACAACAACATATATTACTTGAGTTTGTCCAGATGTGATCAATTGATGGATTGTATACATTTTGTGTTTTTTCTGTGATGTAATTCATGTTGTGGTATTGCATATATTTTTGAAGATTTTCTTTCTTAGCATTTCTTGTTGACATATCAATATTGAAATCACCTACAATGTATAGATTAGTCATTGGTTTGACATATGCAGTGACTTGTTGAATAATAGTGGCATATTCTTCAATGGGTGTGTTAGGTCTTGCATAAACATTACATATATTTAGTTCATTTCTTTTGATCAAAGTTGTTATTGTAATAGATTCTATATTTGTTGTGTTATATTGCTTTATCTTTGAAATGACTAGGGTTTTGTTGGCTAGTGTCATTATACCATGTATGTGGTAGGCATTGAAGTTGTTGAAATGTTGGAATTCATCATTTATTTTAGGGATTTGCATGTGTACTTCTTGAATGTACATGATGTCAAATGACATTAAATCATAGTCATTAGTTATATCATTTATGTGAGGCTTTAAACTACGTGTGTTTAGTGTGCATAATAGCATGGATGGTGTGTTATGACAACATGTATCATCATTCTCAAATTGCCATTTTGCACTTGATTCTAGGCGGGACATTTCGAGATGTATTCTCTCTTTGATTTTAAATTTTTTTGGTGTTAGAGGTTTTAAAAGGAATAATGAGTCAATTGTTTTAGTTCGTGATAGTGCTATGTATGTTAATCCATGTTATCTAACGCCTGTGGGGTCGAAAGCCATTGCCTCCATTGTAAGTCCTTGTGACCTATGTATTGTTCTTGCACATGCTATATGTATAGGGAATTGTTTTCGTACAATAATTTTATTTTTTACCAATGCCTTTTGGATAGGTCGAATAATGTGTAGTATCGGTACCCAGTCATTTTCAATTTTTTCTGTATAGCATTGTACGAGTTTCTTGCGTTGTTGCTGTCCAATTGTATTGTCGTTAAATCTTATCCAAACTATGTCAAAATCATTATATTTTGTGTATGCTTTGAATATTCCATCTGATTCATTTACTAGACCATCTTTTGTGTTGTAGTTTCCTGCATATAGTTCTACCAAAATATTTCATTTGAGATGAATTTGATGTGGGAGTGAAATTGTTCATGTGTGTAGGCGTAATGCATTGTTATTTTCATCATGTTCATCAATGCAATTGAGGACAGTCATTTCACCAGGAACTATTGCAAGCATTTTTGTATTATGAGCATTGACATCGATTCTTCTATAGAAAAGGAATGGCAGTGTTGGGTCCAATGGTGGTTTTCCCATGCATTTTTCATTGATATAGTGCAAATCTTCATTTGTTTGCATGCCTATTCATATTTTGTTGAGAACATTAATGAATTTTTCATCGTTTTGCCTTACTGTACGTGTTAACGAATAACATTTAACGTTGTCTATCCAAAAATTGTAAGGCATCAATTTTGACATAGTTGCTTTATTTTCAAATATGACTGCATCAAGTACTGGTTGTGCTTGGTACAAGTCTCCACAAAAAATTATATCGACATTTCCAAAGTGTATGGTAGGCATTTGCATTATCTCACGCAATCGTTTGTCAATGTAACGTAGGAATGTTGCACCAACTAATGATATCTCATCAATGAGAAGTACACATAACTGATCATAGTGCTTTGACATTGCATCTAGTATGTCGCTATTGAGTGGCAAGAAGTCAGATGTGATAAAAGGTATGTGGAATGCTGAATGTAATGTGACTCCACCTACACTGTGTGCCGCCTTTCCTATGTAAGCCATTATTAGGCCTTTTGGTTTGTTGGGATCACTGTTGATGTACTTATTGTAGATTCGAAGGAGAGCTTGGTATATAACTTTTGTAGTGAAAGTCTTTCCAGTTCAGGCTTCGCCTGTCAAGAATAGATGCAATGGGTTCTTGTTGTTTTTAATTTTTTTTTTAACAATATCTTTGATGATTGCTTGTTGTTCTCTATTTAGCATTTGCCTCAATTTGTAGTACTCATCGTTGTCCATAATTTGTGGATGGTGGCTTATTTCAAAAGTGTTATAATGTATGTTGCTTTGTATCTTCTGTACCTTGTGTTGGATGTCTTTTTGTATGTCATATTGCTCAATTTTCTCGTGTTTGTTGACTGTGAGGGTTTGGCTATCCATTTTGTCATTTTCAGTATCTAGATCCTTGATTGCTTCTTCCATGTCACCCCATGCAGGAGCTGTGTTATGGTTAAATTTTGCTTGATTCATTATGATTATTTGTTGATAGTATAAATGTGCTTGTTCCCATGATGTAAAACTTTGTTTCAATGTGCTCTCATTGATTGTAAATGGAACATAGAGTATTAATTATTCTCTACAATAATTTTCTAGGTCCATGTGTTTGCCGAAGTTGATAAATCGTATTATACTCAGTTTTGCTTTTTGTGTGTATTTTGTGCCCTTTTTGCTATACTTGGAGACAAATTTTGCAAGGCATATGCTATGAAGGATTGTAGATCGACTTAAATAGTAGTCCACTAAGGATTTTGAGAGGACATTTTCTGACTCATCAGGTTCTTTAAGTAATTCTTTATTGCTTTTCAGTATAAATGTGTGATTGTGATAATCTCTTGTGTCTATGAATATGCACTTTCTTGAGCTATGATTTAGTGGCAGTGATAGAACTATGTGTACTTCTTGTTGTGATGACATTTGTTGTACATTTAGTAGCGCATTTCCTAGCTTTGTTATCATTCGTATTGCATCAATACTATCTTGTTTGTGGTAATTACGTATTCTTTTAAATGTATTTGTCATTGTTTTGTCCACTTTTGTCATGTATGAGCTACAATACATTGCTGCAGCATATGCGTTCAGTATAAATTGTGCATCAGTATTGGCTCTCCATAGTTGTGGAATTCTCTTCGCAAAGCTGTTGTTCCAAATTTCTGATGGCTTTTGTCGCAAAAAGAGCGTTGATCGTTGTAGAGTTGATCTTAGAGCTAAGATATATTCTTCTTCATTCGTTCCAATTTCATCTAAGAACATTTGAAATGTGTATGATAGGTCATAGTTTGCCTTTTCTAATATTACAAAGATACTTGTTGCTTTTGAACTTATTGCTTCATTCTTCTCTGACAATGGTTCAAATATTACTGTCCTTTGGAGGGGTGGAAAAGGAAAATTATATCTGCATGAAATCTTTCTTAGTCTTCTACATCGCTTTGTGTGGTGGTGCTTGTGAATTGTACGAAGACTAGGCTCTATATGTTCAGTTGTACAAGTAATGTACTTGTCAATAAAGTCTATGATGGATGTATTGCTATTTGTTCCATATATTGGTGCATTTTTTACCCAGAGTAGGAAATGATCATGTTCATTTCCTCGATTTTGGAATTCAGTTACAGAGAAGTAATCCACAACATTTCCAAAGAATGATTCATCAGTTAAAATTAATTTCTTCATTGCATCTATTCTATGCCTATAGTATCGTGCACAAGTCACTGGGTCTTTCTTTATCAGATTGAATTTGTCACCTTTTGTTTCATACTCTTTTTGTTGTTCAATTTTTGACTGATGCACATTGTGCAATTGTTCGAGTGCAGTTAATAGTGGATCCCAATTTTGTTCTACACTAGTAAAAGTAACAAAAAAAGTTGGAGGCCCTAGTTGGCGTATTATTGCAAAAACATTCTTCTTAAGTTGGTGTACGTAGTCTGGTGATATTCTTATTCTTTTGAAGTCAACGTATCCAATGTCTGATTTGAGAATTCTTTCCAAGTTGGGTTTTTGCTTAACATCTTTTGCTTGTAATTTGCATCCTTTCAATTGTCCCTTTCGTATTCTTATCCACGTTGTAGAGAGTACTTGTTGCACCAATATCTTGATAGTCTTGAAGAATATATTTGTTGTGTGGTATGCAAAGTACCTTTTTGATTGTAGGAGTTCCCATCGTGCAATCTTTTGGTAAGAAAATCTTTGAATGATGTCTTCGTCACGTGGTTTACCAAAGAATAATGTGGGAAAATTCATTTCCTCAACATATTTGTCTTTGAATATTCCAATTGGGTGGTGCTCTTGTGCAGCTGCGACGTCAATTATCGTGTCTTGCATTTTATGTATCGATCTAGATTCAGTGAATCCATGTACCAAGGTTTCTGAAGGCTCATTATGTTCTTCATCATCGTCTGACTGTGTTGCATTTTCACTGAATGGAGAGGATGTTTCATCTTCACAACTTGCATATGTCCTTTCGTTCTCAACATTAATCTCAAGAGCTTCTTTCCAATCTTCTTTTATTTTAACATTTTCCATTATGTATAGTGGTGTACTTGTGAGTTTTGAGAGCGCTTGCATCACTACATTTGGCCACACCATTCCTATTTGAAATGCATTTTTGTATTCTAGTCACCTTTTGAGAGCAACGACAATAGTTGTTGTGCTATTGGTTGTTTGTGGTAGTGCATTTTGTATGATATTCATGTTCACAGGAACATTGATAATAGAACTTGTCAATCCCACTTGTGATCTTTTGTATCCTAATTCCCATATTTGAGTAAATGCAATTCTCACTGACACTAGTCGTTCTTCTAGTTGTGACAATATTTGCACATCTTCTATTGGTTCATTAATTCTAATATTTTTTGGTGTACTATATGTTGGGAGCTTGAAGTGTTTCAATGCAAACAAGCATGTTCGACGAATGAAATTGTTTGGTGCTTCATATTTTATTTGCGTCAGAGTATAATAGTTGTTCTTTTCCTTTTGTTTCATTGGTCTGATGTCTTTCATGAAACACAATAGTTGAAAAATTGAGCATGTGTGTTTTGGTGTATCCTGGATTGTTGTTTCAAATATCTCTATTGGTGACAATCCTGTTTTTATTTTTTTACCAGATGACACTGTCCTGCCTCTTTTTTTTGTTCTTTGGATTCTAGATGTGCATGTTGACTTATTTTGAGTGTTCTTGCTCTGATTTGCATTATTCGTTGTATTATTTTGTGTATCTCTAATAAATTTCTTAAGATGACATAGTCGAATTGCATTTGTTGTATTTTTCTAGTATTACTTGGAGAATCTCTAATAAATCTCTTGAGGTGACATAGTCGAAGTACATGCTTTCTATTAGGGCTCTCTAGTTTGATATTTTTAATGTGCACCTTGTCATGTCCTATATTATTTTTGTTTGCAACTTCTACGATGTGTTGTGCGTTATGCTCTTTTATAAATCTCTTCAGTTTGTTGTATCGCATTTGTGCTCGATGAATGACTCTTTCTGACTGTAATCTTAGTAGTGGTTCAAAGTGACCAGCAGTAGGATTTGTATCATGAAAGAGGATTGAGTATGCTTCTTCTTCTATTGATTCATTGAAGTGCAAGTACTTTCTTGTTGTTGTTGTTGACCAAATGCATATTTGTATTTTTAACCACTTCGATAACTAGTGAATGCAGAATATATCTCCCCATAGTCCAACTTCTCCATTGTGTATGTTTTGCTTTGCAGAAAGTCGCATTCTATGCAAATGTGTTTCTGGATCATTTACTCGGTGCAATTCATATAGAGTTTGTGGATGAAGTTATGTACTATATGAATGCAATGCTTCTGATTCACCTTCTTGTTTGCATTGTAAGAAGTAATCAATGGTTCCATTTCTTAGCTCAAGTGATGTATATCTATAATTTAGTAGGAATTCCAAGGCGTCAAATAAGCAGTCTCCTATGTTGTACTTGAATTTTGGTACTCTACACAGTCCTTCATTCTCTAGTGCAATGTCAATATTGCAAGTTCTATCTTGACGTGTTGGCTTGTAATGGTCTAGGTCTATAATTTCTATTTGATTTTGTATCATTTTATGTTTCAGGAAGGACTAGTACCACCTTGGTTTTCTTGTCATTTGTATACTTACACTATGATTCTTTTCTACATGCAGATATTGCTTTCCTGCATGACAAGATGCATCTTTTCAATATACTATTTTTAGTTATCTTGGATTATTTACTTTGATTTTTCTATTCTTTAAAATTACACTTGCCATAAGAAACTATACTATACATTGCAATATGTAGTACCATTTTTTCAGAAGTATCTAGTATGGAACAATTCAACTTTCATAGAATGATTTAGATTTGCATTATGGTTGTCATGACAAGAAAGTGTACTTCCACATTGATATTTTTATAGACGAATAATTTCATACACTATCTCACAATGATAAATGTAACTTGAAGACATGTAGGCCATACAAAAACTTGTACTTCTTTCTACTATTGCATAGTAAAAAAAGATATATTATGATACTAGAACAGAAAACACATAACATGTTGCATCATTAGAATTCCTTGATGAAATATTCAAAAAATAACATGCTAATATTTTTATAGAGGAATAATTGCATGCACTATTTCACAATGATAAATGTAACTTGAAGACTAGGTAGTACAAAAACTTATACTTCTTATCTCTTCTACTATAGCATATTAGAAAAAGATATATTATGATACTAGACTAAAACACACATAACATATTGCATCATTAGAATTCCTTGATGAAATATTCAAAAAACATAATGCTAATAGAAAACACAAGTAGGAAATACAAACATTGATACTCTTGTTTTTTGGTCATGTCTCCATGTTATCTTTATGTTTTTTTTCATGTTTCCTCTTCACATTGCGACCTCAATATTAAACAGTCATTGATGAAGTAAAGAAAAATGCTAATACAAAACACAAGTAGCGAATACACAAATTGCTACTATGCTTTTCTTCAATCATGCCTCCATATTATCTTTTTGCTTTTTCCACCTTCTCTTCACATCTCCACATCAAATATGATATGTTGACTATATCATCAAGCAATAGAAATAATGTTGAGATTGCTCTATGTCTGTACCATTTGAATCATAAATTCAATGGTGAAGCTCAATGACATTATTCTCTGATGTCACATGGAAACTGGAGAAGTCAAATGTGTCATGGTTAACACCACGCATGTCTATATTGTTAGGATTGGTAGCAAGATTGTCTAGAAATGAAGGAACATTTTCAATGGGAACATTACTATCATATTTTTCTATAATTGGATCCATGTTGAGAATTGCAAAATTCCATTTTTCATGAGATAGGTGCATGGGAGAAACAACTTGTTCCAGTTGTTGCAATGGGCATGAGTTTATCAAATTTGAGGGATGTATATTCTGATAACTTGTTTCAAAATTGGGTAGTCGAATTCCAGTAGGATAGGTTGATTGAAATAATGGATAGTGAATTTTTGTGTCACTTTCTGAAGAATACATGCTATCTATGCTAGTAGCATATATGGAATTGATATGTTCTTTCGATGGAAGATCTTGTACTAGATTTCTATGAAAACCTTCAAGAATGTTAGGTTTCATGTGCATCATGGTTAGATAGTGTTGGTTCTCAGTGATGGGTATTGTTTGACCAAAATGATCATTTGTATAAACCATTGACATTGGACCATTTTTACCTATTTCTATTGGACATCGTTCAACTTGAACGGTCAATCGAAGTTGATCTTTCTCTAAGTGAGAGATACTTTTTGTTTCATGTATCTCTGTATCTGGATGCACAATATTTGTAATGGCTTTGTATCCTTTGAAGGATATTGTAGCCAGATCATATGCAATAGCAGCTTCCTCTTTGGTATCAAATGTTCCTAGCCATTTTTGCTTTTGTTGTATAAGATTCCACACTTGTGCAACATAACGACCACTTGAACGTTTCCATACACCTCGATATGACTTTTCTTTTGGACAAATTTTAGATCCATTGCAAAATGACATATGTCCTTTTTTTTCTTCAACTTTTTCAGAATGTTCTTGCAATTCAGACAATTTCATGTATTTAGTTTTCTCCCTGTTTGATCTCATTACATTTGAGATCTGAGTGCTCTACACATTGGAAGATTGATTATGAGGTGTATAGTTGACATGGCAAAAGTTGGTGTATGCATTACTACCTCTCATTGACATGCTGGCGATATCATAGGCAAAGGCTACTTATTCTGCTGTGTCAAATGTTCCTAGCCATTTTTGTCTTCGTAGCTCAGGCAATGTTATCTCTGCTGAAAATTGACCAGATGCTTTCTTGCGAACACACCTGTATGTCTTCTCCATTTCTTCTTTTGTGTTTCGATGGCACAATTAAACTTTTGTTAAGACATGTCTCAATACTCACATGTTTACATTACACTACAAATGACCAATCCTCTCAAACAACAATTTCAATTATAAAGAAATGAAAACGATATGCAATTCCATAAAATAGTAGGTCAAAAATGACTGTTGTAATATTGTTCATAATCATCTTTTGTCAGTAGTTACTTGTAGCTTATCTCCATTATAAACATTATTTCCATACTATGATCAATTAGAACACTACCAGCCGATAAATACTAATTGTCATTACTATTGTCATGACTAGTGACATTACTATTATTGTATGTTGCTTGGTTACATACCAAATGCATACAATATGTCTACCGTACACAGTACAATTAACGTTACAAACCATGGAGTATTGTCCACTGTGAAGAATAGTGTAAAACCTACTAATGTTATCAAGATTAGTGTCATCCATGCTTTTATTACAAGTTCTTCATAGGTAGGCACATGCTCAATTTTTTTCTCAGCCAACTTAGTCATCATGTTCTGTGGATATGCTCCATTCACTGCAAGGGGGTCAACAATCTAGAGACATTGTTCAAAAAGTGGAAAACAAATTGTTTGACTGTGGGTGGTCTTGACTTACAAATGAATATATGCATTTTAATCTATTCTGTGAGGTTCTGATTATAGATTTTGTAGTCAAGAAGACAATACAATTAGCAATTTTGCATCTTTGAGATCTATTCAAGCACACTGTGTCTTTGACTTCTTTTGTTGGTGATCATTACTTTGAAGACAGAAACTTATGCCAATAGAGATCTTATGAAATGCTAACATGGATCTTAAGGGAATAATACACAAAGAAACAAGCAAATTTTGGAAACTTGTAACTTTGAAATTTCTAGATTCTAATCAAATGTATAACTTTACCTACTATTTTTTTCTTCACTCAACTGCCAAGCTTGTGTATTTGGTCCTTGTTGATTTTTCTGCTTTGCAATCAAAATTTCGTATTAAGAAAAGCATAATCAAACCTTCACAACATTAGATGTAATTAATTAGGTCACTAGTTCTTATTCTACATATGTGAAAAACAATGTATTGTGTGGCATAATCATTGTGCACAAATTAAACATAGTAGATCAAACTTTTACTAGTTCGTAGTCAACTTTGCAAAAAAATGATTAGCTAAATAAAGCTATCTGCATGTTTGCAACAATCAAAGTTCAAAACAACTTCTAATATATTATAAAGTGAGATGGAAGTTACTAGATACATATTGTAATATATTTTTTGAAGCCTCAAGGGATACTTCACTAAGAAGCAAATGAAATTGAAATTACTAGATACATATTATACTATATCATAGTAAAAAATATTATAGCTTTTACATGCAAGTTGTGAACTTTCATTCATAGTAAGCATAAACTTATACATCATCACTATATTCTTGTGGTAATTGTCATCTTGTAATCATTAGTTCATCAATGAAGAAAACGCCATCTCCCAATATTTGCTACAAGATGAATGCTAAGTGGCTCAAAACTATTCTCAAATACAAACAAAAAATGACATGAGCAATGATGCTTTATGGTCTTAGCTGCCAACGCTCCTGTATCATTATCATACCATTGCCCAATAATTTTTGTGTTGTCATGTCTTATAATCCATTCAAGTGAAAACATTGGATATGTTACCGCAAGGTTTATTATGGACAAAAGTGTTTCATCTTCAGCAATCGTGCTAAATGGTGATAGTTCGCAGAATAGTGTCTTGCATGCTAGATTGAAAATGGTTGTTAATTCTTGTGTAGTGTGATTTCCAGGAGGGAAATGTCTTATGATATCTTCACAATGAACTATGATATGAGCTTCCCTATATTGCCACACCAGATGTTTTAAGTAAATCAATTCACCATTAGTCATGAATGGGGATAGAACACGAATTTGATTAGTGTGTGGTATTGGCTGAATGTCTCCCCATCCATCATATCTGAACATGACAACATGCTTATCATAAAAATATCTTTCCAATATTTTCCTTTGGCATTCCTTTGGAAGTTCTAGAATTTTTTCAAGAATACTAGATACTGGACTTTTAGAGAGGTGATCTGTATCACGTTCCAATGAAACAAATGCATCAAGAAAATCCATTCTTGTGTAATATGGAGATGAAAAACCTGTTTTCAATGAGGAACATTTCTTAGAATTTATCGAGCACCAGTTAGTTCTAAGATATATGTTGCACTTAGTGTCATTCTTTCATGGATATACTTTTTATGGCAATAATCATACAAATATTATTAATATAAACGATTCCATACATACTATTGAAAAAATGTGCAACGGATGACTATCACTTACAATGTTTCATTTTCCATCAATGGTTTCCACTATTCATTGCATGTTAATACTATACTTTTCAATAAATGTGCAACTGATGACTATCAATTACAATGTTTAATTTTTCATCAATAAATTCCACTATTCATTGCATCTTAATAGTATAATTAGTATTCAAGTTCTAAACTTCACTATAGTAATAATAGTATCATAAGTTTACAACCAATTATATTCATAACAAAGCTCAAAGAGACATTACTTTAATAATCTTTTTATTCATATATCGATACAATATTCACATTACTTGTACATACTTGTTCATTCATAGCATAAAGTACCTAGATAGAGCACCTAGTCTCTACAGTATTCTCCATACTTTGTAGATACATGTAACAATACACAAAGCACAATAGTCTATGTGTTATTTTTCACACTTCATACATACATGTAACCATAGGACAAGGACGATGTGGTAATTGAACTTTGACATTAGTACTTCCAATTTATGAGCAAAAGTCAGTTTATGGTACTACTAGACAATCAAACAGTTCATGAAGAGCTTGCAGTTGAAGGAGTTGGAGCAGTCAAATCTATAGTTGGAGTAGTGAGATTTGCTTCAGTTGGGAGTTGTTTGTCACTTGGATGCTTCTGTTCACATGGAACACTAGTTTCCTTGGGTAGATTTGTGTACAAAGACATGAATGCATTGTACAAATTTGTCACTCTTGTCACAAGACGTTCACCCAAATGAGTAGTGTGTGCATTTAACACATGAACTAGAACAAGGTCACATTCATTAGTAATAGCTAAACGCACAACACTATAAATGCATGATGCAACCTCACACTCTTCAACTACTTTATGAGAAAAGAGGTTGCTAGTGATAGATGCATGTGGAGTTCCTCGATATGCACAAATTGCTTCATGGTATCCTGTTGGTGGTACAAAGTACTCTCGTACATAAGCATTTGCTACTTTCTCAACAATTGTTGCTTCTTGTACGAAGTCCATACAATTCGACAAGAATTGAGAAACAATATCAGCATAGAAAATTTTTCCTAAAGCATTTTTTAGAAAGTCCTCACCTATCAGTGTCCTTAGAGATTGCTCGACACATGAACAGTCAAATATGAAGACATGTCGCATTGTGGTTGATTCAATTGGTCCTATAATAGGAAAGTCCCACTGCGGCCTTGGAATACATACTAGCTATAGAATGAAGCTTGGTAATCTTCAGATGCATATTCCCAATAATTTCTATAATTTAATCTACAAAATGGTTCAGGAGTTTACCAAAACACAATCACAAAACATGGATCTTGTCAAGTTGTTGGGGAAAGTCCCCTGAGAAAGGGTGTAAAGCCAAACTCAATGAACTAATATAGCATCACTAGTAGTTTATTGTGATTCCAACTTTCATCCTAGCTTTCACCTGCAACCTACTTATAGATAAATTAGATGCTGGCAAGAAAGGATCCCAACTGAATCCTTAATTTTCAATTTCAATTATTGTTCCACTTGTTCAACTGCTTGATATGTTTGCACAATTAAAACAATTGTGTATCAATGTGCTCTGCACATTGATAGGGAGCCACGATCCTGGCCCTCTGTGATAGGGAGTGAATAAAATATATCATCGACGTTAGAGCAGAAGGCAACCAAATTTGGTAAGTAGACGCAAGTAATTAAATGTTCGATAGGTATACTAGATAAGCTAGGTCAAAAGTTTAATGATATGATCCTTCGAATGTTCATAGAGTAGATCATTTTGTAGAGGATAGAGAAGTGATATAGGCATGTCTATAGAGTTTTGTACTCAAATAAATATGAAATACATGATTTTTCATATAAAATACATAAATAAATAAAAAATGAGGAATAAAAAATTGAAATTAGAAATGAATTTTAGAACCTTTAAACATAAAATGGTTTAAATATGACATTATGTTCTATTTGTTTAAAAAAGAATTTGGATTAGAGATTTTCAAGTAAAAGGTGATAATAATATATTATATTATGTAATATATTAGTACTTTTATTTTCATTCAAATAAGAGATTTTCAAATAAAAGGTGATAATAATATATTATATTATTTAATATAGTATTACTTTCGATTACTCATTAAGATTTTTCAATGTTTTATTAGATTCATATATTTAATCTATTATTGTTGATGACATCACAATTATAGCAAAAGAACCAAGCTATGACTTGCCAATAGTAACATTTTACATTCCACTACTTAATGTTTGTTTCATTAAAATATGTTCACTTGAGAATAGACAGATGCTACATTCCACTACTAGTATAACAAATAAATGAGAACCAATGGTTGTGAATACATCATGACTAGAAGAGTAGTGCGATTACTCATTACAATTTTCCAATGTTTTATTAGATTCATATATTTAATCTATTATTGTTGATGACATCACAATTATAGCAAAAGAACCAAGCTATGACTTTCCAATAGTAACATTCTACATTCCACTACTTAATGTTTGTTCCATTAAAATATGTTGACTTGAGAATAGACAGATTCTACATTTCACTCCTAGTATAACAAACAAATGAGAACCAATGGTTGTGGATACATCATGACTAGAAGAGTAGTGCGGCTTAAGTGTGACCTATAGTGAAGGTCGCTTTTAAAAGAGGACTTTATGCAATTGAAAATCGAATACATTGCTTATTGACTCATTCCCAACAAGTTCTCCCTTCTCCATTTTCCTCTCCAATATCCAATAGTAAGATTCTACATTCCACTACTTAATGTTAGTTCCATTAAAATATGTTGACTTGAGAATAGACAGATTCTACATTCCACTACTAGTATAGCAAACAAATGAGAACCAATGGTTGTGGATACATCATGACTAGAAGAGTAGTGCTCCATAAGTGTGACCTATAATGAAGATCACTTTTAAAAGAGGGCTTTACAATGGTTCTAAATACATCATGACTAGAAGAGTAACATGCCTTAAGTGTGATCTATAATGAAGATCACCTTTAAAAGAGGGCTTTATGCAATTGAAAACCTTATACGTTGCTTATTGAGTCCTTCCCAACAAGTTCTCCCTTCTTTATTTGCCTCTCTAATATTTCTTGTAAGTCCATAACTTTTTTTGCTTTCAAAATAAATTTAGTTATTACTTTTGTTTCTTTGATAGTTGGGAAAAGCTTGAAGTATAGATTGAGTGGAGGTTCTTTGTTTTGAAGTTAGAAATTTTTAGGTGTATAAGACTTTCGGGAGTTTGTTTAGCAAAGGGTTTATAGGGTTCAAATATACTTGTGGTGAGTAATTTTATGGGTATCAGTAATTTTTACATAATGTTAGGTGTATTATGCTTCCGTTTTGTGAGTGTTTGGCATATGCTTTACACTTGGATGTTTACTTGGAGGTTTTTTTAATCTTTGGATAAATCTAGAATTGAATCTGTTAGGAATCTTATTTGACTAGTTGTATTTGCTGTCGAAAACCTCTCTTTAATTTTTACCTCAAGATATATTCATGTTCAGAAAGTAAACTTGCTTTTAGTTTTTCATTAAAATGGATTCCTTTTCATCATAACTTGATTTTTGTTTTAATTTCACCACTTTGAAATTTTTTGTAAAATTATATTATATATTCATGAAGGTTTCCGGTTGGGTAGTGTTTGGCTAATATTCTACACTTGGATGCTTCTTTATAATTTATTCCCTGAGATGAATATAAACTGATCTATTTTTTTGGGATCGGTACCCAATTTGTTTATATAAACTCCTATCCAATGCCTCCCATAAATGATTCAGAATGCCTTCTTATATCTTTTATCTGGAGTGATGAATCCTATCATATAATTCATGACTCTCCTTAATCACTTATCTTTCTTATGCTTAAAAGTTAAATGCATTTTTTCATGACAATGTTACTAATCGTTGCATATGTAATCCAGGTGGGTTTATTATCTCGATTACCATGCTTCATACCTTTTTATTTATTATCTCTATCAATTACCATGCTTCATACCTTTTAATTTATTATCTCTATCAATTACCATGCTTCATAACTTTTCATAATTCAATAGGTAAATAATAAACTCTCATTGATAGGTTCAGTTGTAGCTGTCACTCATGGTATTATTAATCGATTTATCGCATATCTCTTTTAACTGTCAATTAGCTAGTCATCTCCACTAAAATTAATAGCCTTCTTCTATCCATAAGATCTTTGATATTTTCTATATACAAAACACAGCTCTAGTAAGATCGATACTGCTATTAATTAGTTTGCTTCTATTTCAAGCCTTTAGAATGACAATGGTAGCTTTATATATTTTCCATCTCTGCTATGCGATTTATATTGTTTTCTTAAGACTATATAGTCAATGCTAATATTCTTCCACAACAATCATAGGTTTTAACATTTTCTTAAAATTCTCTAAAGCTATGGAGTTTCTTGAAAACCTTATTATTCTTGCAGCTTACCATTTTAAGCCTGCAACCACATGCTATCACTGATCAATTATCAAATAGAAGGAATCATACACATTTTCATCCTTCGCGGTGAGCTCATAACTTCCCCTCAGTAACCAACTCTTCCAAGTATCTCCAACCTTGAGCTATAATTGGCATCAAGTGCATCCCAAACACCTCTATATATAGCAACATTTAACCATTTCAAATTCAGTATATAGCTACACTGCATTCATGACAGAATAGTTTGAAAACAATATGACTTAGATGGAAAAGAAAGGCATACAACTAGATTGGGGCTTGTAATGGAAAGGATAAAGCAGTGTATTTAATAGAATCTAGTTCACTAGAGAACTACAAAATATAAGAAAAGCCAAGCCATTGTTCTTGTTGTAAGGAAAGAACTATTGGAAAAATGGATAAGGAGTTAAAAATCCTACCGAAAATTCTTTATGAATCTTTAATAGATTGCTTTCATGTTTAAATGATCAACATAAATATTGGCAACACCTGCTGTTGAATAAAATATTTTTTAACCAAAGTAATTTGCAAATACCATTTTTGGTGTGTATGTCAATTATACAGATAAGAATGCCAAGCGAATTGAACTTTTAGCTGATTACTGTTAATGTTATAACCTGATAATCACCAGGTTTGTGAGTGCAGATTGCACTATCTCTGATCTATCAACGTATGGCTTGGTATTTATATTCTCCTCTAGGCGGCGATTTATAATGAATGTGGATTTAGATACTACAATAATGTGCTCATGAAAAGTTGGGACTAAAACATGATGAAACTAACATTTTTCCTTTACCATTTATGTATGAATTAGATCAATTCCAAAAATTAAAGCTTCATTTGTGCTTGGGCTCAGCATCCATAACCATATATCTTGGTGGATATTTTTAAATATAAACCAGCTATGCACTCATTCATAGAATCATATACAAACAATTTAAAAATTAAATTCCAAATGTAACTTTGATATTCTACATTTAATATTGTTTTTTTTTTTAAATTTAAAAATTAAATTCCAAATGTAACTTTTATATTCTACATTTAATAATTTATAATAAGATTTATGACAAAATTACTTTTAGTTTTATTGACTATTTTCATATTATATATTTATATCATGTTTAAATTATTAATCAATAACATATATGATATAAATTGATTTAATATTGTACAATAATTCATACTGGCTTATCCATTTTCAAGTTGTAAAGTCTGTTATCAATTTTTCAATTGTCAGATTCTATAGTGCTTTGAATTTCTAAAGCTAGTTATATTAGTCACTAGTATAATTCTCCTAATAGAGAAAGTAATTGCTCAAGATTTTGAAAAACATGTTGCAAGTATTGTCTATAGTGCAATTTTTTTTGATTTAAAAGAAAAATCAACAAGATGCACAATAATACTATTTATTTTTCTGTTATTTTGCTATGTTTTATTTATTAACATTCAAGATGCAGTACATGAAAGTCCATAAAACTAAATAAACTAATTATTTAACAAGCTTCGCGAATGACTGATAAATGAATTAAGTAAATAATCAGATGAGCAACTCTACCAATACAAGTGGATAGGCAAAGGTAGACTGTTGGCATGGATACCAAGCAAAGCATTATTATAATATGTTGTCACAGTTTGAGAGGCCACGTCGATGACCCTTCATTGCTATCGACAAACTAACCACATCATCGCTTGTTGGGCAACAACTTATTTGATGAATACATAATTAGCAATGGTTATGTGCTAAATTCAATAATTCAACATTATATTATTCTACCTCTTTTGAGCAGGCACATTGCACCAAATAGGAGACACCTCCCTTATAAGAAATGGATTAAATGTCTTGAATTTTAAGTGGTCTTTCTTTCAACAATTCTAACATCACTAATAAATAAAAGGCACTCAATGTAACACCTAGTTTAACAATATTTGCAATGGAGGTTGGCAATTTTTTTAGTCCTATTTTTCTTCTAAATTTAACTTTGCGTATTCAAAATTGTTTGTTTTTTTAATATAGGTTGAAGATTTTGGCTAAAACTAACTATTGATTACCATAAAAATTCATTATTACTTGTGCTTCCATATACGATTATTAGATGACTTCCTTAATGATATTATGATATCAGTCATAATATTTATTTTTATGAATATTTAAATTTGATATTAATTAAAGATATCATATTTTATAGTCTTTCATTAAATATGATGAATTGACTATATTATAATTATATAATAAAGATCATTTGAAAATATATTTTAATGTAATTATAAACACAAACTTAGACACAAACTTATATTTTCATTTTCCTAAAAATAAAATAATAATCTATGTATTCTATAAATAATATGACTAGTTAAAAAGTATCATATTAATATAGTACCTTAATTTATGAAGTTGGTCCATATATGCATGCATTTCGGCACTATATAGAATTATCTAATATCAAATGATGGAGATGTTATCATCAATTTCTAAGGTACAATATTATCATTGAACAAGCTATGACATGGAAGTCATGAATCCATATTAGAATGAAACTAATTCATTAGAGATGGTGACAAGGAAGCAATGAGATTTGAAAAATTACTAGAAGACAATGAGGAGTGGTTCCACCATTTAGACCTACACAGTAATGATAGCAGTGTGCATTTAAGAACAATGATTTTTCACTGAAGACATATGACTATTTAGTGCCAGTATCGAATCTATGCACAGTGGCTCAATCACAGCGATACACGACATTGGAAGCCTCTCCACATAAATCTTGAGGAGAATGTGGGCATCAATTGACATCAAATCTTTTTCTTAAATTTAGTGGATGATGAATAATGCGACAAGGATAGAAATATCAAACAAAATGTGGTCACAACAGCCATGAACATGGAAAGAAGTCACAAAGTAGCTAACATCATAATTATGGAAGGAAGATAACCAAAAACATTATGGCTTTCAGAAGGATTCCTTTGACCTGCCACATTATGGCTTCTAGACAGAATATTTGGGCCTATCAAATTATGGCTGCTAGAAGGATACTTCCATGGCATTTTCATGCTTCTTTGGCTTTGCATTCATCAATGTCAATCTCATGAGATTGTGGATTTGTAGGTAGTGGGAGATAGGTCTTTCGCACGACATAGGTGTACGATAGGAGTATAAGTGCAGGATTCATGCATCACTCGAACACATATTGAAGACTCAGGGGGAGTCTAGTAACCTTGACTAGTGCTTCACATAATTGAAGGTAGGTACACGAATTAGTTGGCCAATATGGAGGCAGGCACTCGAAGGATATTGGGCTTTGCTTGGTTATGGGCCCATAAGGTAGTAGATCAAGATGTTAAGTGGTTGTCGGTGTCATTTTTTAACCTGATTGTAGGTCAGAAAAGAAAAATTGGGAGATAGAATCATAGCTTTACAACATCTAGTATCTCCCTTTGGAAAGGTATTCCTATTATCATGACCCAATACAATGCTAATTATATCTATGATCCAAATGGGTCCCTTGAAAACATTTCAAACAGTTTTCAGTCTTCGAAAAAACACCATTTTTTTGTTATTGAAAACTGTGATGGGTATATTTGCAGACTGACACTGCATCTGTGCTACTAGAAGCCATTAGCTATATTAAATTCCTTCAAGAGCAAGTCCGGGTATAAAAATATAGTTTTTTTTTCCAATACAAAATAAGAGCATGAAGAATAATCAGAACAATCTCAGTGTCAGAAGAGTTTCTAATACATTTCTTCTTTGTCATTTTAATCAACCAATGCTATAAATAAGCAAATAACAATTCTAGAAGATTCCATAATCAATGCTCACACATGACAAATGTTGACTTAAAAATCATTTATAAGCCACAACTATAAAGAAATATATTCTCTGACATCCATAATCAATGCTCACAGGACAAATGTTGACCGAAAAATAATTTATAAGCCACAACTATAAAGAAACATCTTTTCCAAGGAAACTTATGTATAAGCCACAACTATAAAGAAATATATTCCCTGACATCCATAATCAATGCTCACAGGACAAATGTTGACTTACAAATAATTTATAAGCCACAACTATAAAGAAACATCTTTTCCAAAGAAACTTATGCAACACTACAATCATAAACGACAAGATATGTCATCTCTCTAATTGCTTATCATGTCGTATTGTTTTGTTTGTTTCTGTTGATTTCTTAGAAATGGAATACAACTGTAACCACAACAATAATAAATGACAAGAAATGTCATCTCTATAAATCCTTATCATGTTGTCTTGTTTTGTTTGTTTCTATTGATTTTTGAGAAATTAAATGCAACTGTAACCACAATCTATAAATATTTGACAATACTAGTATTGATATCTAAAGTTTGGAAAAATAAAAAATTATTTTGTGTGCACAAAACAATAATGAAAAAAAGAAGTTTCAAACTCAGGATTGTAGCACACATAGACCAATCAAATTGCATGAAAATAAGCTTGACTAAGTTTGCAAAAATGTCAAGAAAAAGATATGTCTATAGTGGAAAATGGATAAAAATAAATAAAGGCTCCTGATTGGACAAACTAATAAGATCATTCGCTTTTAACGAATGCATAAGTTTCCTGCCATGGCAGGAACTAATAAGAGTATGAGGTCATATAATAATTGTATATCAAAATTGTTTTAAATATTTAGAAATATAAAAATTCTCTCTTATAATTTAAACTAATTTAGTTCACTATGCTGTAATTCTCCACCTACATTATGAACCAAAAAAATACATTTAAATATCTTTATTTAAAAAAAGGAAAATTAGTTAATTTAATTTTTGTCTAATTATAATATATATTCATAATATAATCAATTTAATTTTTTTGACTCGTAGAAACCAAAAAATTTAATCATTGGTTAAAGCATAAAATTCAAAATATTAATTTTCACTTGTAGAAACCAAAAAATTTAATCACTGGTTAAAGTGTAAAATTCAAAATATTAATTTTCACTCGTAGAAACTAAAAAATTTAACTAAAAAATTCAATCACTAGTTAAAGCGTAAAATTCAAAATGTGACACAATAGTACTTAGCCTTACTAATAAAGGATGAGGTCATATAATAATTGTATATCAAAATCGTTTTAAATATTTAGAAATATAAAAATTCTCTCTTATAATTTAAACTAATTTAATTCACTATACTGTAATTCTCCACCTACATTATGAACCAAAAAAAATACATTTAAATATCTTTATTTAAAAAAAGGAAAATTAGTTAATTTAATTTTTGCCTAATTATACTATATATTCATAATATATACATAGCATTTCAAAATAATCTTTGCACATACCATCATGCAACCCCTAGTTATTAAATTAAATAGATTACCAATTAACAATAACATATTAATAATACACAACAGCCGCCCTTTAGAATTTTCAAAGAGACGGCCATTTTGAAAATAAGGAATATTGCAAATTTAAAGGAGATTTAAAAATAAATAAAATTAAAACACATCATCAGATTTATTCAGCTTAATACTTTGGATCAAACCTTAATTCATTTCCGTTTCTCATTTACTACATTTGACATCACCTTCCTTTCATAGCTTTCAAAAACAACCCATTATGCTCTGCCTTGTCCCGTTCAGCCCATGGGTTCCATTACTCTATTCACATGTACATTTTTGTCCAGCATTCATGGAACTCATCTCGCTCAATGCATCCATTGATTCAGCCACACCCACCCCAGTCGTCAACGATTATTCGCTTTACAAACTCGTATAAAAAAAACTTAAATTGTGCTTTAGTTTCTCTATTGTCACGGGAGGAGCGATAGCAATTTAGTGTGTATATGTCATGTCATGGCTCCAAACAAGGGACTCGCTAAGAAAAGGAAAAGGGAGAAGCAGAAGGAGGCAGATGGGTATGCAGAAGCCTTTTCAGATAGACAGCAAAATGACGAATCAGACTGGTGGGATGATTTCTTACACCGAACTTCCATTTCAGGTACATTCATTTTCATATAGAGACTTGTGGGTTATTGCTTTCCGTGGGTAAAACTTAGCCCGTCTTCATGACACGTCTCATCTTCTGTTAGACAAACTCTTTCAAAAGTTTTGTGTAACTCATATTTCTATTTGGGTATGGGGTTGTGAGCTTAATGGTTGCTTTGCATTTGACGGATCCCATACAGTTGAACTAATGCTAAATCTGTTTCGATTAGAGCCCAGAGCTGTTTCTGACTTGGATACTGTAAGTTTTTCTTTTTGAGCTGCACGTAGTGAAATCAATCTCACTTTATCTCTATTACCAGAGATTTTCCTAGAAAATATCATGTACGATCATACATGTTACATGCTTTTAACTGCTCCAGCTTCCTACATTAACCTGGAACTGTCACAGCTCTGAGTTTAAGATGAGTTTATTTATCCCTTGGCTGTTTAGAGGTAACGTCTCTTCGTTTGTTGACAGTCCGTGGTTCCTAGCTTGTTTGTCCCACAGCAACACAATTTTAAGCCCCGAGCCTCACCATCTTAAAGTCAAATCTGTAACATCACAATAATTTACTAGGTTTCTTCAGTAATTGGTAATCAGATTTTCCTAAACTGTTTTTGACAGCTTTGATCATTAGAGACAGCTTATATACGTGAGCGCACTGCTTGACAGGATTTGAAATTGCGAGTTGTAGTCTGTTAAATAATGGAGTAGGGGAGAGGACCCAGTACTTGAACGCGTTCCAATAGTTGTGATAGGAGTTGTTCACTTGATACCTACACTTATTGACTTAATGCCCAATTTTTTTGACAATGTTGTACTAATACTTGTGACTTTAAAGTTGTTAGTACAATGATGACTACCCAAAATTGAATGAAACGTACCCTTAGTTGTAAAAACTAACCAATGATGTGATGCCACATCAGCCATGAAGTATGGGTACCCTTTATGCACGACCATTGGTCTCACTTTTTATTTGGGCTGTTTTGGACAACTTGGCAAAAAGCATGTTGATGTGTCATCATGATTTATGATGTGGACTTGAAATCTTAGTTATAAGTAGACGACTTCCCAAGTAAGCTATTGTAAAAAAATGGGAGTGATTTGAAATTTCCACGTAGGATTTTGATAAGGGTGAAGTTAGGGTGTTCAAGTACTGGGCCCTCTCCCCTAGGTAGTATTTGTATGATAAACCCATAGTCATGTAGGGAAAAGAATTTCCTATTGGAGGCCGTGTCAATCCTTCTTCACGAGTCTCACAAAATGTAGCAGTTTTACAGTAACCAGAAAGTAGATTTGTGCATCAATGTAATTTAAATGAAATACTGGCCAGTGGCCACAATAGTACTGATGTGCTTATCTCTGATCATTATTAGGGATGCAGCTTTAAATAGACAGACAAAAGGATAGAATGATTGTAATTTAGAGCTTTGAATGGACACTGAACATAAGTTATGCCCTTATATGTGAAGTTGTCAAATCGCAACAGTTAAATTTGCCTACCTATGAGCCTGTGATATGAAGCATCATGAATGCTCACACATCTCACTTTCCTGAAATTGGAACTAGGAACTTCTATGTCTGATTTGAGGTTTTTGAATGTATGTTTTTGTGATTTCTCAGTTATGGCTTAATGTGAGGAATTCAAGCTTATGGTATGACACACATTTATTTCAGTAATTTTTAGTGCTAGAAAATAGCCAAATGCAACTGGATATGCTTATTGGCTCACTAATATAGATATGATTCAGAAAGTGAGAACTTGGAAACATACTTTTTGATATGGGTATGACATTCAAGAAGAAAGCAACATAGAGCACCATTTATACCAAATCTGAAATCTATATTATTTTCCATAAATCGCAGGGCAAGGATGCATTGAGCTCTTTGACCGTGCCTGCATGTATCTTTTATGAATCCTGCTAGACTTTACAGCAGATTTTTTAACCGATACCAACAATGCTAGCTGAAAGAGAGAGTTAATCCCAGATCAGGAAACTTCTAGCAACTCAATTTAATTACTCTATAAAATGAGAATGTTAGTTTCAGCCGTATCCATTGCTCATCATTTTAAATACTTGTGGATAGTTATTGTGACTTCTATTGAATAATTGAATTGGGATTCCACATGTTTAGAAGAGAAAATATATGTTACCTGAATTTTCTCATCTCTGTTTTCTAGTGGTGACACATTAGTACATTACTAAGCTGTGTAGTTGATGAGTTTGACTGAGCAAACAAAATTGGTTGCGTTTATATCCTCTCTTATATTTCCTGTTCATTTTTCATGTCCATTATAACATGGTTTACTTCTTGATGGATGCATATATATTTTCAGAGTCCGCCATGGTTTTGGATTAATATGTTTACGAGTAGAAATGGTATCTATGGTAGACAGGTTAGAAAAATAGGAAGCAATTAATCTAGGATATGATATCAGCATGCACCGTCAAGTATTGTGATACCGTTGAAGTAGATTTGACCCATAAAGTAGATGGAAAATTTGACTGTTAAAAGGAGGTTACGAGACTTCGACCCTACCCACTCCAGCTATAGGCCCCTAGTTGGTCACACTTACGCTCTTGCTGGCTTATCACTTCCTTCTTCACAGGTCTCCCTTTGGCATGGGGTTCCAAGCGCCATCTTGATCCCTCACTTGAGTCCCCTAGATCGGTCAAGCCCTGTAGAGACTCCTTACAACAACGACATACTTCATCCTCCAGGACCACCTAGTTGTGACAATCCTCCATGACTTCTCTGAGACATTCCAGGGCCACTCATTGCTCTTCATGTTACCCCTCGGTCTGCAGGTTCTTTCCTAGGCCTTTGGGTTCCTAGGTGATGGGTGGGCCCTCTTTGGTTTTTCACTCCATTCCTGTGATCTTGTTTGTTTTTCTGCTTTGCTCTTGTTTCCCTGGGTACCGTTTGGTACCCTTGTTGTGGGCCAACCTCTTGTTGTTTTCTTGGGAATCCTTTTGACCTGTTTTGTGGTCACTTGTTGGACATTAATAAAGTTATCTTATCTTATTCCTATGAAGTCCAATAAAGAACAAGCAAATTTATAGTGATGAACCCCTGCATTTGCTAGATGACACATACATTTTCCAAAACAAAAACAAAAATGAAAAATCTCTCACACTTACTACAACGACGATCATGCCCTAGCTTGAGACTTTTGCATACATATTTCTGAGAGTTGATTGATGATTACTCTAGGTGCAATGTAAAATGGTTGTAATCATGGATATTTGATTGACCTTCAAGCTCACTAGCCTGTGCAAGGATACATTGATAAATAAATGAAAAAATAAGAAACGAGAAAGAATTTTGGAAGAACAAAACATTCATTTAGTAGAAGTCTCTACAAAAAATTTATGTGTTGATGATCTAACTCACAAAGAATATAAGTTAGGCCAATCAGAATACTAGGACCCTATACCAATTTTAGAGTTCCTACTTCGCCAATCTGTTGCATCACTTTGATATAACTGTCATCAACCACACTGTCATGCTGTAACATCCTAGGAAGCATTCCATCCATCATGTGAATCCTTGAACCCCAAATCTGAAAATCATGATATATCATGAGAGTGACCAGATAGGTATATCTGAATACATCAGCCAAAATGAGTATCTTCATGCTGCTGAAGTCTCCTTATATCCTAACCTCCCATGGATGCCCTTCACTTGGATCCCATAGACAAATTAGTTGTCCACCTTCCCCAATATCTCAATACTCTTCCGTTGTACAGTGGCCACGGTGAAATGCCAAACTACCACAACAAAGCCTCCCTTATCTTGTATCCCAAAATAGAGACCATATCAGAGAAGCAAATATAAAGACCTACAGTATTTGGTTCCCTTATCCACAAACATAATCACCTACTAGTCATCCATCCATTCTTATGTGTCATTTAGAACATCATGTCATCAGTAGGTAGATTGAATGAAAATGAATATGCATACCTCACGATTTAATCATAGTGAAATGCATTGACAAACTCCAATGCAAGTTTTAAATCAATATTAGGATTCACTATCTCATTGTCTGTAATGCATTGTATGACAGGTTCCCCTTCAACATCCCTTTGGTACCCCCTTGGTAACCCTTTGGTACCCCTTTGACACCCCTTCGACTCCCTTCGACACCCTCCGATACTCTCAATTGATATGTGTTCACTATATGGTTTACATATTTTAAATGTATTATTGATGAATACATTCTAATATAGGACACCTACCAACGAACAAACTGAATTGCAAAGAACAAAGAATTTGTGTTCAAATTATATATTTTAGACTACTTCATATTTGTCTTCAAGTGAAGACTTCACAAAGCTGAACAAGTACACACAAGTGAAATACTGGAAGCGATATCTCCAACAACAGACTAGGGTGGCTACTAACCACTGAAATTGCAATTATATACTTGGTCTTGCACCCCCAAAACTACAAAGACTCAATTCTGATTGGAATCGCAAGTACACAAGAAATATATTTCTACCATGCCTTCTTATTTTGCCAACATGGCCTTGTAAAAGGCTCTTGGAAGTTTCCCAAAAGGTTACAAGAATGCCAACAATAGTTTAATACTTTTTATTTTTAAGGGTCTTTACTTCAAATTTGTCTTCAAGTGAAGACTTCACAAAGCTGAACAAGTACACACAAGTGAATTACTTGAAGCGATATCTCCAACAACAAACTAGGGTGGCTATTAACCACTGAAATTGCAATTATATACTTGGTCTTGCACCTCCAAAACTACAAAGACTCAATTCTGATTGGAATGACAAATGCGCAAGAAAGATATTTCCACCATGCCTTCCTATTTTGCCAACGTGGCTTTGTAAATGGCTCTTGGAAGTTTCCCAAAAGGTTACAAGAATGCCAACAATAGTTTAATATTTTTTATTTTTAAGGGTCCATAAGATATTACTATTAAATTTGGAACCACTTCAATTTATTTAATTGTTTCAGGGACATTACAGTCCTCCTCGCCTAGAGATTGCTTGCCCTCAAGCAATCGCAAACTCAATCGTGGGAGTCTTACGAGGGATGGATCATGAATCTCCACTACGATTATCTTCTTCATTTTTTAATCAGGTACCAAATAGATTCTGTCATTGTAGTAGATGACATCATCAATCATCCTATACTTGTTATCTTGTATTCGACCATTTATTAACTGGCACACAAAGGTGTTCTTGGAGTCCCCAACCAACAAATGAGCCCTCCAATCCTTCAAAATATGAAACAAGGAGCATATGGCAGGTATCTTGAGTAAAGCATTGGCTGCTACATTCTTCTTCCCTTTCACATCTTTAGTGTCAAAGCTATATGCTTGAATTTGATCTTGTTTGAAAATTGCCTCTATCTTCTTTACTGAAATATCTCTTGGACCTCTATTGGACATCCCTTTTTGTACCACCTTCTTGCTGTCCACCTCAAATTCAAACTGCATCTTCTTCAAACTTTGTGTGTACTGGTCAAGGGTCTCCATCCATTGAATGCCCAATATGGCATTTCTATCATCTAGATCTATCAAAAAGGAATCATCTGTCACTGTGTAGTTCCCTAGGGTAATGCTCAACCATGGAATCACATGAGTGCAGGGTAGTTAAGTTCCTTCTGCCACCTTAACCTCAAATCCCTCATGCTCCATCATGTGCGGAGCTCTCTTAGTGACAAGTGACGAATTGATGAAATTGAGTGTGGCCGAACTATCAAGCATGACTATGTCTCATTTCCCTTGAAGTGTGCCACAAACTTGAAATACACTACATCCAAAAGTTGTGAAAAGTATAGCAATGCAACCTCCCCTTTCCATAAGTGTGGCAAACCTCTATGCATGATCAATCTCTTCCTCTTGGGTACTTTATTTTTCTTCTCATCATCAGGTGCTACCTCAATACATTGAACCAAGATAGTGGTGACCCGATTCCCAAGGCTCTATTATGAGTGAATCAAGGGTTCTTCCTTTGGAGCTCTTGACTGGTGACCTCATACATCAAAGGCTTCTTCTGAAATGTCTCCTTGTCCCTGTTCTCTTACGAGAGAGGTGGTTGGAAATATGTGTGTGACTCTTGGAGGATGAGGTAGCCATGTTACGTGCCTTCTTATGCCTTTGTGAGCATGTTGGGATTAAAACATTTGACCCAAACCTTGAGGGGTTCCATTAATCCATCAATGAACAACAAGAGTGTTAGGATTAACCATGGACATAAATAACAATTACATGCGAATATTACCAATATCGAAAAATAATAAATCGCACAAAAGAGAACACAAGACACAAAGATTTAACATGGTTCACCCAATCCCTAGGCTACGTCCACCAACAACAAGTTCAATATTATTATTAACTAGTCATTACAATCCGCAATCCCTTACAGCTCAATACCGCCGCAAGAAGCTACAATCGCATCATACATTATGAAATCCCTCACCCTAAGGCATTTTATGCAAGCATTTTGCTACTTAAAAAATTAGGGCTAGAATAAGTCGTCCAATAGAGAAAAATAGCTGATGCCTTTTGCAATAGTAAATTCATTTTTGGCTTCGAGGGTGCTGCCCCAGGACCCTACAAGGGGCGCGACCCCCAAACCTCCGTAATAATAGTTTGGGGGGAAATCGCGTCGAATAAAGGGGAAAATTAACCTCTGAGTCTGATAAGGCTCCACATCACAACAAAGACAAGTCTTCTCTTAGACATGTTGGTAACCAACAGAGACAACCTTTGAAATTCTTAAATGTAATCGTCCAATGGTTCAATTTTCTTTAGTTGTGCCAACTCCTTGAATTTGAGCTCTAGATCCTTCCCATCAAAGTGGTCTATTAGTTAATCCGTGAAATTTGCATATGAAGTGACTCGACCATGATCGAGGGAGACCATCCCATGGTGCCACCATTCGTGAGCGATTCCTTCTAGGAGAAGTGCTGCAAATTTAACTGCCTCATCATTGGGAATTGGGTTGAGCTGGAAGTATGTATCAACTTTTTGTACCCATGCCCGTGCTGATGTTTCCCAGACCCATCAAAGGATTATAAATTTAGTTTCTTAATCTTCCGTTTGATGTCATTGTTGTAATGGCCATGTGTAACAACCCATTTTCTCGAGTCTTAATTAACAACTAACATACTCAAAGAAATACAGTTATTACTTCATTTTCATAGGAAGACAATTAAATTAGTTTCATTCATATGAAAGAGATTGACGGTTAAAATCAGTTAAACAAAATTTCTTAACTAAGAACTTAAAACACCATCAACGAATTTTCTATAGAAATTAAAATCCACATACCATGGAATTTGAACCAAGAAATCATTGTAGGGATACTTCTGCAACCACCAAGGTTAGTCCACAAATACCACTATAACAATATCAAATAACAACTAACATCCAATAATGCTATATCAGAATCAAATGACGATTACCATTAAACACCACTATATCAGTTAGGTCATCACATACCACTGTATCAATTAGGGCATTGATTACCATTAGATCATTTAGAGCATCAGATACCATTGTATCAATTAGGGCTTTAGATACCATTGAATCAATTAGGGCTTCAAATACCATTGTATCATTTATGGCTCCAGATACCATTGAATCAATTAGGGCTTCAGATACCACTGTATCATTTAGGGCTCTAGATACCACTGAATCAATTAGGGCATTGATTACCATTAGATCATTTAGAGCATCAGATACCACTGTATCAATTAGGGCTTTAGATACCATTGAATCAATTAGGGCTTCAAATACCATTGTATCATTTATGGCTCCAGATACCATTGAATCAATTAGGGCTTCAGATACCACTGTATCATTTAGGGCTCTAGATACCACTGAATCAATTAGGGCATTGATTACCATTAGATCATTTAGAGCATCAGATACCACTGTATCAATTAGGGCTTTAGATACCATTGAATCAATTAGGGCTTCAAATACCATTGTATCATTTATGGCTCCAGATACCATTGAATCAATTAGGGCTTCAGATACCACTGTATCATTTAGGGCTCTAGATACCACTGAATCAATTAGGGCTTCATATACCACTGTATCATTCCTTTCCTTCTGATTTCTTAACTGTGGCAATAACTTAAGATTATAAGATATGCTCATATTCAATATTCATATAAATGAAAGATTGAAATAACAATCCATCAGATAAATCTATCTCTCGCAACTAAGTGTAAAATAACTACAACAATAATATAACTCAATTAATCTTACCTTCTTGCATATACTTCATAAAAGTAAAAATACTTTTTCAACAAACAATTGAATGCATAGCTTATCTTTTTCTAATGCACGTCCCACATCTTGTGGAGAGGGGAAACATTGTAAGGGGCTTAACCACTTAATCTCAGACCAAACTTATCTCCACACAATCTCTAATGAAAAAGCCCTCCCTACCCGGAATAGACATGGAACACCTTTTCATCCACTGAGCATCCTGGTATCTAAACACACCACTCGACTTGACAACAGGAGGATACAATAAACAGGATCATGCATGAGCTATTAAATGTTTTCTTTTAAAAATGATAAACATTGTTATGTCATAACTGATATTGTTTCATGTTATTGTAGATTCCTTTCTCTTACCTCTTCGTCCTTTTCCTTGGCTATACAGCCAAGTGAGTCCCAAGTGTTCGGAATTCTCAGAACAACTGGTTCTTTCTGTTGATTCTCAACTGTTTCATAATTAACATATATTCCAGCTTATCACAATCTGTGATTTGAGATATTATATTCTTTAAAGGTTGCAAAATTGATTGTTTAATTCTAATATCCATTGGCATAATGATTTATGGATCCATACTATGGTTACTTGGCTATCACATGCTATGAACAAGGTTAAATTTAAAGAAGTTCAATCTGTAAATTCAAACAAGATATCATCATGATAAATGTTGAGAATTGCTGCTATGAAATTCGATGTTATTGTACCTTTTATTTCAGATTTTATTGCATTTGGAAAACTCTCCCATAAGAGATACTATTTGACTCTTTTATGATGAATCAGGAAACTATGAAGTAAGAAGAAAATTCATTATTCATTCAACAAGTTATAAAAACGTGATCATAGATATAAAGAAAAAAGGATCTTGTGCCTAGCTGGTTGTTATAGAAATTTAACATATTGGAATGGTAACTCATGACTTGATAAGAATTTGGTTTTGTTGGTAGAACTTGCAAATAGGATCAGTTTCCTCTAGTTGCCCGAGATGTCTCTTTCAATTCATAAATCTCTGCTTCTTGGTCGGTACTTGCACGACAAGGAAATGGAATCTTAGATAAGCCTATAAATCGATTGCAAGGGTAATTTTGTAGAAGCAAACAATAGTAAAATGTGCTGGTCAGGTCTTATGGAGTCGAGGGAAATTTTGGAAAACAAACAACAAAAGGGAATCGAGACTATTGCAGAGGTTATAATTGAATGTTCATATCGTAGCAAGGCAGTCAGGCTAATATAAAGGACATCCGACTTCTAAACTCGGCTTCAATTTAAATGAAAGAGTCGTGCCTTCTTGGCTTTTGCTGGTTTAAAGATTATAAGACAATTCGAATTGCCAAATATTAAAATAATTTTTAAAGAAAAGGGAAAAGTAAAAGGTTGGAAGAAAGAGTTGGAAAGATTTATAATTTCGACTATTATTATAATATATACTTGCATACGTTCATGTAAGTATATCAATGGGGTGACATTATTATGTTAAGTTATTATAATATAATGGTGCCATTTCATTTTTATATTTATATGCACGTATATAAATATTTATTATAATAATATGATGAAAGATCAATTAAAACTCCTTGAGGTATGTTTTTATGTTTTCACTCAATTATTTTATGTTTCTCAAATTATTTATTTAAATAGCTCATGCGGATCCCACAGATGCATCTTGTTTTCAAGTCGCTAGGTCCTCAACCCATTTGCCCAGTGATGGTGATGCTCTTGCCTAATTCTTTTCTGACAATGCTTCCACCCCTTCGACGTGCTTCCTATAAGGAAATTCTCCGTGGTTAAATCACATTACCATAACAAGTTATTTAATCATAAATAATCATAATGGCTAATTGCCTATTCAATTCCATGAATTCGTGATAAATAATTATAACGACTGACTATTTTACCATTTTGCAAGATTATAACAAATTTAACTGTCAACTAACTTCATGTGAACCTCAACAGCTATATTTTAAATTAGGTCAAAAATTGGGATGTAACACCATGGTTCTTGGTGTTAGAATATTTTATTTGTAGGTCCACCTAATCCTTGAAGGATATCTCTCCCTCAAGATTTTCATCCCTCCAATTTTGTTGTAGCGTCAATTGCATCTCTAGGAAAGTGGGCTATCGCTCTTTGCAAAGCACTTATGTTCTTTGGGGAATTGTCGACATCGACAACCAAGAGTGTCAATGCTATTTGCTTGACCTTTCGGTGATCAAATTATTGCCATGTCCATCATGGTTTCCATTTGTTTTGCCTTTCACCAATTGTCTCAATGTCTTTTACATGAGTTGTCATTGTTCTCCCCTGACCATGGCTTCATTGAGTGTAGCTTGCCTTTTGGCTAGCTCCCTCAACAATGTCATGATTTCAATGTTAGGCTCTCCCATTTTTGTTTGTAGAACGATACCTCCTTTTGGTGTATACTAGAGCTCGTTTTGTCTCCACTACCCAACAAGCTAGCAAGATCACCAACTCTTAATGTAGTGTATGATAGGTGCTCCTTTGGCACCCCTTTGGTTTTCTTTGATTCCCTTTGACACCCTTTAGTACTCTCAATTGATATGAGTCCATTACATGGTTCTTAGATGCCAAAATGTATTATTGATGAATAAATTAAACACATGACACTCACCAATGACCATAATTGAATTGCGAAGAACAAAGAATTTGTATTTTCAGATTATATATCTCATGTTATGCCAAATTTGTCTTCAAGTGAAGACTTAACAAAGTTGAACAATCATGCACAAGTGAAATATCTAAAGCGATATCTCCAATGTCAAATTACAGTGGCTGCTGAGCACCGAAACCGCAATTACAGGCTAGGGAGGGTTTTGCACTTCCAAAACTGCAACAAGGACTCAATTCCAATTAGAATCGCAAATACACAAAAAAAGATAACTCGACCATGCCTTCCTACAAGGGAAAAATGACCTTATAAAGGGCTTTAGGAAGTTTCCCGAAGGGTTACAAGCATGGCAACCATAGTTTATTGGTTTTTATATTATAATTAAAGTAATTAATTAAAGGAGTCAGTAAGATATTTTTATTAAATTTGGGACCACTTAGTCAATTAATTTAAGTGAGTCAGTTATTTTGGGGACATTACATTGTGTGAGTTGGGAATCTCACCATGTAGAGCATGGAGTAAGAAACTTGTATCATCATGAACAATCTGCCTACTAAATCAAATTGAATTACACTTATCTTGCTATACCCTTGTGTTATCACCATGTATACCTCTAGTGACAATTGGAGCATCGCTGCCCTCGAATATTTCATTGCCTCTAGCATCATAAACTCAATTATTAATTTTTTCAATCTTTATAGTCCCTCAAGTAGCTTCTTGTGCCTCTTTCCTTGCAAATGCTCATATAGCTGTCTTGCAGACATGATGGCATAGTCTCTACCTGGGAGTGATTGCAAGATCTATTCTTATCACTTAAAATGCTCATCTAAGTGTTTGCAAACTCGATGTTGAGACTTCATTCCTAGGCCTGTTTTGTCCTTAATCAAAGTGAACAATTGAGACGAGTGTAATGTACCAACAAACGCAACTATTCCCACGAACTCTTCTGTGATTCTGGAGGGCAGAACGAAGGACACAAAGTTGGTTGAGGTTACCCATATGGTTCAATGAGGATGTAGTTCCGTATGGAGGATAGGCCATACGGTGGGAGTGGGCACAATGATGCAGGCCGTACGGCAGGAAAGATGGTCGTACGGTTACTTCTGCAGGTGGATAATAAAAGAAGTCTGTACGTTAATGGTTTGATGGTCTTGGTTGTGCTGTACGAGTAGAAAAGTGAGAGGTATGGTAGTCTGTGGGTTGTACGATGATGGAGTCCATACGGTGACAAGATGGGGTTCCCATATGATGTATCTAGGGAGGGATGTACGAAGTGCAATACCACAATGGTTGTACTAGCCGTACATGCAACTAATGTGGAACAGGGATGCCATACAGGGAAGATGTTGCAGAGAGTTTAGGGCAGAAAAATCAATCAAACACACTAACCTAATAACACAAGAAAATGCAAAATGTAACATACACAAATTGTAGACACAAAGCCAAAAGATTCACCACAGGTACTGATATCTCCACATACAATTAAGTCTTCGATTTGCCAAATACAGACCGAGACGAACACCAACGGAATAGGGTGAGGGTTGAATCCCACCGAAACCGTACAAGCCAAATAGGGAAGATCTTTCACTTCCGAAATGTCGAACAATCCCGAACACCAACAAGAATCCATAGTACAAAGAAATAGAATCCAAAGCATGCCTACAGACTACCTACAAGCCGTGCTTAAATACCCATCGGGAAAACCTTTCGAGGGTGTACAAGATAGCCGACGGCGACACAAACTACAGAAATAAAATAAATGTGTCCAAGATAAATTAAAACAATTTTCCCATTACACAGATTAATTAAATACATTTATTTTATGACGGGGACATTACAGTCCTCCCATTCCAAAATTTGTTTGTCCTCAAGCAAATGCAAACCCGGTCTAAACCTTCTATAATCAGCTCCTTCAGTTTCAAGTCAGGTACTAAGTAGATCTTCCCGTCGAAGTAAATGATGTCATTAATAACTTTGTATCTTTCATTGTGCACATAACCATCCATCAACTCACATGCAAAAGTGTTCTTGGAATACTTGGCCAATAGATGGGCCAGCCAATTATCCACGAAATACAGCATCTGGGGCCAAATCCTGTATAAAAATTGCCTCCATCTTCTTGATTGTGACTTCCCTCGATCCTTTGTTTGACATTCCTCTTAGCAACACCTTCTTGCCATCCGTCTCAAATGAAAAGTCCATCCTTTTGAAACTTTGAGTGTATTGGTCAAGAGTTTCAAATCACTGGATGCCCAAAATGATATCAGTATCAACCAAATCTATGACAAAGAAATCATCTGCGAGGGTATAGTTTCCCATGGAAATCTGTAGTTGTGGGATCACATGAGTGCAAGGTAACAAGGTTCCTCCTGCAACCTTAACCTCAAGTCCTCCATACTCAGTTGCGCGCAGGCCTTTACTAGTAACGAAAGATGAATTGATGAGATTGAGTGTGGCGCCACTATCAATCATGATTGGGACTCGTTTACCATAAAGTGTGCCGCGAACTCTGAAGATACCACCTCCAGTTGGTGTAGTGAGGGTAGCAATGGAACCCCCTTTTTGTATCAGGGCATTTATTCTCTCCTGTTGGGTAATTTCTTCGTCGGTCGCTGCAGGTATTTGTTCTTCGTCGTCATCAAGCATCACCTCAATGTAATGAATCTTTCTCTTCCCAAGGCAGTGATGACCAAGACTCCATGGTTCTTTGCAGGTGAAACAAAGCTTTTTCCTCCTGAGCTCTTGCCGAGAATCTTCATTAGACTAAGGTTTTTTTTGAATTGGCTCCTTGTCTTTGTCTTCTTGTGGGGTTAGTGTTGGTGTAATTGCGTGAGTTTTGGAGGAAGATGCGGCCATGTCATGTACCTTCTTAATAGCTTCATTGAGTGTACACAGGTTGAACCCTTTGATCCAGCCCCTCAAAGGCTCTCTCTGCCCATCCATGAATAACACAATCTGATGTCTTTCAGAGATGTCTGTGACTAATACTGATAGCCTTTGGAACTCGGTGACGTAGTTGTCAACTGTGCTCGTTTGCTTCAGTTGAGCTAGATCTTTGAAGTTTAGCTCAGGATCCTTCCCATCGAAGCGATCAATGAGTCTCTCAGTGAGCTCGATATAAGAGGTTATCTGGTTGTGTCTGAGAGTTACCAGTCCATGATGCCACCACTCGTGCGCCACTCCTTCCAAATGAAGTGCTGCGAACTTGATTGCTTCCTCTTTGGGCATTGGATTGAGTTGGAAATAGGTATCTGCCTTTAGGACCCACGATTGTGCGGTAATGACTCCAAATCCATCAAATGGTGATAAGTTTACCTTTCTGATCTTTCTCTTGAGATCATCATTAAAATAACCGCGATTTCCTCCGCCAGAATATCTCATTCTTAGATCAACATAGTCTCTGTAAGATATATCACCTTCCATATTTGCGTTCCGCCAATCTTCTCGAAGTTTTTCTTGCATTTCCTCAAAAGTGGGCTCTCTTCCTTTGTGTGGTGCCTTCGTCCTTGGAAGGAAGATGGGTATTGAGGGTCGAGAGCGAGAGGGTTGAAAGTTTGTCCTTCTCGAAACATAATCGTCACTATGCCCATTTTGTTCTCTTGTTGTTTTTCCCTCGGCCATTTTTTGTAGAGTTTCCTGTATAAGCCTTTGGGTTTCGTTGATTTGCCTTTGATTTCTGTTCAGCTCTCTTAAGAGATCCATGAATTTTGTCGTAGGATCCTGATGATCTGCCATTCTATCAATGGGGTTATTTCGTCTTCTTTGAGTATAAACTTGCATTCAGTTCCACAGGCAAGCAAGATCAAAGGCTCTGATACCACTGTAATGTACCAACCAACGCAACTATTTCCACAAACTCTTCTGTGGTTCTGGAGGGCAATACGGAGGACACAAAGCTAGGTGAGGTTACTTGTACTGTTTAATGAGGATGCAGTTCCATACGAAGGATAGGCCGTATGGTGGGAGTGGGCATAGTGATGCAAGTCGTACGGTAGGAAAGAAGGCCATATGGCAGGAAAGATGGCCGTACGGTTACTTCTGCAGGTGGATAATAAAAGAAGTCCGTACATTAATGGTTTGATCATCTTGGTTGTGCCATACGAGTAGAAGAATGAGCAGTATGGTAGTTTGTGGGTTGTATGGCGATGGAGTCCATACGGTGACAAGATGGGGGTCCCGTATGGTGTATCTAGGGAGGGATGTACAGAGTGCAATACCACAATGGCCGTGTTGGCCGTATGTGCAACTAATGTGGAACAAGGATGCCGTACAGGGAAGATGTTGTGGAGAGTTGAAGGCGGAAAAATCGATCAAACACACTAACCTGATACCACAAAAATGCAGAATGTAACATACACAAATTGTAGACACAGAGCCAAAACATTCACCACAAGTACTGATATCTCCACATACAATTAAGTCTTCGATTTGCCAAATATAGACCGAGACAAACACCAATGGAATAGGGTGAGGGTTGAATCCCACCGAAACTGTACAAGCCAAATAGGGAAGATCTTTCACTTCCGAAATGGTGAACAATCCGGAACACCAATTGGAATCCATAGTATAGAGAAATAGAATCCAAAGCATGCCTACAGACTACCTACAAGCTGTACTTAAATACCCGTCGGGAAAACCTTTCCAAGGCTGTACAAAGGTAGCCGACGGTGACACAAACTACGAAAATAAAATAAATATGGGTCCGAGATAAATTAAAATAATCGGCCCGTTACATAGATTAATTAAATACATTTATTTTATGACGGGGACATTATAATGAGGTATTCAGTGGATTTATCTATGATATCAAAACAAGCAAACATTTGTGCAACTTCTTCCTCCATTGAGAATTCACCCTTAAGAACTTTGTAACATGCTGAAAATCAAATGTGTTCCTTGTCAAAGGCTTTTCCTTATGGCTACACGTTGCACTTCCCTGTGAATCTTTCTCCTCCACTACTCAAGAGTTCACATTCTTGATGTGCGTACTGTTATTACTAATGAGATATAAAGTTTCCTCCTCCACGTCTGATTTACAATCATTATCATGCTCACTCGTCACATTTGTCAAGGCAGCAATCAGAATCTTCATGTACTAACTCTCCCACATGAAGTTCATCAACTACTCTTGTTACCTGTTGGTCCTCCACATTTGTTGTATCTGAATGCTACATCTTTGTCAATGATGCCATATAAGATGAGATTATTGATTGAGCTGAAGAAAAATGTGACAAAATCAGTTAAACCAAGTTCATCTACCTGATTTTCTACTTCACGTAGTGCCACCAGGGTAGTCTCTAAGGTGTCGTGTTTGAGAGCTCAAAGGCAAGGGTGTCTACTTCTTCCTTGTCCTTCAATGCCTCTAAATAAATCTCTGCAAGATTGGGGAGATGATCTCGATTGGAAAGAAGATGGGGATAATTCAATTTCATTGTTTTCATTCTTCCCTTAATCATATGCAAATGTGAAAATTTCTCTTTGACTCCCATTTGTCTCTTCTCCAATTGTACCTCCCAAAGGTGCTTTTTAGTAATCCCATGTGTCATCAAAATGTCTTAAAGCTGCACCAATTTTATCTTTGGTTGCTTTCAGTTGACTTGCCAAATAATGAGAGCTAATAGGTGTATGAGAAAAATCAGATTCATATGAGAAATGCTTGATTGTCCTTGAATGCGATGTTCTGATTTTTCTTTATGTTTAGAAGATGCATTCTGATCACCCTCAGAATCCATACCATCACTATGCATATCAATCGCATGCTCTACATCAAGGGAAGTCATGTTTATCTATCTTATAGAATCCTTTTGTGAATCTTCTTGCAAAAATGATGAAGCCTCATGTGAGTCACCCCGCAATGCTACCATTTTGTCCCCATGAATGGAATCTGCAGGTTTATCAATTTCTTCCTGTAGATTTTTACATACCATATTTGTATTTTCTTTCCTCTTATGTTGCTGATTTGAGCTTGTAGATACCAAATCATCATCCTATAATATCCCTTACAATTTTGAATTTAACTTTTTGATTTATTCACCTGAGAATTTTGTCAAACACTTTGCAGGCAAATAGATTTAGTGTAAATAGATTTTCACAATCCATCAAAGTTCAAAGTTTTGTAGTCATCTCGATTTGATTGTGTACATAATTTTTGCATCGATGTTTCGAATCGCACTTCATGATCCATCATCAGGATGAGAAGAGCAGGAGGAAACAAAAACTTACATACACAATCAAATCTTGAAGACTACAAAACCTTGAACAAGGAATATATTGCCGATCTTTCTAAATGCCAAACTTTAATAGATACACTTGCAAAAAACTCCAAATATCTAACAATGAAGATGCAAATGTTTTTTGTATTTTTTGAAATGTATAAGCATTGGTTAATGATGAGAAAATATGTATCTACAACAATAAGATATTAAGGGCAAACGCCTACTACGCACTTCAATGATATTCTAATCCCTTTAAATGACAACTTTTTGATATAAAATTCTGATATAAATCAGATTACAATACTTCCACAACCGGTTACTAAATCCCTACAGATCTCCATAAAACAATGCAAAATATAAATGGATGGAAACCTGGAAATTGCCTAAAATATTTGGATGTTTCTATAGTGGTGGTACCGTAGCAGTAGTATTGTAGCGACGACATTGTAGCAACAACACCGTTCACCTTCAGTTATAAGAAAGTCTTCCAAACTCTTCCAGAATCCAAATATCCCAGCACTACTGCAATATATCTGATAATTAACATTGGACTTATTTCTTCAATCTTATTCTACAATTGTGACCCTAGGCCATAAATTTGTCACCTCAGTAGGCGAATCAATGAGAGTGTTTGTTCCCAATGACAAATGTAGAAAACTCTAGAAACCCTTGGCTCGACAAGTTATCAATCAAAGTAGATGGCAACACTTTTAGTATCCAAAAATGAGGCTCCTTTCCCTATTAATTCTTTTCCTCCATGAGGTGGGCCTCCTAGAAGAAATAAAAATAATATTTTATTTCACTTTCTAGAAGATTCACTTTTCTCATAATAATATTTAATTGCACTTTAAAGTAATATTAAAATATTATTAATATAAAGTGCAATAATATCATAGGCTACAGGAAGTTCGTGGCTGCAGGAAGCCTATAGCGGCTAGAAGTCCATGGCTGCAGGAAGACTGTGACAACAACTAGAAACTGCCCACATGACCCTCTTCTTACCACCTTGGCCTATGAGGGTCCAATTATAGGCCAAACTCCATTAAATTTGAGTGCTAGTGAGAAGGGGACATTACACATCCTTTTCTTGGTACACCCACAAAGTGTGTGTAGGAAATGTCACTCAGGAAGGGAGTTATACTTAGGGAAGCTGCTCACAATGGCATCATTTGCTGCCATGGCCTGACTTCTCTTACTTGTATATAGAGATGAAACCTTAGAATGCCCAATTTTTTTTGAAAATACGAATCATCTAAATGCTGCGATTCATGATTGATCTGTTGTTTCCTTTGTTCAAGTTTTCCCATATTTGTTTATAGTTAGATGTTTTTCCCAGGATGATTTATTCCGCTGTACATACTATTGTTTGCACAATTGATTTCACACCAATCTCTATTACCACTTTAAGAACCGTTATTACTTGTGCCTTGCTTATTTTGTTTTGGATGTTTGACACTTCGTCAAACATTTTGCATGCAAGGCCTGATCTTTGATTTCTTGTTTTGTTGTCAATGCCCAATAATGAAGAACATGTGGAAATGCAAATACTAAATTCATAAAATATAAATGTCAAGTTTCTCAATGAAAGTTCACATTATTAGCATCAGATCAGACCTAATATAGGTCTGGTACAATTACAATAGTACACTAATGTCTCAGCTTTGAAGTTTATTATAAATTAGTATGGATGCACACATACTTGGAAGCAAGGATAGAAGCTCAATATTTAGAAGAAGATTTGATTGTTTAAATGGTGACCAAAATGAATGACATCAACAACAAATTGTTGATGTCAGTTTTGTACCACTACATAACATATAGCAATGGAACAATTGATATGGAATATTAAGTCCTCAATTCCTCTCTTGAAAAGTTAATACTTATGAAGACATAAGCAAGAACTCCAATGTTCCTTACACTTGTGGATACTAACTCAGTATGTTGATGTGATTTGTTGGTAATCACGTAGGTGAGCTTACGTTATTCATTCGAAGATAACTTGGTGGTACTTCGCTTGCTTGACTTTTTTGTTTTCTCCTTGATCACTTTCACTTTCAACTACTCCTACCACTAAATGCTTATTGCTCTACTACTACTCCTATGGATGGAGAAATTAGGAAATGGACGGGGATCTAACCAAATGAAAGCTTGCTAGTGGCGCTACCTCCATTGGTACAATGATTCTAAGGGATACTCCTAGGATTTTCACACTGACACCTATCTTCCAACCCAATTCGAAGTACAAGCGGAAAGATGATATGCAAGTAGAACTTAGGAGTGATTGGACTAGATTACCACACAAGGCTTCCTAACAAGCCGCTAGGATGTTGGTGGCCTAGTATATAGGTCCCTATCAAACATTCACTAACATCACCATACAATTAGCCATCTACTTCTACTCTAACAACATGAAATGAAATCCTACTTTTAATATGAGAGTTGAGAAGAACCATGCAATACACCAAAATGATCATGTATATCCACCATGCAAGCCACACAATGAATAAAAAACAATTTTGATAGTATTTTGGCAACAATTCTCCAACATAACTCTTTCACAAATGAGAGCAAAATGGCCTTATATAGAGGCTCCAAATTACAATGAATGGCTGAGATTAAGAGGCAAAATCAAGGGCCAAGATTATATCTTGTAAATCCTAATTAGGGTTACCATTATTCAACCAATTACATGTGGTCACCAACTTTGTGTGCCAATGAGAAAATTACAATAATTTGTCAACCAATGAGAACACAGGACACTTGGCATGATTTGATTGCATGCACATGAAAGTGCCACCTCATCAACCTTATCTTATAAATTTATTCAATCCTTGAGATAAGGTGAAGCCTTGGATGCTTGAGCTCGTCCTTAGAAACTTTTTCATCACCACTCGAACTTGCTTGTACTTGATGTCCTGACCCTGAAAGGATGAGGTCTTCATGCACTTAGGGTAATCTTGCCTTGGCCTCAATGGCTTCCCTAGATGTGAAACTTCTTTGCAACTTGAGAGCCTTGCTCTTGGCCACTACCTTGAAATCGAACTTAACCTCCCCCATTATCCTTACCTTAACCTTCTTGGTCTTCCCACCTTCCCATTCAAATCCAACCAAGCTAGCTTGCACAAATAGCCAAGCCTTGCCTAGCCTCAAATATTTTCAAATCTCTTCTACTAATCCGCTCTTTCTTGAAATTGCGGGGCTTCTTGAATCTCAATCTTTAATCAAATTCGCCCTTCACCCGAATTCATTCTTCACCAAAGCTCGCACTTCAACCTTTGCTGGCTTGCAATCACATAGAAGGGCTATGACCCCATGTGGAATTGCTTCTAGTTTTGCACTGCCCTAAGTTGTAATTCTAGATTTTCACTTATAATTCTAGCCCAATCAAATCTTCTTTTCCCTTTTTCAATTTCATCGATAAAGTACATCCAATTTTCGAATTGCATACCTTGAGCTAGGCCCATGATCCGACTGAGAAGCACAACGAGATCTCCATTCTGATTCAAAGTCTGCCACGGTGAGCCTCGATTATCTGGTGAATCCCTTCTTTCCTTTGTGTAGCCAATCTTGTTTTAGATGCATGAAATGAGCCTCCTTGTTATCTTGAAATGACTTGGCCGCCTGGTCCATCATTACTACTGTCATACTTTTGTACTAAGGGATGTTAAATGCTTCTTCGATCACCTATTCGCCGATGTTGGCCAACACTCTCTTCCTATCATCAAAAATGATGGATTTACTAACCAAATCGAACTTGGATGCACATTCCATAACCAATTTTGGGCAAGACAAGGTAGGAGGGAAGGCCACTACGTGTACAATTCCACTTTTGTAAATCTTCTTTGCCATGGGGGATTGTCGTTCCTTTAGTCTTTCCTTTATCTGCATCATGTTCACTGTATGGATATTGGTATCGATAATTCGTCTCATTTTTGAAAAGAAGGTGGTTTTGGGTATCATATCCTCTTTGTCTTTCTTAGTATTTGTTCCCTTATGGTTCTTGCTTGCACTAACATCTACCATCCTAAACACTTATTTCTGCGCCTTCGTTCTAAGTGATATGGACTACCCTTATCGATCTCCAACCTTCTTTCTATCGATGAATTTTAACTTATTTTTGCCTTGTCAAGTTCTATCACTACACTTATCAATCTCCAATCTTCAACCTAGGGGTGGGACTACTACTTATTTCTGCCTTTTCGTTACCTTAGGATGGACTACACTTATATCTAGCTTATTTCTGCCTCGCCAAATGTCCTATCATGGATTCTACATTTATCTCTCCAATCTTCAAGTTATAGATGGGATGATGAAGTGGTGGATAATGAATGCAAGAAGAGCAAAGAGAAACAAAATCAAACAAGAACAAGGAGCGAAATCTGGTTAAGGACCACCTTTTAACTCTAGAATGAATTGAATTCACCTTTACCAATAGCCGGGTCTTCTTTGAAGTTTGGATCAGACCTAAGAATTTGCAAATAATGATGCCCTAGCTGGAAAAAATCAGAATTCTGTCTTTTTGAAATTGCCCATGCATGTGCTAGAAATCAGGTCCTTGATTATGTACTTCTTCATCAACAAAAATTGTCCAACCTAGGAAAATCAACCTTCACAAATTTTGACTTCACAAAGTTCAGCTCCACAAATTTTGGCTCCACAAAGTTCGACTCCACAAATTTCGGCTAGGGCAAAAATCATAGCTCTCTATGGAAGAAAAAAAAAATCAAACCTCAAATATGAAAATCTGCTCCTTGCAAAAATCGCTAAGTCTGGAAATGTTCTCACTTTGCAAAGAAAAATCACCAAGAATGGAAGAAGGCTGCCTCAAAATCGCCAAGGAAAGGATGAGACCTGCTTGTGGAATGAGGAATGAAGGAAGGTGGAAGCCTTCTTATACTCAACTCCACACATTCCTCCCAGCTGGCCGGCTGGCCCTGGGAGAGAAAGAAAAAATTAATTAGTGCACAATTTTGGCCCAGATCTAAATGCATCATTAAAATTACCTCTTCCATAGTGAAATTTTGCATTTTTAATTGTCGGTTGAGACCAAAATTGCAAAAATAAAATTAATAAAGCCTTGGAGATGCTAAACATTTTTATTTAATGACGTTTTAGTAATTAAAATATCATTTAAAATCGGACTTAGCAAGCTAAAATCGATTTTTCAATTTTAATTTACCAATTTCTTAAAGATTTTAAAATCTTCAAGGCGAATTTAACCCTTTTAATGCCAATTTTGCAGTTTAATCCAAAATCAATTTTGCAATGCCATTTTAATTTAAAAAAAAATAAATCATTTCTCTAGAATCTACAATTGATTTTCCTAATTCAATTTCACCATTACAAAATCAAAATTTTCACCAAAAAATTAAAATTTTCGAAACAATTAAATAAAATTTTTTTATTTTGAAAATGCTAAAGATTACATAATTACATCCAGTTTTCAAAATAAAACCGTCTAAGTGCAACATTTACAATTTTATCTTGCCAAGTGTTGTTTTTTGAAATTTGTTCGGCCTAAGGATAAAATTACAGTTCTGGAAAATCAAGTTAAAATTGGGTGAAAAACAAATCTAACCCATCCCTCCTGGCCCGAAGGCATCCAAGGAATTTTTTTTTCTAAAATTGGAAATTTTTGGACAACGTCAAAATTTTTTTTGCCAAGGCGATCAAGGAAATGGGGGTCCCCAAAATTTTGGGGCGATGGTGTGAAAACTTCACAACACAAATGTTCTATGAAGGTCTGATATAAAGTGTTGACCTTCAACCCTAGCTGAGCATTGTCCAACTCTCTCAAAATATGCAAACCTATATGCCAAAGCACATAAAATATTCCAGCAATGATAAAAATATTATCCCAGCAATTTATTGATGGGCGCAATAGCCAATTTTGGACAAATTCACACTAAAGATGTATTTGGATTTCTGTCCAAACCATCAAGGAACTCTGAGGGTTTCATCCTCAAATTTTATGCATTGAAAGCCATGCTCCCAAACTTCTTAGGAAGAAGAAAATGAAAGAAACTAAATATATCATCTGATTTCCTCAAATCTCCTTTGAAAATCCTCTCATGGTTTTTTTAGAAACCCTATTTACCTTTGCACTTTTAACTTTAAAATATTTAACTTGCAAATTAGAAATAATAATAAAGTGACCTGTCATATAATTTCTTCATTAATATAAAGTCACTTTAATATCATCATGCCTTTGTATATGGGCACCCCATTTGACTTAATGATTAAATACCTTATGGTATTAATATATTAAATGCAAACTTAACCCCTTATATCCCCTTTAATCATAAAGATATTTATATTAATTAATTATATTAAAGTCAAAGCTAGAGTAGGCTTTAATTAATTAAATCAATTTTTCAAACTCCAATAAATGCCAAATACCAAACCAACAACTGATCCTGCCAACTTTCAGATATAATTCTGGTGCCTTCTGACCAACTAGATAATAGCATTGACCCAAATGTCCAAGTGACTTACCAAAAATAGTGTGTATAAAATGGAGCTTGAAAGACCTCTGAAACCAAACCACAAATAAATTGATGCACTGAGATGGAGTACTGAAAGACAACCAAACGGTCAGCTGGGTAACTCTGAATCACCCTCAAAGCCCCCCTCATCACCACATTAGGCTATGAGGACCAATAATAATAGGCTAACCTCTAAAAACAACTGATGGTTAGGAAGACACAAAAAGGGAACATTACAGTGAACCTCCACATGACCACATTGATCCAGCTTAAGTGGCCTGAATTTTCAGAACAATAAGGGTCATACAAAGGAGCTACAATTCATTTGTAGTGGCCAAGTCAACATCTGACTGCATGTTCACATGGATTGTAAATCAAGGGAATTATCTTCTTTTATTCTAGATGCGATTGTTTTCTTAATTTAATTATGCTGTTACTAAGAAAACAACTTTGAAAAATAACCTATGCTCCATGAAATTTCAGGGATGGGGATGTTTTAAGGGATGGGGACGTGTTTACAGTATAGGTACAGTTCAAAGCCAAATTTTAGGAGATGACAGGGGACACCTATTAAAAAAATAGGGGAATTTTTATATATGTAGAGAGAATTCAAATATGCATATCATAAAATTGATTCAATACAATGAATACATAGCAAATTAACAAGATTCAAAGGCTCCAAGTTTCATGCATGAGATCAAAATCACATAAAGAGAAGTCCTACTAAAACACTAAACAATAACATAGAAGTTCAACTCCATAGTCATATGTCCATAATAATTAAAATCAATAATGTATGTGCAAATGATATATGCCAAATATATGGCTGTCTTGAGTCCTCTAGTAATTCTAAATCTAAATTAAGATCATCATCAGAGCTAGCTTCTAAGTCACTTGTAGGTGTGGGTTGAGGGTCCTCTCAAATGGAACCCCATGTAGTCGTGGAGGCATGTCATCCTCCTCAATATGCAGAGCATCCTCGGGATTAACATCCCAATGTAATGATGGAGTTTGACAATATTGAGGAGTTTGTCGATCTTGTAGCCACACTACATTGTGAACATCCACTAACTTCTCCCATTGTTTAGAGGTAAGGTTTCTCGTTGCAACAGAGTGATTTGCAACTTGTGAAAGAAGATGAATAGTAAGAATATTTAGCCCAAGTGTATCTTTTTCATGCCTTGTCCACCATCCAATACGGCCCCTTTGAGCTAATGTAGCTCTATCCTTCTTCACCGCTCTACTAAAGGTTAAGCCACAAAGATTGGCAAAGTCAACTCAATGTTCATGAATCTTACTAGCATCATCTGGATTATACATTTTGGCAGGGGCCTTGAAGAAGACCTCCTTTACCTAAGTTGAACAAATAAAAACCATATTTATTATTAATTTGAAATTTGAAAACTAAGAACTTTGCAGCTTTCTATTTCATATGTTGATTTAATTAAATAATTTTAAATTGAAAACTTGAGATTTTAGATTTGAGACTCACCTCCTCATTCCCAAATAGAATGACTCTCCCAGGTCTTAGTGCATACCATTTAGGATTTACAGTATGTTGATGTGAGTTTTGTATCACTTACATAACATATTAGCAATTGAACATTTGACACGAAATATCAAACATACAATTCCTCTCTTGAAAAGTTATTACCTATGAAGACATAAGAAATAGCTCCAATGTTCCTTACACCGTTGGATACTCGCTCAGTTTTATCGATGTGATTTACTGGTAATCATGTAGGCGGCCTTACATTATTCATTCAAGGATGACTTGGACTTTGGTGGGATGAAGGTGATGGTGACTCGGTTTGTGAAATGCGCAGAAGCAGATAATGTTGATGGTGGTGGTGATGGAGGATGTGTCTGCCAGTGATGATGTTGATGGGAAAGCGGAGGCGATGGAAGGTGAATGGATGTATTCTAATGCTTGACCTACTCTTTCTAACTTCTTTCTCTCTAAACTTCGACTACCCAGCTACTCACTATTCTACTCCTACTCCTATGAATGGAAGGTTAGCAAATGGACGGGGATCGAACCTAATGAGAGCTGACTAGCGGCCTCACTTCCACAGGTGCAATGATTCAAAGGAATAATAAACTAGTTTACCACACAAAGCTTCACAACCAGCCGCTAGGATGCTAGTGGTCTAGTATTGATCCCTATCAAACATTTACCAATGCTACCATACAACTATCCATCTACTTTAACCTCACTTAAACAACTTGAAATGAAACCAACTTTAACAACTTGAAAAGAAATCTAACTAAGTGGAAGTAGAAAACATGCAATAACACCCAATGTTCTTAATCAACATGCAAATCGCAACAATGAAGAAGAGAGCAATTTTGGTATTATCTTCGCAACAATTTCTCCAACCACCTTACAAATGACAGCAAATGGCCTTTTATAGGGGCCAGAAATACAACGGACGGTGGAGATCAAAACAAGATCAACAATCCAGATTGGATCCTAAAAACTTTAATTAGGGTTGCCACCCCATCGGCCAATGAGACGCTGCCACCTCATCAATGGACCAATGACAAAAGTGCAAAAAGTGGCAACCAATGAGAAGGCACCAAAATGGTGGCTAATCAGAAATAGACACTTGTCTTATTCTAGAAGAAAGAGAAATTGCCACTTGGGCTTACATAAATGATCTTCTAATATAAATCTTCCCTTTTCTTTCATTTTCTTAGCTAAGGCAATGAACTTAGCTAGCCTTTTGTTAACTTCTTCCATAGGAGGACAAGGTGTGTGCTTCGTCCCGAGTTCTGCTGATTTCACCACGTTGCTTGCTGCTTGTAGTATCCTTTCATGATCCTTCTCATCTTCCTTCGCAAATCCAATAAAAGCACTGAGAGAGGAAAGGGTGCCCAAATGCTTCATCTTGATAGCAACCTTTCCTAACTCACCCAACCTCAATCCAAAATTTGTCTCGTTGACATCCTCTTCTCTGATATCCTCAAAATCAAGTGCCACCCCAATGTCGCTCATCATGGTTGAAGTGTTGACACTTGGGCTGTGATGTGCAACTACCTTTTGTATATCCTTTTATGGTACCGCCATTGGTATTGGTTATTCGCCTCATTTTTAAGAAGAAGGGCGTTTTGGGCATCATATCCTCTTTGTCTTTCTTAGTGTTTGTCCGCTTGGGATTCTTACTTGCACTAACATCCTCCATACTCGTTGCCTTATTACGGGATGGTAGAGTGGTGGACCAGAAGGCAAGTAGAACCAAGGGAAGCAATCCTTAGACTAGAACGAAAGAAGGATGTCAGCTTAAGGACCCCTTGCAACTCTAAATGATTTGAAATTACCTCTACCTATAGCCAAGGGGGATTGTCTTTCTTTTAGTCTGTCCTTCATCCGTATCATGTCCACTGTACCGATATTGGTGTCAGTTATTCTCTTCATTTTCGAGAAGAAGGGAGTTTTGGGCATCATATCCTCTTTGTCTTTCTTAGTGTTTGCCCGCTTGGGATTCTTACTTGCACTACCATCCTCCATGCTTGTCGCCCTATTACGGGATGGTAGAGTGGTGGACTAGAAGGCAAGAAGAACCAAGAGGAGCAATCCTTAGACTAGAACAAAAGAAGGATGTCAGCTTAAGGACCCCTTGCAACTCTAAATGATTTGAAATTACCTCTACCTATAGCCAAGGGGGATTGTCCTTCCTTTAGTCTGTCCTTCATCCATATCATGTCCACTGTACCGATATTGGTGTCGGTTATTCTCTTCATTTTCGAGAAGAAGGGAGTTTTGGGCATCATATCCTCTTTGTCTTTCTTAGTGTTTGCTCGCTTGGGATTCTTACTTGCACTAACATCCTCCATGCTCGTCGCCCTATTACAAGATGGTAGAATGGTGGACCAGAAGGCAAGAAGAACCAAGCGGAGCAATCCTTAGACTAGAACGAAAGATGGATGTCAGCTTAAGGACCCCTTGCAACTCTAGAGGATGAAAATTCACCTTAACCAATAATCTTACAGCGACTTTTCGGAACCTAAGATATGACTTCAAGAATTTCAAATCCCTTTGCAAATTAGAAATTTATCATGCAATTCACCTCCGAATAAAATTACCCAACTTAGGGCAAAAATTGCAGCTTCTCTTGAAAATCAGAATTTTATCTTCCACAAATTTAAGCTCCCACAAAATTTGGCTCCCACAAATTTCGCCCTCCACAAATTTTGGCTCCCACAAATTTCGCCAAGCAAGAAGAGTGCAGATCTACTCTTGCAAAATCACCAACACCTTGAGAAGGAGAAGTGAGAAGTGAGGAAGAAATGGGAGAGAGGCCTCCTCTTATACCCAACTTTCTTCTTGGACCCTGGGAGAAAGAAAAACAAATAATTAATGCAAAATTATGGCCCACAATTAAATACTTATCCAAAATTAATTTTGCCATGATGAAAATTAACTTTTAAAATTGCCAATTAGTTCTAAATTGCAAAAAGAAATTAAATGGTGCTTTGGAGATGTTAAATATTTCCATTTAATGAGGATTTAGTAATTAATACGTCATTAAAATTGGATTTTGGCTAAACAAAAGCCATTTTTCAATATTAAATTACCAATTTCATTAAAGGCAAAAAGTTTTCAAGGCAATTTTAATCTATTAAAGCTGATTTTTTGCAATTTCTCTCCAAATCGATTTAGCTAAGCAATTTTAGCTTTTTAACACAAATAAAATTATTTCTCTAGAGCCTAAAATTGATTTTGCAATTTTATTTCACCATCACAAAAATTAATCTTTTTCACCAAAAATAATCAAGATTTTCCAAAAGACCAAATTTAACAAAATTTTCATTTTTTGAAAATTATCCAAATTTATACAATTATATCCAAATTTTCAAAAGAAAATGTCTAAGTACAAAATTTACAATTTTATCCTGCCAAGTGTTGCTCTTTAAAATTGTTCGGCTCAAGGATGAAATTGGTTGCCCTGGAAAATCAAGTGGAAACTGGGTGAAAATAAGCTATAAGCCTCCCCACATTTGTCCTAAAGGTGCCAAGGCGTGAAATTTTCAAAACTCAAAAAATTTTGGGCAATCCAAAAATTTGCCGAGGCGATTAAAAAAAAGGGGGTCCCCAAAGAATTTGGGCCGATGGTGTGAGAACCTCACAACACAGTATAGGCTGCTAGATGGAGCAGAGTGTTCATAATGTTCCACTGTTGTGTCACAATGGGCTCAAGATGCTTTTCATAAAACTTGAAAGTAGGGTCCCTAACATGAAGAACATGCTTGACCTGCCCAATAATGCAATCAAAGGTCTCATAAATCTCTCCAAGGCTAGGACAGTAAATATCACCATATCTAGTGATCTATACATTGGGCTCAACGAAGGAGCAAATGTATCTATAAATGCAAACAAGTTACAAGTTAGAAACATCATAAATTCTAAGAATACCTAAATTCTTAAGTAATAGAATCAGCAAATGCTAAAATCAGAAATAGTTTTATTAAATCAACAATAACATTTTTTTAAGTTTCTTACCTCATGGTAGACCCACCAATTATCATCAAGGATTCTTTGTTTCACACTTCTTCCATCTTATGTGCTAGATTCATGCCATCTATTCCACTTTGCATTGACCACCATGGGCTGTAGGTCTCTTGGACCTCAAGCATGCTCTTCATCAAACTAAAGTAACTGTCATATCTAGTCTCCATGGGCTTGAGGAATTCTTTCTTTGAAAATGTCCTAAAAATGCAAGAGATGTATAATAATTGCAAATAAACATTTGCACATCTTTAGCCTTAGACATCATAGCCTTTATCCAATTAGTTTTCTCAATTTCCTTCAAGGTGTCGCTCAATGCATGTATACAACATGGGGTCAGAAAATGTGCCTATAAGTACTCTCCATCATTAATTCAGCTGACCTACACACCCAGGCTGAATCTATCACTACTTGCGCAACATTTGAAGAGCCAACCTCTTTTATAGCATATTTTAAAATCTGAAATTGGAAGGTTGCGTCCTTCCTTTTCCCTGAGCCATCTAAGACTCTTAGAAAATAAGAGCTCACTGAGCTAGTGATAATAATATTGATGAGTGGCTGATGCTTGATTATAGTCCCACCCATCCAAGATGATGAGGCATCCCTTAGCTATCCATGTCTATCTCATTTCCTCCACCAAAATACTCACTTTTAAATATTCTTTTTTGTCAAGAATACTGGTACTTAGTTTTGTCTCACCAGGTATACGAATTAGGGACCAACAACATAAATATCTTTGCACATTTGTTTATAAAATGAGGAATGTGACACATGGAATGGCATGCCATGAGTAAAAAGAAACCTCACAATAGATTCTTCAACCCTCTTTTTTGCTTGCAAATTAAATAATTCAGCAGTGTTGGTTTCTCTTTTACTCTTTTTCCCTACTAAAAGGCTTTTTCCCTTTCCAGTAAGAGTGGGAGTAGGTGTGGCACTTTCTTCCCTAGTAGAAGGTTGACTCAAATCTTGCAAAGCTCACAAACTACCTTGTACATGCTCTCCTCAAGCCCCTGATTGTAGTGCCTCCCCCTCTATGTGCAATCTAGTGGCCTCTAGTTTTTCTACTTGTGTTATAGCTTTGCAACCTTTCACCCGTTGACTACCTATCCACAAAAGATGGCATTAAACTCTAATATAGTTGCCATTTGTTTTTTGCACAATGACACTCCCATTCCCTACTACCCCCCAAATCTTTTTCTACTCTCGTGGAAATTTGATTTCAAGGAGAGGTTTCTTGGGGTTGAATGGGCCTCTTGCATGCTTTTTGAGGTCCTTAGTAGGGCAATCAAATTCTGAAGAGGATGCTGGCCCTGATACATTCATATTAGCAGTAGTTGAAGACCTCCCTATGACTGCCCTAGTACTACGTTTTTTCTTTTGGGGTTTAGTTTGTTGAATTTCTACTTCAACACTATCGCTATGAGCACTTCCCTTACTCTCACTTCTACCACTCATCATTGTGAAATGTATAACACTGCTGCAATTAAAAAAAAAATTCACTCAAAATGTTCTCTTTGTATGTTGCAGCTTTGAAAGTGACAAAGCAGCCACTCAGTCTTTAATATTTATCAAGGAAGACAATGACATCATCATTTGTTGATCACAGTCAATAACAAAAGAATACATTATATGTAGAATTCAAAAGAAGCACTTCATTAAATAAGTTCCAGTATTCAGCAGCAACAAATTGCAATCTCAGCAGCAAGTACAAGGTTGTGTGTTAATGAATATTGTTAACACTTCCTTTGCAATTAGAGTTTTTGCAATAGACCTATTTTATAAAGTGCTTAAAGAATTGATGAAGTTGTTGTTTACTTGTGAATTATAGTTCTGTCATATCTTTGAAAGCAATTATAGCATAATTTGGAGTTTAAAATAAAGGTTTGCAAGAAATCCAGAATTATTGCAATTTGTGTAGAAAGGGAAATTAAAAGAGTCCCATCAACATTGTTGCCTGTGTTTCCTATGCTTAACTTTTCGCCTTGTGCTAATGGAGTTGTCTTTTCCTTAAATGTATCTGTTTTGAGTCTTCTTATAAATCTTGGGTGCAGTATGCTTAAGAAATAAATAGATCACACCTCCATTCCAAGGAAGAAATGCATTACTTCAAGATCTGTTATTTCAAAATCCTCCAGCATAACTTGTTTGTATTAATGCATCTTTGACTTTTTTTGACAAGCCTTCTTTTTCAGCCTTCCATTCCTCATTCATCTCATCAACCTTGGCTTTCATCGCGATGAAGGCCTTATAAAGTTGCACATCAAAGACAAAAGGAAACTGATTTTCCTTGTGTGAAGACATCTCGCTTCACTTTGCTTGAATTTTCTCTAAGTATACCACAATCTGTAACTTGTCAAACCAACTCTAATACCAAACATGATTTACAAACTCCTTAGTATGAATCACTAGGAAGATCTCACACTACATGCTCTTTGCGCTTCCACATTGCCACAAAAAGATCTATCAAGCAACACGTTCGTGCCTAGCTCCTTCATCACTTTTACAATGCTAAGCATGAAATTGAAAGTCTCTCTCACACAAGAGCACATAGGCATCAAACCTCTACAAAATAACTTAAAAATTGTGAAAACTCTCTCCAAGAAACTACTAAGAATTTATCTCTCAATAAGAGACCACTTAACTTTCTAGGAGAGTTACAATCCAAACACTCTTCAATAACTCTTAATTAAGAGTAAACTAAATTCTCTCCAAGGTTTCTTTTCTAAAGAAATGGGAACTCACTTTCTAAACCCATTTTCCCCCTTATATACAAGTCTAATTCCAAATATGGTGTTTAACCATAAAAAAAATTACTTTTAATATATAGCAAAGTATAGGCTTTGAGTTGTTTGTTTGTTTATCCAATTTGGTGCTTGTTTTTTGTTCAAACCTTTGCTATGTTGCAGTGGTGGCTTGTGGGGCGGGGGGGGGACGGACCTGGGGCTAATCAAGCCCCCTTAATTTGTTTTTACTATCCACGGCTAATTGCTTTAAATAATATTGTTTTCTTGTTGATTGCAAAGCAAACCGACAATGTAATGATATAAGGATAAATTTGTAAAGTGGAGGTTACATGTTCAAGCATTGAAACAAACCAAACTGATCTCCACCATCAATTAGGTGCAACGAAGTATTTATCCATGTCTAATGCTAGTGTGCCTGCCACCTCATTGGTATAGATGCCACACGTTGCAATACTTTTGGTCCATTTTGTATGGTCAACATGTCATGTGTCATGACTAAAGATGCCATGTCATTGTGCCACATGCCAAATTCCGATTGGTTAAACTGCCACATTATGCTGACATCATCACTAGTCAACCCTTTTCCTAGGCAACTTTGACAACTTTCGCATACGGATACCGTTTTCAAAACATAATATGACTCCTAAATCAACGACGAGCACTACAACTTGGTGTTGTTTATAACCAATTTGGAGATAGTCAAAATTTCCACCTTTTTCCATTCAACCTCTGTTTTGCCTATTTGACCATACTTTAACCAGCTAGAACTGGAGAAAACAGATTCCTTTTGACATGCTTCAAACTACGTCAGGAACATTTCGTTGTGCTATATGCATTGATGCTGGTTTTGGGGAATTTTGAGATCCACCTGGATCATTTGGAAATTTAAGGATTGTGATTAAGGAATAGTTCATATAATCGGGTGGTAGGCTATTTGTGTGGATACTCTAGAAGAGGAATTGTAAAATGCCTAGGAAAAAAGGGCGCACCTATACCAAATGAAACATTATTAAAATACATCACAGCATGAAGAAGTAGAAGAGAGAGAAGCACGTACACAAAATTTACCTACTAAGAAAAAATAAGAGGGAATGCAACTTCTATCTTCAAATATTGTGATAGAAGACCACCCCTATTTTACCATCGCAGCTGATCATGATACTGATTTTCTAGCACCCATTCCATGCAAAAGAAGGGGATCTTTGGAAACTTCATTTCAAAATGAGAGTTGGGACATTACTGAGCAAGATATTGCAAAATACATGTATGCAAATGGGATTCTTTTGAGTGTTGTTTGCTCCTCATACTGGAAGATGTTGAAGAGTGTCAATGATGCTCCAAGAGGATAGAAAGGCCCCGATTGTGACAAAATATGCACTAGCTTGTTGGAAAGAGAGGTCAAGGGGGTTGATGATGCATTGAAGCCTATAAGAGATTTATGGATTATGACAGGGTTCATCGATTGTTCCAGATGGGTGGAAAGATGCAAGGAATTGTCCCTTGATGAATGCCATAGTAGTGTCCTCTAAATGGGCAATGTTTTTGAAGATTGTGGATTGTGAGGGGCAACTAAAAAATGGGCAATTTATTGTTAATATTCTCATCTCTGCCATTGAGTCAATGGGACCTAGAAGCGTTGTCCAAGTCATAATGGACAGCTCAAAGAATTGGAGAGCAGCTGGTTTTTTGGTTGAAGAGTGATATCAACAATCTTTTTGGACACCTTGTGCGATCCACTTGCTCAATCTTATGCTACAAAAGATTAGGAACACAATTTGGTGGATCATTGAGGACATCGAGATGTTCGTCAAAGACCACCACACAACTCGAGATTTTAAAGTTATTCTCAAGTTTGGAGTTATTGATGGGTAAGTGAACTTGAAGTAGTTATTTATTTTAAAATAAATTACAATTAGTATTATATGTTTTTTGATTTTCATAATTTGATTGTGTAATGTGTATTCTTTTTTCTAAGTTTCTCTATCTAATTTTTTTTTGCTCTAATTTCTCATGTAGGTTATTGAGACACATTTTGCATCAAACTTAATTATCTTGAGAGGACTTGCGAAAGTGGAAGTGACACTTTGCAATATGGTTATCAATGACAATTGGTCTTTATGGATGCAAAACAACACTGAGAGGGCAATCGAAACTAAGCAAAGGATATTAGATGACTCATGGTGGGAATGTGTGGAGTATCTCCTTCATTTGACTGAGTTCATTACGGGCTTGCTTCACTACAGTGACATGGATAGGCTTTTCCTTGGAGAGGTGTATGATGACATTGAGTCCATATTGGAGAAGATGAAGAAAATCGTAAATGACAAAGAGCAAGACCTTTAGGAGTCTTTCAAACAATTGGAAGAAATTTTTGTAGAATGATGGAACAAGATGACGATTCCTCTATGTTTACTTGCCTATGCATTGACATCAAAATATTAGTTAGTATACTGGGGAAGGCTTCCACTGTATAGAGATTGAGCAGTGTTTAATGAGTACAAGGCAATTCCAAAGACTTTTTGCTGATGATGATGTTCAATATTTGATTACAAATGAGTTCATAAAGTTTGTGAATGCAGGAGGTGTAAGTAATTATGCTTTTCATCATTGGCTTAGGAAGGATGCTCATAGTTGGCGGAACCTCCATGGACAATGATTCCAATTGCTGTAACCCCTCGCTATCAAAATTATTTCATAGTTAAGTTTTATAATTTATTTATAACTTTAATTTACATTGTCTTCATTTTTTGCTATTAATTTTATAACTTAAATAATTTTATTTTTATTTTTTTACTTTGTCTTGTCTTCATATGTTGTTGGTTCATCTGCATCAAAAGAAATTGGAGCACATATTCTTTCATAATTTGAGTAAAGCACAATTGGTTGCAATCAAAAAGATTGGAGGACTTGGTATATGTCCATTCCAACTTGTGTCTCTTTTTGCACAAGCATGGTGAGTATAAAGAAGGGAAGCGAAAGATGTGGGATATAAATGTAGAGCATATGGACTTGGATGCTTCCACTGCTCAACCTACAATTACTATATTAGAGGACTTGGACAATGATAATGTTATTGGTGCAATTGATCTAATGGGCATTGACACTATTTGTGAGTCGACTAATGCCATTGAAGAAGATGGAGATGAAGAAGAATAAATTATTAATCCATTAGTTGAAACTTGAATTTGAAACTTCGACAATGATACTTGAACTTAATGTTATGATTTGTCATTTGACATTTTAGTATTTCAATGTTGAACTTGAAGTATATGATGCTATGACTGTATGATCATGATGCTATGGTTCAAGTTAATGATGTTTTTGTTGTTTATATGATATTATGTGATATTCTAATATTAATTCATGCTTATGAGCTGTACACATCTTTGGGTTCTAGTGAACCCAATCCCCATTTAAATTTTTTGCTGTACTAGCATACCGGTTCTTCGAACTTGTATCTGATTCCAAACCCAAACTGACAACTTAGCTTCTAAACATCAACACCAATCAAGAAATAATGCTGTTTATTAAATTCTAAGTTTTGATTTCATTTGCTACAACAAAGATATATACCAAAGCTAGGGTTGTATAATTTTCCCTTTTCCCTCCACAACAAATTGAACTTCTTCTAGGGTTTTATATAATTTTCATTAAACATTATTAAAATAAGTCATTCCCTTAAATATTTGGCAATTGAGGGCTATTTCTCCATGAGACATAAAAACCACATTTTAAATTATAACCTTCAATTTCATTTTTCAAGGGAAAGTGCCCATGACCCCCTTTCAATTATATTATTGTACTATATAAGTGACTAATAAATCGCTTTATAATTAATTTATTAAGATCTAACTTAGGAAATAATATAATTATTTCTCAAAAATTCATAACTCACTCATCTGGACCATAATATGAATTCTATTTAATAACACAATGAGTTGGTTGATTACTACGAGCTAATTGATAGTCTCCTACAATTTAGGAACCCCTCCTAAAAAATAGGAACTACACCAAAAGTCTCTAGGATGATCTTGGAGGCCTCCTGATGCATTTTGATCAACTCCTAATCAATCCCTAAAAAGTAGGCATCCCTCCTTAAATCTAAGTGTCCCAAATTGACCAAAATGGCTCACAATGCCCTTCTATGAGTCCACAAAATTAGGTACCCTCCTATAATTTAGGAGACTTTCTTTGACCCCCGACAATGTCAGGTTAGCTCCCAAAATCTAGTTAGAAGGTGTCTTGTGTGAATCTGCAACCCCTGGTTAGGCTTCCTATACAATACATTGGCCTGTGAGAGCCTAGATAATAGGCCAATCTTGCTAGAAACATTGCAAGTTAAAAAGGTGCAAAAATGGGTATGTTACAGTTCACCCTCCCCAAAGATTGCTTGTCCTCAAGCAATGCCAATACAACCTTCACTCAACAATCTGATCCAAATTAAAATAATAGATGATCCTAAGGTCCTAAATCATTCCTTGGAAGAAACCACCACCACACTGCCTTTGTGCCACTAATCGTAACTGAAATATCATTGTGCAAAACCTCCATATTTCCACATTTAGTATCCCTCACGTCTTCCTGAAACAACCGTCCATGAAGAAATACCAACAAAGAGATGTGATGAACTGTTGCATGCCAATAAGTCAACATATAAAGCCTCTCAATTCTATTGTTATGACCTTGGCCGACAAAATGTTGGGTACCAAATGAAAAGTGTCATCATGTTGAGGCAAACCAAAGGAATCCATTCCAATCGGTAGACATGCCCACAAGCCATTTTCCAAATAGCCCTGTAGTAAGTCTAAACACTTTGACCCATACTCTATCCAAAATTGATCTTGGATGTAGAACAAGCTTCTGCTGCATCACCCTACCAATGCTATCAACAAAACTTCGTCTAATTTAGAATTGCGCCATATTACTCTATTTGAAAAACTGCCACGGGTACTAAGTCCAACAATTTTGTGTTGGTGGTATGGTAGGGACTGGCATCTGGTAAACTACAAATCTTGTAGAGCCTAGGCTTGGCCTTTAACTCAAATCAAATAATTGCTAATAGCATGCTGGGGTTTTAGTGGGTGGTAAGGTAGAACTATAACCAAAAAGTTTAAGTAGCTTAAGGTAAGCTACACCATCATTATATCCAAAAACCCTTGTATTCTGCAAGGCATATCAAGGGAAAGCCTTAATACCTCCAAATGTCTACCACTTCCTAGAGCAATATTCACCAAACTACCTATTGCTCCAAGAAAAAGTATCTTGCCTAACCATGAAAGTGTCCTCATAAGAGTATGTCAAATGACTTCCAAATCCATGTGGATTGTAGTCTACATGACTCAACTCATCCATGTACCAAAGAGCTTCTAGGTAACTAGTAAGCATTGTTAGAAAGTAAAGTCCACCAAGATAATTGGGGGGGGAGAGACGGGGTGTGAATCATTTATATGCTTAAAACAAATCTCTATATCTTTATTAATTCTGAAACATGTAAACAATAGATGCAACGACCATAGAAAGACAACCATGCACAATAACACCAAATATGCTAACTAGGGAAACCCTTCATTAGAGGGAAAACCTTGATGGGAATGATGCCCACAAGATGATGTACTAATATAAAAGTTCCTTGTGAAAGGACAAACCCTGTTAGGAGTCAGTGAAATGCAATCAATACATATGTGTCCCTGTTAGGAGATTTTGAATTCCTGTTAGGAGATTCCAACTCTGTTAGAAGCTATGCCAACCGTGTTAGGAGACTTTGAATCCCTATTAGGAGATTCCAACCTTGTTAGGAGCTATGCCAACCTTGTTAGGAGTTGAAAGGAGGACAATTGAACCCACTGTCCAAATAGCTTTAGAAACAATCTTCACTAGACAATCTTCCGGATAAGCATATCCAAGATCTCTGAACTGACTAAACAACAAGTCCTTTGCCAATATAGTTCATTTTAAGCTCACTATACATCAATCCACATCAATCTCTGCTCTGATCAAAAGATATTAGCATTCAAGTTTGCACAACGATCTCACTGATCAAAACCAAATTCTACCCCAAGCAAATGACCTTTCATTTATACCAAGTTCTAAAACAAGTATTGAATCAACCTTGAGGCTTTCTCAATTTACAGTGAATAATATAGGACATCTTTAAGATATTAGTGAATCTTATAATGATTTTTACAATATTTGGCTCACTGGAAATAACAGGCTAAATAATTTTCATAAGTTGGCTTATACTACATATCTGATTTTGTCTTTTGGAACATAACAGCTTGTTGGTAAACAGATTTGTCACAGAAGAATTTGCCCAATGGAGTGTATGCGGCAAATCGTTCACAACAGTTGGATAGGCCCTTGATATCCGGCCTTCCTTTGCGTTTTGCGGGGCAGCTCCCTCGTATGATATAATTTTTAACAGATTTTCAAATAAAGAATTCAAACTTCAAAGTTTAAGGAGAGAGTCATGGAAGACGAATGCACCACATGCCCTCACAACCCTCTGTGGTTAACAAGATTGATAACGGTGGTGTCCAAGAACTACGCTTGAAAGCAACCAATGTTATTAAGCATATTCATAATCTTTCGTAAACACTCGCATAGCACCATGAGAATGTCTACTACAGCGTATAACAATTTGGATTTTAAAATAAGAAACCCAAAGAACATCTCATTTCATTTCCTTGCACCAAGAAAGCAATAGAGATTTTTCAATTCAGAGATAAAAAGTGTACATACTTTCCAAAATTTATCCCTAGATCAAAATTTCAGCATAGTGTTCCCTTATTTTTCCAACCAAAAAGTCCCCTTTACAAAGCCAAAAGGTGTCCTTATATAGACATAGAGGTTAATAACTACCTCTCTGAGGTTAATAACCACCTCCGAAATACAAAATTTTGGAAGGTTAATTAACCTTAAGAAAATTAACCTATTGGAGAGGTTAGGAAAAACGTATTTTTAGTGGTTAGTATTAACCTTTTACTTGGAGGTTAAGAAAAACACGTTTTTGGTGGTTAACATCAACCTTTTATTTGGAGGTTAAGAAAAACACATTTTTGATGGTTAACATTAACCTTTTAAGAAGTTAAAGGTTAATAAATACGTGTTTTTGGCGGCAATCATTAACCTTTTATAACTTGAGGCTCAGAAGCTGGATTTCAATGATCTCAAGCGCTGTACGGAGCTGGGGAACAAGCCGGGGACATGGAAGTTTGGAGACTCACAAAAATTCAGCGATAAAATGGCCAATTAAAAGCTTAAAATTGGACAATTTAATAAAAATTAACCAAGGCTTATAAAATTGAAAGAATTTTATAGCTGGGCAACACAGCTTCATCATGTCTTTGACCATCCTTAAAATGCGCTTAACCAAATTCCATCTCAGTCAAAAGATACAATTGCTTTACTAGTACTTGCTTTCCAAAAACTCTCTTTGAAAGCAACCTCTAGAAAACATTGCATAACTTAAATCTCTTTTCGGGAACATAGACACAACATTAGGATAGGCTCTTGGAGCCACCTTTAAGTGCGCATAACATAACTTGTTGACTATTGACCGCGCTAAACTATTCTTCCTCTGTAACTTTGGAACTCTTCACATAATAAGGTGTATGTTGACATCATTGACAAACTCTGTCATGAATGCAACACATAATCTCTAAATTATATCTGTAGCATTGCTAACATACTCCCCCACAGGAATACCATTAGCTTTCATGCTAACAATCTCCCTCTTTGACATTGATGGCAACATAGATGAAAATCATATAATTTCCATGAATACCAAATATATCTCTTCCTCATCAGCCTTTACTTCCCTATTCATGTTGCTCATGAATGTAAACTTACATCTCAATCTTAGTCTTAGAGAAGTTGTAATGAGCTTTTCATGTTCAAATCACAATTATACATTAACCAACATGCACAAGGAAGGTGTTAATCCCGCATACATAAACATCTATACTCTCTCCCAAAATAATACAAAAATTTCTTTCCATTGACATCAAAATAATGTTTTTCAAGTATTAATCTCTCCCCAAAAGGATGTTTTTTCACCCAAAGGATGTTTTTCATTTGTTACTCTCTCCCTAATTTACATCAATGACAAAGGTATCATTATGTCAATTCTAAGTCAAATAATTTCCAAAACAATTTGTTCAAGCTCAAGTGTCCAAAGACACTGTTAAATATCAATAACAAGAGTCCTTAATGAATCAGCTCAAACACAGATACTCCTGCATAGGAGAAGCATTAGGCATCCAGTCTAGATAAAGAAATAGTGCTCTGCTACCAACTGGACTGATGCAACTTCTGCATCAATTACTTTGAACTAGGTTGGGGCATAACCCTAAGGTACCTCTCAAATACTCAAATGTCTCCTTAGCCAAAGCTTTTGTAAATATGTCTACTATCTACTGCTTTGTGCTAACACATTCCAATCTGATTTCTTTTTCTGCAACTCTTTCTCAAAAAGTGATAATAGATATATGCTTTGTCTTTGAATGTAAAATTGCATTCTTTGACATATTGTACTTGTATTATCACAATGTATGGTAATAGGCTTAGTAAACTCAATTCCAATGTCTTTTAGTATCTACTTCATCCAAAAAATCTGATTACAAATATTTGTTGCTGCTACATACTTTGCTTCTGCTGTCCTCCATGAAATGCAATCTTGTTTCTTACTTAGCCAAGAAACCAGTCTTTCTCCCAAGAAGAATGCTCCACAACTGGTGCTTTTCCTGTCATCTACTCTTCTTGCTTAATCATCACCAGTGTATGCACATACTGTGAAATACTGTGATTTGTCATACCATAAACCATAATCAGGTGTGCCTTTCATGTATCTGAAAATTCTTTTTACTGCTGCAAGGTGTGTCTCTTTAGGATCTGCCTGTAATCTTGCCACAATCAATTGCATGTGCTATATCAGGTCTTGTATGTGTCAAGTATTGTAATCCACCAATCATAGATCAGTATTTCCTTAGTTCTGCTGCACTGGGGGATTCATCTTTGCTAGATAATTACAACTAGTTACAGTGGTTGTTCCAACAGGTTTACAACTTTCCAATCCAAATTTCTTTAATAAATCTCTAAGTTACTTAGCTTGTGATATGAAAATTCTATCTTTATTCTATACAATCTGCAATCTCAAGAAGTATTTCATCTCTCCACTCATACTCTTCAAATTCCTTCTTCATTTCTTCTGAAAATGTCTTACTAGCTTCATCATTACCTCCAAAAATCATGTCGTCCACAAATACAACAACAATCAACAAACTAGCATCATTCTTTCTTTGGTACAAATTACTATCAACATTACCTTTTGCAAATCTCAAATTTGTCAAGTGTTTGTCCAATCTTGCATACTAGAATCTGGGTGCTTGTTTCAGTCCATATAATGCCTTCTTCAATCTACAAACCATATCCTTCTCATCTGTCAAATGAAAACCATCAGATTGTTCAATGTATACCTCTTCTTCAAGTTCTTTCCAAAAAGCTGATTTGACATCCATTTAATAAACTTTAAAGTTCTTTTTAACTGCATATGTTAGAAACATACTCACTGCTTCTAATCTAGCAATAGGTGCAAAAGTTTCTTCAAAATCAATTCGTTCTTGCTGTGAATATCCTTTACAAACTAGTCTTGCTTTGTTTCTCGCAACTGCACCCTGTTCATTCATCTTGTTTCTAAATACCTATTTAGTTCCATTGATATTCTTATCTTTAGGTCTAGGAACCAACTCCCATGTCTTGTTCTTTTCAATCTGTTCTAATTCCTCTTTTATAGTTTTAATCCAATAATCATTTTTATAAGCTTCAATAGCATTCTTAGGCTCAACTTGAGAAATCAAACATAATTCTTCATTAACCTTGTTTCTTGTCATAACTCCTTTGTTCACACTTCCAATGATCTGTTCAATAGGGTGATTCTTCGCTACATTTGTGTTAGGTATTACTTGTTCAACTCTGAATTTTGTTCTAGGCTCAGATCTAGGTTCTTTTCTCTGAACTTCTTGTAACTTAGTTTGCAAATCAGTGTCATATTCATAAAATAATTCCTGCTCAACATTTTGAATATTAGTTCTTGGATTAATCTCTTCATTAGAATTATAATTATCCTTTCTTGAATCCTAAATTCTTCATGAACTCTCACATTTGCACTTTCAACAGTAGTCTTCAATCTCTGATTAAAACATCTATATGCTTTGCTTTTTAACGAATAACGAAGAAACATTTCTTCATCACTTTTAAAATCAAGCTTTTCAATATCATCATCTCTCTTAATATAGCATTTATTTTAAAAGATTCTAAAGTATTTCACAAAGGGTGTATATCGAAACAAAAGTTCATAGGGTGTATTACCAGTACCTTTTCTAATCTGTGCTCTGTTTATGGTGTATACTATTGTGTTCATTGCTTCTCTCCAAAATATATGTGCCACATTGTTCTCAAACATCATTGCTTTAGCTGCTTCTGTCACTAATCTACTCGTTTTTGCTATCCCATTTTGCTGTGGTGTCTTAGGGGCTGAAAGCTTTCTTTATACCATTATCTTCACAAAAGTTGTTAAACTTATTTGAAAAAAATCTCCTCTATCAGATCTTAAGCATTTAATCTTCAAACTAGATTCATTTTCAACTCTATTCTTGAATATCTTGAATTTCTCAAAAGCTTCGGATTTATCTTTTAGAAATGCAACCCACATCATTCTAGTGAAATCATCAATGAGTACCATGAAATACCTTCCACCAACAAAAGCTCCTGTTCTTGTAGGACCACTCAGATTTGTGTGTACAATCTCCAACTTTATTGAAGTACTAAATGTCTTACTTGAAAATGAACTTTCTTTTGCTTTGCCAACACACATTCTTTGCATGTCATGTTAGTAGGTTTCATGATCTTAGGCAAATCTCTGACTGTGAATGTAGTACTGACCTTTACAATGTTATCAAAGTTGACATGACAAGATCTCTTATGCCACAACCAACTGTCATCCACTTTAACAACTAAACATGTCGTTTCAGTAGGGTTCAACTGAAATATATTACCTCTTGTCCCTGGACCAGTACCAATTAACATAACATTTTTATCTTTGATAATGCAAGCCTTTTTTTGTAAATTGCAACTAATATCCCTTATCAACAAGCTGTCTAACACTCAAAAGATTATGTTTCAAACTATCCACAAAGTAAACATCCCCAATATTAGTATTTCCATCAAGTGTAATAGATCCATTTCCTTTTATTTGACATGCTGCATTATTTCCAACTGTATACCTCCATCATGGCTATTCAATTCAACAAATTTATTTATATCTCCAATCATATGATGAGAACAATCACTATCTATACTCCAATCAGACTTTTTCTTCTCAATTTGTGAAACTAATGCTTTTTTTTCTTTTACTTCCTCTTTTGTTTACTTTTCAGCGCTTTCTTCCTTAATAGCAACAAATCCTATTTCACCATCACTATCATCTAAGAAATTTGTCATCTTAAAATCAACTTCACCATCCTCATCAACATAGACACAATCCCTAGGTACTATTGATTTGTAGGGCTTTCTAGGCTTAAACTTTTTCACTCTTTTAAGACATTTAGAAGAATAATTACCAAGTTCTTTACATGTTTAACAAACAGGAATTTTTACCTTTAGGTTCTCTCTTCATAAGCAGGGCAAGTCCTTCATCAATCTGCTTGTCTTCTTCCCCTTTAGATGCTCGGTTGTTGCTAGCATAATCTCCACTTGTACTTGCACTTCTTGTCAAAGTGTGTTTGTCTCTTTGTATGCTGAAAACAATTTCTCTTCTAGGCAATTCTCCATTCTATTTCATCCACATCTTAGATGTCTGCGATCTCGCAAGAAAAGTCTCTCTTGTAAAATTAGGAGTTTAGGGAATAACTTGTTTAGTCATCTGTGCAATTTGATGATAAGTAGGTATCAAGGTCGTCAAGATTTTTCGCACAACTTCATCTCCTTTCTTATTTCCTCTACAACTTTTAATTCCTGTAACACTTTTTGATATTCTACCAAAGTAACCTCTTATAGTTTTATCTTCCAACATTTGAGCATCTTGAAATAAACATAGCCAACTTTGTAATCTAGCCTTCTTAGCATGTTCACCACCTTCAAATACTCATTGTAAAGTATTTCAAATCTCATGAGCAAGTCTTAGAGATTTTACTTTTTCGTACTCTGTCTTAGGAAGAGTTGTCAACAATGCTTCTCAAGCAAAGCATATTCTGCATCAATAGGAAGATAACCATGCACAATAACATCGGATATGTTAACTAGGGAAACCCTTCCTCATAGGGAAAACCTTGATGGGAATGATGGCCACAAGATGATGTACTAATATAAAAGTTCCTTGTGAAAGGATAGACCTTGTTAGGAGTCAATGAAATACAATCAATAAATACGAGTCCTTGTTAGCAGATTTCAAATCCCCGTTAGGAATTGAAAGGATGACAACTGGACCCATTGTCAAAATAGCCTAAAAAACAGTCTACACTAGACAATCTTCCGGATAAGCATATCCAAGATATTACAGAAGTAATTGGTAAAATACTTGCTTGTTATTAACAAAGACCGAAAGGTCATTATATACAAAATAATAAAACGATGTTTCCTTAGGAAATGATCGTAAAGAATAGAAACATTCTATTCTAACAAAGAAAGCTAAAAAAGCAAAAGCAAACTAAATCTAACTAGATGTTTACAATAGATTACCATTAACTAATAATAGACGACTATCTATTATTGTAATACGCCCCCCCTTCAATGGTTAATCTATCTAGAACACCAAGCTATCTTATGAATTTGACAGACTTATCAGGACCAAGAGGTTTGGTGAGAATGTTTGCAGTCTGATCTTTGGTAGGAACATATTGCAAATCTAGTATCCCGTCTTCAATCAGCTGTCGTATGTAATGACAGTGAACATCCATATGCTTGGTTCGTTAATGGAAGACTGGATTTCGTACTAACTTGATAATGCCTTCGTTATCAACAAATAGAGTAGTTGGTCCTGCTGGTGACATCTGCATATCCCTAAGCATTTGACTAAGTCAAACAACTTCACATCCTGCCTTAACAGTTCCTCAATATTCGGCCTTTGTAGAGGAGAGAGAAGCTTCCTGCTGTTTCTTACTGGTCCATGTGACTACACCAGATCCCAAATTGAACACATATCTAGAAGTTGACTTTTTATCATCAACGGAGCCTGTCCAATTTGAATCTGTGAACCCACTCAGTTTAGGATTAGAACATCAAGAGTACAGATGTCCATAATTTGAAGTGCCCTTCACATAACGAAGCACACACTTAGCTGCCATCCAATGATCAACTTTAGGAGCTATCATAAGGCGGCAGATATAGTTGACTGCGAAGCTGATGTTAGGCCTAGTAGCAGAGAGGTAGATGAGGCTGCCTCCTAGTTGCCTGTATGTAGTATCATCAATGGAAGGAGAATCAAACTCTGCGGATAACTTGAGACCTTAATCCATAGGTGTAGATGCAGGCTTGCAATCGTGGATATGAAATTTGTCTAACAGGGCCCTGGCATATTTGGATTGAGAGATGAATATGCCAGAAGACTGTTGCCAAACTTCAACACCTAGGCAATAATGCATGAGCCCAAGGTTAGTCATATCAAAAGACTGGCATAAATTATGTTTGTTTCTCTGAATCAAAGATGCCGAATTGCCATTGATAACCAGATCATCTACATAAATAACCAGAAGGATGATGTCACTGTCAGTAGTCTTGATGTATAGATTTGAGTTTGAAGAACTTCTCTTGAAGCCTTGATCATTGAGGTACCTATCAATTTTGGTGTACCATGCCTGAGGGGCTTGCTTCAAGCCATAGAGAGCTTTTACAAATATGAGAACTTATTGGTATTTACCAACAACCTGTAACCAGGAGGCTGCATCATGTAGACCTCTTCATGGAGATCACTATTCAAAAAAGCACTCTTGACATCCATCTGATGGACCTTCCAGCCAAACTGTGTTGCCATGGCTAGGACTAATCTGAACGTGCTCATCTTTGTGGTAGGAGCAATGTTCTCCTCATAATCAATGCCCTGATGCTGAGAAAAACCCTTTGCCACTAAATGAGCTTTGTAGTTTATCCAAAGTACCATCCTATTTGTATTTGATTTTGTAAACCCATTTGCAGCCAATGGGTTTCTTCCTTTGTGGAAGATCAGAAAGGACCCAAGTGTTGTTCGTCAGCAGGCTTTGATGTTCAGATGTCATGGCCTGTTCCCACTCTAGAATTCCTTTAGCCTCGGAGTATGTTTGAGGTTCAAACACACTGTGAATATTGGCCACGAGAGCAAAGTTAACAGACTCTGTAATTTTTCTCTTTTTGGCTAGGACTAATCTGATGGTGCTCATCTTTGCAGTAGGAGCAGAGGTCTCCTCATAATCAATGCTTTGATGCGGAGAAAAACCCTTCACCACTAAATGAGCTTTGTACTTTATCCAAATTACCACCCTATTTGTATTTGATTTTGTAAACCGATTTGCAGCCAATGGGTTTCTTCCTTGGTGAAAGATCAGAAAGGAACCAAGTGTTGTTCGTTAGCAAGCTTTGATGTTCAGATGTCATGGCCCGTTCTTACTTTGGAATTCCTTTAGCCTCGGAGTATGTTTGAGGTTCAAACACCCTGTGAATATTGGCCATGACAGCAAAGTTAGCAAACTTTGTAGTTTTGCTCTTTTTCTAAGCAGTTCTACCATCTATGAGCTCATCATCATGAAGATCAGCAAGTGTCTTAACCCACCACTTAGGCCAGATAGGAGAATGACCAGCATCAGTTTCAGGAGATGCGTGATGATCAGGTTCCTTATCAGAAGAATCTGGATCAAACTCAGGTGAAGCATCTACAAAGTGAGGTGATCCTGTAGGAGAAGCTGGAGGTGTTTGTATAGGTATCACTAGTATAACTGGAGCTGCAGGAGCTACTGGAGCCCTCCCATCAGGTGGAACAAATGGAAGTAGGACTCCCAAAACATGAGCCTTCATAGGTTGGTTTGCTGGATCAAGAATAGGAGAAACAGGCATGAAAGGTCCTCGTTGCTCATCCAAGACTACATCAGGATTGTAGATGAGATGAGATGTCTCAACATCGATTAGGCTGTAGGCTTTGTGAAGACTGCCGTATCCAACAAGCATGGGTTTCTGACTCTTGGCATGCAACTTGGTGCGTGACGCATCAGGGATCCAAACAAAAGCAAGGGAACCAAAATTTTTTAGATGACTGATTCTGGGCTTGCGACCTGACCAAGCCTCTTTTGGAGTTTTACCTTTGACCGCTACTGTGGTGATTGGTTCAATAGATAAATTGTAGTGTTAACTGCTTCTGCCTAAAACTTCTTTGGAACATGTCTATGTTCGAGCATGGATCAAGCCATTTCGGTGATGGTCCGGTTTCGACGTTCAACTACACTATTTTGTTGTGGCGTGTGGGGTGTGGTTAATTGGCGTTTGATGCCATGTGTACCCAAGAAGCTAGAGAAAACATTACAACAAAATTCTCCCCATTGTCTAATTTAAGAGTAGTAATAGATTTCTCAGACTCTTTTTCAACTAAAGGTTTAAACTTCTGAAATACAGGAAATGCATCTGATTTATTTTTAAGGAAATACACTCACGTTTTTCTGCTGAAATCATCAACAAACAACAAAAAATACCTGGAGCCAAGAATAGAAGGAGCGGCCATAGGCCGCAAATATCGGCATGAATAAGCTGAAGTACTTGAGAAGCTCGCCATGAATCGCCAGTGGTGGACGGTGTGCGATGTTGCTTCCCAGTCTGGTATGCATCACAAACTCCAAGCTGTTGAGTTTGAATCTCTGGCAATCCATGAACAAGCTCATCCCTAGCAAGTTGTGAGAGATAATGCACATTTAAGTGCCCATATCGTTGATGCCGGAGTGTGCTGACAGAAGACCGCTGAGCAGCCATAGCTAAGTCCTGAGAATCACCAGAATTAGTAAGTGTGAAAAGACCATGATCCTCAAGACCCACTACAACAATAGACTTAGTCACCCAATTAGTGATGGTGCACTGATGTGAACTGAAGGTGACATCCAAGTGTGGAGAATGTCGAACAACTGATTGACTGAGAGTAGATTTAGTTCCATCCCCGTGATGTAGTACACAACAAGGAATATGAGATTCCTCCCAGCAGATTGAATCTAAATGTTGCCTTTGCCGACAATCGTGCACTCTTCTCTGCCACCAAAAATAACAGTCTGAATAAGGTTGGTGCTCAGTAAACTAGTTAGTAAACCAGTCTTTGCGGTGAGTGGAATGACGAGAGGCACTTGAATCAATGTACCAAGCAGACGACTTCACATGATTTGTAAGTCTTTTAGCCATGAAGGCGTAAAAGACAGGTTTTGCCTGCTCAGTGTGCTCTGCACTGTTTGATTTTGGCTGTGAACCAGATTGCTTAGATTGTGCAGCTAAGCGTTTACGACATTCAACTTTCATGTGTCCAAACTTGTGGCAGTAGTTGCATTGAATATTCTTCTTTCGAGAACCATCTAATGCTGGAGTAGAAGACTTCTGCTGAGATGGCTACTGAAACTTTCCTTTATCCTTCTGAAAGGATTTTGCAGCAAAGGCTTGCTCAATAGAGGTGGCACTGGAGTTGCTACCAAACTGTTGTTTTCCACCGATTTTGCTGAAGCAGTAGGGTGCAAAGATCAGTGGACTTCAAATCAACACCAGAAGATGCGATGTTGAGAGTCTCGATAAAATGCTCATAGGATTTTGTTAAACTCTGAAGAGTGATAACCACAATATCCTCTTCCTCTATCTTGCAACCGATGGCAAGTAACCGATCGCGGATTTCCTAAATTCGATTTGGGTGTGCTTGGAGCGAGGTGCACTCATCCATGACGATAGAAAATAGAGTGTTTTTCAGAAAGAAAGCTCTGCTTTTGTCAGAAGTCTCATGAAGACCTTTGACATGTGTCCAGATCTTGGCAGTTGTCTTGCCGGATGGAATTTGACAAAGTTGATCATCAACCAAGGATAATTTGAGAAGCATTACTGCCTCTTGATTATTTAGATCCCATGTATCTTGATCAGGACTAGGAGAAGTCGAACACTTTGTAACACCCAGAACAAGATCGATGTTCCAATATTCAAAAATTGCGATGATCCGCTGCTTCCAAGTGCCATAATTTCGACTGTTGAATTTGGAGTTGTGCTCGAGCAGATTGTTTGTCAGAGATGTCATGGCACATTGTTCAATGAAAAACTTTGAAAATCTGTGAAGACACGTTCTTTGAGGCAAAAAAATGGAAGATCTAGAAAAATCAAAGGGTAGCCCAGAAGAGAGCTCAAAAAACCCAAAAGGAATATGGTGTTGTTTTTTGGATCCACTAACTCGAAAATTGAGGCACAAAATACGAGGCACCTAGAAAAGTGGACGACAACCCATTTGAGCTCTCGAAAAACCCATCAAGAATATGTGATAAAAAATTTTCTGAGCCCAACAATTAGGGTTTTGAAGAAAACCCTAGTTGGCAACAATGGTACAAGAAAAATTTAGAAAAAAATAGCGAATTTGTGGAAAAAATGACTGTTTTTCATCACAGATCGCAGCTATAGCTAAATGTGGCATTGAAGATGGTTGTATTGACTCCAAACAGTGGTGGAATGTGTAGTCATGGGTGCTTGAAAGAGAGGTAGAGTTGTCTGATAAAAAACGTGATTTATGCACAAAAAAACCACGAGTTTTTAAGTCGCGTTTTTGCTGAAAACAACCATCAATGGCAGAAACTCACGTTTGCAGACTAGAGGCGATCAAAACGAAAGAGATTTTGGAGCCACGATTTTCAGTCATGCAAAAAATCGCGATTTTCTCTTGCTTGCAATTTGTAGATCTTCAAACAAAAAAATGGAACCCTAAAACGACAATTAGAAAATAATTTCTCAAGGCAGAAAACCCTTTTTGAGTTGTAGAGTAAGAACAAACCCGGAAATAATTTTGAAAATTTAGAGCAGATAATTTCGAAAGAAATTATAAAATTTTCGAAAAAGATTGAAGTATTGGCTCTAATACCATATTACGGAAGTAATTGGTAAAATACTTGCTTGTTATTAACAGAGACCGAAAGGTCATTATAGACAAAAGAATAAAACGATGTTTCCTTAGGAAACAGTTGTAAAGAATAGAAACATTCTATTCTAACAGAGAAAGCTAAAAAAGCGAAAGAAAAGCTAACTAGATATTTACAATAGATTACCATTAACTAATAATAGATGACTATCTATCATCGTAATACAAGATCTTTGAATTGACTAAATAGAAAGTCCTTTGCCAATACAGTTCTTTTGAAGCTCATAGTACATCAATCTTTGCTTTGATCAAAATATATTCGCATTCAAGTTCGCACAACGATCTCACTGATCAAAACAACATTCTATCACAAGGAAATGACCTTTCTTTTATACCAAGTTGTAAAACAAGTATTTAGTCGGCCTTGAGGCTTTCTCAATTTACAATGAATAATATAGGACATCTTTAAGATATTAGGGAATCTCATAACAATTTTTACAATAGTAGGCTCATAAGAAATAACATGCTGAATAGTCCTCATAAGTCGGCTTATATTGCATATCTATGTTAGAAATGCTTTAGAATAACTGAGAGGGGGGATGAATCAGTTATTCAAGGTTCAAATGTCCTATTAAAACTTTTTCATCAAGTAAAGTGAGCCTTTAAAACTGTTCATTCATCCAAGCTTAAACTTTCCTACTTAGCAGGTTACTGTAAATCAACATGCAAGCATAACACATGAAAGATCAACACATAACACAGAGATTTACGTGGAAACCCAATTTGGGAAAAACCACTAGTAACATGCTACTCAATTCTCACTCTTCTAAAGTGATGCCCTGTGAAAGGCCTACCCTGTTAAAGGCTACAACACACTGTTAAATGTGACCTGGTTAAAGGATTTAACCACTCTGTTTGAAGTGGGCATGATTAGAGGACTGTAGAACATTCACTTGGAATGCGATTTACAAACGGCTGTTAAACCAACCTAAGTCCATAGGATTTTACCCTAGCTTGCACAATTGTTAGAGAGTAACAACAAGGGCTTTTGACCTGATTACAATTCACAACTTATCTTGTAGATTTTAGATCACAATTCAACTCTTCACAATTTGCTTGGCTTTCAGTCTCTGTAGCTCTGACAGCTTGTACTCCTTTCAAGCTTTGTCTCCTTGAGTCTTTATGTTCGATGTACCAGTGCAATCTCCTATATGACCACTTATCGAAGCAGAGTCTCTGTGCTCTGTTCTTCCTTCTCCTTGATGCCTTCTTCTTGACACCCTTCAACCACTTCGCAATTTGGCACACCAGCAACTCTAGCTTCTTGGCCTGTGACTCCTTAAATAGAAGTCTGGAATTGCTTTTCCCACTCGATTCTTCCCTCCTTTAATTCCTGTTCGAATGGATTAGGTAGGATTCATTGAATCTAACTCATATCTTGCTCCTTCTAGAGACATCATGAAGAATCCTCTTGAATTTGCTCAAAAACGATTTACATAAAATTCTGTGCCACCAACTCATCATCCTTATCCTCCAAATAGTTCACAAAATTCAAGGTAATAAACTTGTTGGCTTAGATTTGGCGAATCTTTGACTTTTCCAATAATGCAGTAGCTTGGCACTATTGAAATTCTGGTGCTAGGCACATACTATGTTACTCGACACCAACTATGTTTTACTGATGCTCGACACCTATTGTGGATTCACTCGGCATCCACTAAGTTTTACTGATGCTCAGCACCTGAACACGCTTGGCTCCTTCTATATCACTTGGCACACACTAGATTTTTCATTTGCTCGGCATTAACTGAAAATCTGCTCGGCTCGAACTAGCTTGGTTGGCACTCACTAATGAACTTAGTTAAGCTTTGCAGACAACCTTGTTGCAACTTTTTCCTCGAATGTTTCTAAGTGTGGCCAACCTTTGTATCTTCAAGTATATTATCAATACATCATTTTACCATTGTCTTAACTAATCCTTGTACTTTATTACAAAACCATAACTCAACCTTTCCCTTAGGTGCTTTCGCTACATCTTGTTGATTTAAATCCTTTTCATCAATCAACTAAGTGATAGTACGTGGATTTTATAAGCAATTGTCATTTCAGCAAATAGCAGGTTTGACATCAATGACAAAACAATGATTGAAAACATTTTTTAACAACAATCTTCCTTCTTTGCAACAATCTCCCTCTTTGATAGTATTCTTTTTCAATCAGATTTCCAACAATTTGATTTCCCCTTTTGGAACATAACATCTTCATAGCTTAACCAAATTCCATCTTAGTCAAAAGATACAACTATTTTATTGTACCCGCATTCCAGAAACTCTCTTTGAAAGCACCTCTAGAAAACATTGCATAACTCTGCCAAAATTGCAAATCTCTTTTCACGAACATGAACACTGCATCAAGACAGGCTCCTGAACCTACCTTCAAGTGATAGCATAACTCGTTGACCGTTGACCGCACCAAACTATTCTCCCTCTGTAACTCTTGAACTCTTCACAGAATAAGGTGTATGTTGACATCAATGAAAAACTCTGTCATGAATGCAACACATAGCTTTGAATTATATCTCCAGCATTGCTAACATACTTCTCCATAGGAATACCATCAGCATTCATGCTAACGAGCACATATTCCCCAACATCAAGCCGGAAGTCATAATCTCATGACAATGCACAGACTAGTGCCCCCTAATCAATTATAGCAATATCCCCATACCTGGACTAATGAGCCAATTGAGTCTCCAAAGTATGCCAATTGAATGCAAGATTTTCCATGGTATGCATACCCAGTCTATGGGATAAACCAACTACGTATTCCATGAAAGAGTCATCAACGAGGTGAGACTTGCCATTGATAGACTCATTAAAGGCTCTGTGAGTGTTCAAGGACCAAGGTAAATCGATATTACTCGTATCACCATCTGCATGTGTAGTCATAACACTAGGGGCTGATCCACCAAGTGTATGCTCCTTAACACCTTCTGGTGTAGTGAACCTCTAGGTATCTCTCCACTAATAGTGACACCAAATCATCATAAAGCAACTGATACAAACTCATGGAAAATCCTGAAGCAAACCTCAACCCTGATTGCATTACTGGCTTAGCCACCAACTCATGAGTGCTAACATGGTAAAATCTCATACTACCATCATTCTTCTGTGATGGGTTGTTCCCACCATTCTATGTGTTAGTAAAGGACTGTTTGATTCAAACTGAAAAGCAGAACTTGCCTTCACCATGTTTTGCGGCTCTACCTTGGCATTCTTTTGAATCAAATATACAAATAAGACTCCAATCTTGACCCTGCAATGGCTGCCAATTAAAGGGAAATACTAAATAGTTCATAGTAACGTCCAGAGAAATTGGGTCTGTCCAATTTATGTTTATGCAAAACCACAAAGCTTCTGTCCTGAATCAGAAAATCAGAATAGTTAGTCCGCCACTCAACTCTTCTTCCTCCTTGGAGGATCAGTATGATGTCTCCTTCAATCTTGGTCATCTTTCTTGCTGTAAGAGGATGGATATCAATAAGTACACGTTTGAGTAAATCAGGTTGACTACCAAGTATATTTTGGTTCCCATTACTCCAAGTAGCATCTTCATGTGAGCATTCCTCCTGTACTGTCAAGATTCCAGTCATTTGTCCCACACCAACCTTGTCAGCTTCTTTGTTCCTGTTGGTATGATAAATACTAAGATTTCCATGCAATGTCTTGACTTGAATGTCATCATTAGTAAACTGAGCCAAATCATTATTTACACTTGAAAGGACTGCTTCCTCATGATGAAATAAGGATTTAGTACCATCATTGCAAAAATTAGAGTAGTTGCCATGCACATCAATGTTGTTATACATGAGATCTTTCTTGTCCAACTGTAAGGGGGAAGTTAGGACAGCATTTTGGTTAAAAGTGGATCCAATACAAACAAGATCCACTTCATGTGAAGGGAGCCACCATACCTGAATCCCAAATGTAAAACTGCCAATAGCTCTGCTCAGAGAGTGTGACCCCAACCTCCTTGTTCACCAAAGGTATTGCTGAAATTAAGTGATGATCCACCTTTAAGTTCATAAATTGGATTTTCTTAATATTTTTTTACTCCCATCTCAAACAATGGGTAATTAAAGGATACACAACTCTGAGTTTGTGAGAAAAGTGCACTGCTGCTAGGGTAAAGATCTAAAATCAAAATTACCATTTCTATCATCAAAATCTCCAAGGCAATAAAAAAATCAACTTTGCTCCCTCGTTAACATTTTCAGTAGTTAATTGGGGATATCACTTAAAAAAAATGCCAAGCCTTTGTTCAAAGTCAGTCCCATGCAATGATAAATAATAATTTCTCCCACGAACAAAATCAACTCCATCATTGTATCAGATAAAGCTCCTTCATTGTTAGCTGCTTCAAGAACTTCTATCCTTTCTCTCTTCTACGAGCCTATCATTCAAAGGTTAATTCATGATCTCATCTATGCTAATCATAGTGCCGACAATGTTACCAAACGGCTGTAAGGGTATGTTCAAGGCTGTTGTTAGGTTGTTCCCTTCTTGTAAAATTTTATCCCCTGTAGATGCATGTGTGACCAAAGTGGTAACCTGTGGCTTGATCTCATATTCGTCCTGTTTCTGTCTTACCACTGACTTAAAATATCCTTTAATATCAGGGTCTGTCATTAACATAGAAAGTTTTTGTATCAACTCAACTATTGATTTATCACAGTAGTCATCTTGTACTGTGTTATACAACTGATGGAAAATATTGGAGATCTTGTGATTATTGGGGAAATTGTTGGATTGTGGAGAGTGAAATTGTTGCTGGTTATGTTTGGCATTAACGTTTTATTGTTGATGTTAAACATATCTGCCTACTAGACATTGTTCTTGTTGTTGATCAGTGTAGAGATTGTTTTGATGAAGGCAGTTTGCTGAACCTCAGCTTGTGAATGTTATGGGACAATGTATGGTGAGTCTACATGCTATGTTTGCCATCACATGTGTTTGTAAGTTGATTCAGAGAAGTTACATGAGATTTGCTAAAGATTGGTAACTGATAGTATTTTTGTGAAACTATTTCAAATAATGGTTCGGTTTTTTGTTTGGTGAGTTTTGGGGGAGTAGAATTTCAGTCTGCAATTCGGGATATTTCATGAAGAGGTACATTCATGTCTATTTGTGGATTTTCTTGAGGATTGGTGACTCGGAAGTCAGTTTGCACATTGGATAGTGAAAGAGAATTGATTTCTTGGACGACTCAGTTAGGAAACAGCTTGTTTGGATTATTATGACTATCTATTGGATGATAGTGTGTTAATTGATATTATAATGTAATCTACATGTGGTCTAGCCGACACTTGTGGGTCACATTGGTTGCTGTAATTTACGTTGTTATTAGTTCTAATATTGAGCCGACCTAATAAGTGTTCGAGACTTGCATGAGTGAATTCAAATGTATGAATAGAAGAGCGTGTGCTGATGATGTGAGTTTGGATTAGAGACAAATATCAGAGTTGATTGAGAAGAGGTATGGGTGGAATCTAATGTTGTGCTTCAAGGAACTGTATTTACATAGTTGATGCTTTGAGTTAGTTCATTTTAGTGGATTGTTGTCCACAATTTTTCACTCTTTGGGTTGTTGCTCTTTTTGTATTTGGATTGTTGTCCAATCAGGGTTGCTCCCCTTGTTGTAACAAAGAAGTGACCTCTAGGCAAATGCCTAAACGTATGTGCATTCCCCATTGTACCTTTAACCGGGTTTTATATGTGTGCTAGTACATCTAGTGGGTTTGATCCCCACTAGGGTTTTTCCTTTAACTTGGTTTTCCTCAAACTCAAAATTCTGGTGTTATTTTCTTTGTATTGCATTCAAGTGTTTAGATATGATAAGTTGTGGACAGTTTAATGTTTTGATTCAGTCTCAAGTAATTCATTCACCCTCCTCCCCTTTAGTTGTGTGTTGTGCATTGTCATTCCACAACTGGTATCAAAGCTCTTTGGTCCTCTTTTTGAAGCTCAACCGCTTGAGGAGATTTGCAATGGCTTTTGTAATAACCCTGAGCGGTTATAACTTCTTCAAATACCAAATATTTTTATACTTAAGTTGTTTGACATTTTGTCAAACACTTTGCAAGCAAGAGATATATTGCATATGTAAATTCTGATTGCTTTGTAAATGTCAAACTTTAATAAATATGCTTCCAAAGAACACACCAAACAACTAACAATGAAGATGCAATTGTTTTTGAATAACACTGATTACAAATAGGAAAATATGCATCTACATCAATAAGACATCAGGGCAACAAATTCTGATATAAAACTTTGATATATAAATCAGATTATAATAGATTTTACAAACCCTACCAATGCCCGAAATATCTACTCTCAAACAATGCAAAATGTAGTAGATAAAAACTTGGATTGCTCCATAAACATGAATTTTCCTGTAGCAAATTCCAACTTATTCTTTACTCCACAAAGTTGGCCCTAGGCCACAAATTTGACACAATGAAAAGACTGATTTGTCTTCTCCAACAGTTGCAACCCTTCGAAAGATATTTCACCACCTCAGTTATACAAATCAATGGGAGTGTTCATTCCCAACGATCAATAAAACAATTGCAGAAACCCTTGGCTCCACAAGCTATCCAAAAGAGTAGATGGCAACACATTCGATGCTCAACAACGAGGCTGCCCTCCCTATTTATTCTTTTCCTTCACCCTTCTAGAAGGAAATAAAATATTATTTAATTGCACTCTCTAGAAGCTTCCCCCTTTTGAATACAATAATTAGTTGTATTTCTAGAAAATGCACTCTCTAGAAGCTTCCCCCTTTCCAATACAATAATCAGTTGTGCTTCTAGAAAATTAAATTAATTAAATATAAAGTCACCTTTTAATTTTAATTTATTTAATGACTTTATAAGAAATTAATTTAATCAATTTCTCCTTATTTCTCCACTTAACCTTCGGAGAACGTAAAGGCTAAGAACTACACTGGGATGCTAAAAAGATGGGGACATTACAATCAGCCCCTCTTGAAATTGCTTGTCCCCAAGCAATCTCAACTTTGGATGTTGCAAAATTTCTTCATTCTCCCAAGTGGCATCCTCTATTGGCAGGTCCTTCCACTTCATCAAGTACTCCTTGATAGTACGTCTCCTCAAATTCCTCTCTCTGAACTCAATAATAGCCTTTGGTACTAAAACCAATTTCCCCTTATTGTTCGAAGTTAGAAGCATTGTAGAAGGAACAATTTGGTGTCCTAACGCCTTTTTGAGACGTGACACATGAAAAATAATATGGACTCTGCTCTCTGCCGGCATACCCAACTCATAAGCCACCTCTCCAACTCTCTTGATCACTTTAAAAGGCCCATATTAACGTGGCTTAAGTTTTCAATACCACTATTCTTGAGAGTGGATTGACAGTAAGACTGCAACATCAAATATACCATATCACCTATTTCAAAAGTCTGCTTAGTACTCTTCTGATCAACATACCGCTTCTGTTGATTCCGTATCTTAGTGATATTATCCTTAAGAGCCTTCACAATGTCCTGTCTCTCTTGTAATAAGTCTCTAGCACTGAGCACTCTACTATCTGATAACAACAAATCTATGAAATTGGGTGCCTTATATGCATATAATGCCATGAATGGTGACATTTGGATAGACATGTGATAAGTGGAATTATAACAATATTCACATAGATATATCCACTTAACCCAAGCTTTCTGTTGCCCTACTATGTAATTCCTGAGGTATCCCTTCACCCATTTGTTCACTATCTCTGTCTGGCCATCTATCTGAGGGTGGTAGCTAGTACTCAGAGTGAGCTTTGTCTCGCACAATCTGAACAACTCCTACCAGAAGTGACTCATAAACTTGCTATCCCTGTCGCTGACAATGCTCCGAGATAAACCGTGCAACCTAAATACCTCTTAGAAGAATAAATCTGCCACCTGTGTGGCAGTGTATGTAGTGTTGATTGGGAAGAAGTGGGCAAACTTTGTAAGCCGATTAACAACAACATATATACAATCTCTACCCTGGGCTCTTGGCAGTCCTATGATGAAGTCCATGGGTAAACACTCCCACTTCCTGTCAGGAATTGGAAGTGGCTTAAGTAAGCCGACTGGGTAAGAGTGCTTTTGTTTATTCTACTGGCAAGTAGGGCACTCTCTAACATATTGTAACACCTCATCTTTGAGCCCTTTCCATGAAAAACGCTCACGAATTTGTTGGTAGGTTTTGTAAAAACCTAGATGTCCTACTATAGGTGAGTCATGATAAACTCTCAACACCATCCTCTTAACCTTTGACCCTGGCACCAAATAAATGCACCCTTTGTAAATGATGATCTCATGGATCAATCCATCTATGAATCCCAATGCCCATGTATCCTTTGCATACTCTGCAAGGATCAAATGTCTCCAATCCTTTGATATAATTATCATCAAGCTCAAGTGGGGTCTTCATGACAAGGCATTTGCTACTACATTTTGTGTCCCCTTGAAATAGGTAAATATCAAAATCACATGCTTGTAATTTACTTACCCATTTCTGTTGCCTGTCATTAAGATCTCGTTGCTTGAGGAAATGTTTGAATTTGGCCAAAGCATGCATTATGGCCAACATTTCCTTATTATAAATGCTGAAGCTCCTCTTAGGCCCCCTGAGCTTCCTACTCTCATAAGCAATCGGGTGCTTGTCCTGCATAAGCACTGCTCCAACACCTTCGCCAGATGCATCGCAGTGCAACTCAAAAGATTTGCTAAAATCTGGTAATGCTAGCACTGGACAAGAAGTCATCAACTCCTTGAATTTATCAAAACACTCTTGTGCTTCAAGAGTCCATAAGAAAGTCCCCTTTCTCATCAAGTCCGTCAAGGGTGCTGCATGCCTGAGATATCTACTAACAAACCTCTTGTAGAACCCACACAACCCCAAAAATCCTCTCAACTATGTCAGGTTCACTGGAGTAGGCCACTCAATAATAGCACGAATCTTTTCAGGATCCATGCATACTCCCTGAGCATTGATAATGTGACCTAGATATAATAACTTTGATAATCCCAAATCACATTTGGACTTCTTTGCATACAAGGACTCCCTGCTCAAAATGCTCAACACGGTGTCTAAGTGCTGCACATGCTCATCCCATGTCCTACTATACACCAAAATGTCATCAAATAAAACTAACACAAATTTCCTCAACTGATGTTGAAAAACCATGTTCATTGTGGATTGAAAAGTAGCTGGACTATTAGTTAGCCCAAATGGCATAACTACAAACTCAAAATGGCCACAATGACATCTAAATGTCGTCTTCTCCATATTCTGCTCTCTGACTCGAATATGATGATAGCTTGATCTCAAATCAATTTTGGAGAAGAAACATGCTCCATGTAGCTCATCTAATAACTAATCAATCCGTGGGATGGGGTACCTATTTTTTATAGTCTTCTTGTTCAGGACCCTGTAATCTATGCATATCCTAAGAGTTCCATCCCTCTTCTTCACCAAAAGCATAGAAGAAGCGAAAGGCGACTTCTTTGGTCTAATGTGCCCCATAGCAAGTAGTTCTTTGATGGTTTTCTCAATCTCATCCTTCAATCTCTTTGGATGCCTGTAGGGTGTGATCATGATGGGTTTAGCACCCTCCTTTAACTCAATAATATGCTCAATACCTCTATCTGGAGGTCTCCCTGGTGGTATTTCATTGAAAACCTTGTAGTGCTTGAGTCTCAGTTCCTGTATGTCTGGGGGATATTCTGATTTTTTGCTACCTTTATGATGGCATTAAAGTGCAACGGGCTGCCCACTCAACCTGGTCATGTCTCAACAAGCTCTCTATACGTTTGCAAGACATCATCCTAAATCCACTGTCACGAATGGCCTTAATTATATGGGTCTTCCCCTCTGACTAAAACTTCATCTCCATATCTCTCAAATTGAGAGTGAACTCCCCCATGTCATGTAACCAAGTCATACCCAAGACCAAATCTATATCACCTATGTTAACAACATAAAAATCTGTTTTGAAATCAAAATTGCTGATCTTTAGGGGCAGACCTATAATCTTCTTGTCACATTTGAGGATGCAGCCATCAGCTACCCTCACTCTTAGACCCTCAAATTGCTCTGTCTGTATCCCATGCCTCTCAATCAATCTAGAATCAATAAAATTGTGAGTAACACTCGTATCAAGCAAAGTAATAACTCGCCAACCAACCAATAGCCATCTTATCGTGAATGATCCCTCTTGTTGTACACTAGTGAGACGGGCCTCCTTAAGTTTGCCTTCAGTCTTCTCATCATTTGTGCCTTCCTTTTCTTCAATTGATTCCTCATTTCAGATTGTTGGTCTGAAATTTCAGAATCAGAATCCTCATAATAAGCCCACATAACTCTTTTTGCTTTCCTTTTTGGCCTCAAAGGACAGTCATGGTTCATGTCATAAGGTCCTTTACAATAAAAACAAAGTTTTTTCTTCCTTAAATCATTCAATATCTCTCTATCCAAATGAGCAAATGATTTATCTTTATTTTCAGCCTTTGTTTCATTCCTCTCAGGTTTCTTGAAGAATGGTTTGTCTTTGCTAGATGATGCACCCTTCGATTGAAATTTATTTACTGGGGTTGCTTGTTCTATACTTCTAGCCTTCTTAATCGCTTCTTGCAAAATGAATGGATAATCCCTCCGTGAACAAAACAACCAATCTCCTATCTGATATATTTGGCACCATAACGGATAGCCTTTGAAAATCACTAATGAAATACTGCAATTCACCTGTCTGTCTCAATTGTGCCAACTCCCTGAAGTAGACTTTTGGATCCTTATCAACCCTCTCTACCAACCTGTCCATGAAATCTTGATATAAAGTCACTTGGTTATGCTAAAGGGTAACCATCCCATGGTACTACCAATCATGTGTAGCTCCCCCTAAATGTGTGGCATATTTTATTGCCTCCACTTCTGTCATAGGTCTCAGTGCTAAGAAGGTATCAAGCTTGTGAATCTAAGCTTGCACTGTCATTCTGCTACTCCCATCAAATGTAGTCAAGGAAAGCTTCCCTGTAGCACGCTTTAATTCATTATCTTCGCCATGAGGTCTCCTATTTTGTCTAATTGCATGACAATGTTCTCTTCTTTGGTTCACAAACCTCTCAAAAGTCATTCTTTCTCATACGTGTGCCAATAATTCCCATTCATCGTTAGCAACCATAAGGATATCTGCAATCATCCTCTGCTTCCTCTGCTGGCTCCTGTACTGTTTCCTCACTAAGAAAGGTAGGACATGTGGGCCTCTCTGCTATTTTGGAAAGAGTTCTATGAGTTCTAGGTGATCCCATTGCACTCCTATTATCCCCTTGTTCTTGATTCCGACTATCTTGTGGGTTCATGCGCTTAACCATGGTGGTGAGTGCTTGCAAAGCCTGAGCCATCCACTCTTGTCCTGTAACCATTGCTCTGAAAAATTCCCTTGTTTCTTGATCCTCATTCCTATTGTCTCTTGGTAGGCTACGCTCTTGCTTGTCACCCATGGTGTGTGGTTGCCTGTTAAAATCTTGTTCCTTGTCAAACAAAGCTCGCTTGCAAGTGTAAAATTTATGAGAGCCAACTCCAGGTGGCTGCATATGATTGCTAAACCCTTAGGATGAGAGGATTTAGCTCTGATACCAATGTAATAACCGCAACCAGTTATAACTTCTTCAAATACCAAATTCTTTTATACTTCAGTTGTTTGACATTTCGTCAAACTCTTTGCAAGCAAGAGATATATTGCATATGTAAATTTTGATTGCTTTTTAAATACCAAACTTTAATAAATATGCTTCCAAAGAACACACCAAACAACTAACAATGAAGATGCAATTTTTTTTGAATAACACTGATTACAAATAGGAAAATATGCATCTACATCAATAAGACATTAGGGCAACAAATTCTGATATAAAACTCTGATATAGATCAGATTACAATAGATTTTACAAACCCGACCAATGCCCTAAATATTTGCTCTCAAACAATGCAAAATGTAGTAGATAAAACTTGGAATTGCTCCAAAAACATGAATTTTCCTGTAGCAAATTCCAACTTATTCCTTACTCCACAAAGCTGGCCCTAGCCCACAAATTTTGCACAATGAAAAGATTGATTTGTCTTCTCCAACAGTTGCAACCCTTTGGAAGATATTTCACCACCTTAGTTATGCAAATCAATGGGAGTGTTCCTTCCCAACGATCGATATAACAACTGCAGAAACCCTTGGCTCCACAAGCTATCCAGCAGAGTAGATGACAACACATTCGATATTCAACAATGAGGCTGCCCTCCCTATATATTCTTTTCCTTCACCCTTCTAGAAGGAAATAAAATATTATTTAATTGCACTCTCTAGAGGCTTCCCCCTTTTCAATACAATAATTAGTTGTATTTCTAGAAAATGCACTCTATAGAAGCTTCCCCCTTTCCAATACAATAATTAGTTGTGCTTATAGAAAAGTAAATTAATTAAATATAAAGTCACCTTTTAATTTTAATTTATTTAATGACTTTACAAGAAATTAATTTAATCAATTTCTCCTTATTTCTTCACTTAGCCTTTGAAGAACATAAAGGTTAAGAGCTCCACTGGGATGCTAAAAAGATGAGGACATTACAGCCTTTAAGAGGGAAAGTCCAAGGTTTGATGGAACTAACTATGCACTTTGGAAAGTAAGGATGATTGTACACTTATTTGCATGGTATAGGGCATTGGAACATCATTAAAAATTTCAACATATCAAATTACTAGACTGAAAAATAGATACTCAATTCTGAAATTCGTAACTTGTACCAAACAACCTAAAGAATGTAAAACAGTTAGGAAAAGTAATACACAACCATATTACCAAAGTAAACATCTTTTACACCTTACAATCCATTTCACGTGAAAGTAACTGAATTAATCTTTCAAAACTGAATTACCAAACTAATTGATTTCTATATCAATTCAAGAGAAACTAAATCATTTCAATATATTCTACGAATTGAATAATAATGAACTTGCAAGGTAGGATCCAAAAAAAATACTGAATCTAACTGAAAATATTTGAAGACATTGTTCAAGCCTCGGCATTCTGGTAAGAGGAGAAGCATTGACATAGGCTTAACCTCCCAATCACAGACCTTATAAATCCCCTCGCAATCTTTTAACAAGAAAGGTCCTTCATGCATCGAGGTTAGACTTGGGGCACTATAATCCAGCCATTTGAGCATACCAGTGTTTAGAATGTTCGCTTAGTAGGCGGGCATGCCTGATTAACCGGCACCATTGACATCTTGTGATCAAAATAGACAAGCATGCCTCTAAACCACCTTGGCCAAGGATTTAGATGAGTTTCTAATACTCGATCATCACTGGTCGACTTGACAACAGGGTACATGTTGGACAAACATGAGCTCACTTGGATGTTCTTTTGGAATCATTATAAATCTTATCATGTTTACATATATTAAACTTTTGATTTCTGTTAATTTCCCTTGCAGGGATTCCTTCCTCTTCACCCCCTTTCATTGGCTACTTCAGCCAAGGTGGGTCCTTAGAGAAAGTAATTCTGATAGAGAAATTAATTCTGATATAGATCATCTTGATTAATCATGGATTCCTATCCATTGGTGGGTGCATCGTGAGTAACAATCTTGTGTAGTGATGTAATTGAGTTCTTGCAACATGCCAAACTTATATTTCAGTATCACACTTTAGAACATAACTCATGGCAAAATGAAAGGTAAATATTGTAGACTTAAGATAGAGAAGGAACACAGACCATAGCAAAATTTACACATCCTGTATGTCGACCTTCACTTGAAAATTAATAATTTCAGATATCTCGAAACAAAGAGGCCATAGAGCATGGACATAGAACATAAATTGGGTGCATAGACATTGAACATAAATTGTGATGCATAGATATAGATCATAAAATCGGGTACATAGACGTGGAACATAACCTGATCGTAAGTCTTGTCATAGTTTGGTCAATGCTTCAACTGCACGGCTTAGAGCCGACTCTTGTTGAGAATGAATGAGAAAAATGATAAGGAAAACTAGTGGTCTGAATTAAGAAGTATTTCGTTTAGAGGGAGAGGAAAGAATGATCATCTGAAGTCAAATGTGCTATGTTATATCTTGCCTTGGCTCAAGTGAGCTGCGGCCTTGATCGTCCACTTGCTCAAGATGATAGTTTTCAAGACCATCGGTTACAAGGTCACCGAATTTAAAAAGGTAGCGCCAAGTGTACATGGTCGCCTCTCATGGAGAGATATAAATTTGAATTATTAGAGAGTTCCTTTTCAAAAACATATATATATATATATATATATATATATATATATATATATATATATATATATATATATATATATATATAAAATTTAAAAATGATCCCATAATGCTATTATTTTATGTAAGGTTGTATCTAGGAAAATAGGTATATCTATATACATGCGTAGTTGGAGATATAGGGTTTATTTTAACATCATATCCTCTAGATATATGCACACACACACACACACAGGTGGTGATAAAAGAAAAAATGGAGACATCACATAACAACAAAGGTAATGGTTTTGAACCTGAATTTTTTGATAATGATAGTTGTATATATTTTTATATGTTTGTCCAAGTAGCTCATGGCTGTCCAGTGGTGTACTCTGCTGTGAAGTCGTTGAATCCTTATCGAGGTAGGTAGAGGTCATGCTTGGCAATCAAACAAATGGACTAGAAGAGCACCCCATTCTTTGAATCCTGTTTAGCAATGCTTTCTCCCCTTCGTCTACTCCTGCAACCACCCATGCAACATTTGCACAATAATAACAAGTTCTTCCATTTAAATCAATATTAGATTATATCACAAATAACTGTAACAATGGTGAACTACCATTAACAAGTAAATGTAATAAAGCAACGACTAACTACCATTTTCAATAAACAAGTAAACATAATAACTGTAAACCGACTCTATTATAACAACCTATTCCACATAATTAGGAAAGTGATAGTTTTAACTAATCATCTCAACGGCTATAACTTATTTTAATTAGGTCAAAATTTTGGGATTTAACAAAAATGACCCTCACTAGATTTTAGATCTTGAGAATGCAGATGAGATTTTATTGCAATATGATTGCTAAATAAGCCTTACTCAATGCCATGGTGAATTCTAAATATACTGATGTGATAGAAAATGAGTTTGCTCATGAGATTTGGATAAAATTGCAATCACTTTATGAAGGTGACAAGGTTGTGCAATGAACGAGATTAAAAAGTTAGAAAGGAAAGTTGGAACCTATGAGGATGAGCGAAGAGGAGACAATCATGACATATGTGCAGAAGATAACAGAGTTGTTTGCAGAATTAGAGCTGCTACCGAAGAAGAAATTGTGTTAAAGATTCTCAGATCCTTGCCATCTTTTTTGAACACTGAGGTTGCTGCTAGTGAGGAGATTAGAACAATTTAGAATATGACAAGAGGAAAACTAGTTTGTAAGTTGATTGCTTTTGAAATAAATAAACTTGGAGATGCTTTTGTTGGTCTCGACTGGTATTGGGAGGGGGGTGAATCAGTACGTACAATTCTACTAGTTAAAGCAACAATTTTGTTCGTAAACCTTGTTACCAGTTATTTTATAATCAAAACAATAACAAATGCAGTGAGTAAAACCATACAAGAGTACACAAAGATGCATACATCAATGGCACATATATTTTTACGTGGAAACCCTCAATGTCAGTGTAAAAACCATAGTGGGAGTAATGTACCCACCAACCTTTCCTTGCAAGTAAAAGGGTGCCCTGTTAAAGGTTAACATCTGTTCCTTCTGAGAACTCCTCCTGTTAGGAATGAACATAATCTGTTAGGATTACAACAATTTGTTAACGCTACCTCATTAGAGGATTTTGATCCCTTTATGAGAGATACCTTGTTAGAGGATTTCAAAGACTTGTTCCAAGTTTTCCATGCAAAGGCTTACAATAGTTGCAATGCTAAGAAAGCAAACTAAAGATTAGATCTAAAGATGTGGCACAACTTTCCTTGTAAATCCACTTTGATATTTCATGAAGATACTTAGATCTCCTTTCTATGTTCTGGCTTAACTCAGTGAACGATCTTTGTTCACGACCTCTTTCACATGTCTAGGCACCGGTTTTTTGCTACTCATTGTCCTCTTTGTTCTTGTTTGTCTCCCATATATCTCTAAATAACACAACAACTTCAAAATGAAGTCCAAGTGACCTTAAATCCATTCCAATTCATGGGTCGAAATCCTAAAATTATCCAGCTCAAATCATCAGTTTGAATTTTGGATGCATAGCAAGCATAGTCACAAAATACTCATGACTACCTATACGTAGGTACCTATGCATGTACGCTTGCCTGTTTGCTTGTAAGTCTACATATAGATTTGTGTCCTTGCCTCCTATCGCTTTTGCCACTTCTCTCTATGTGCATGTCATGTTGCTATCAGACATTCTCTTGGTTATTAAACATCAATGATGACTTAGTTGTAATCATTTAACTTCCATGCCTGTTTGCCTGTCATAGGCTTGGCTGTATCTTTGCTTTTGTCATGACCGGTATGCTAATCTACCGGTGGTTGCATTCTCTTGCAACGCTTAAGTCTTCTTGTTAACCGACTGCCAATCAATGACAACACTTTAATGGTCACTCAATGCTTGAGTCCTCTTCTCACCATTTTGCCGGTCAACCATGCTAGTGACTAGTTTAGTCCAACAACTTTGCCTAAAGTAGAATCAATATTTAAAGTTGTTGTTGCTAAGGGAAGAATAAGATTGATTATGATAGCTCGACAAGTTCTTCTAGTTCTGCAAGATTTGGTAGATATGCTAAGGAATATGAAGAAACTAAGGAAGAGAAAAGAAAGCAAGAAGAATTGGAAGCTATGATTGCTAAGAGGTTATGGAGAGGTGGATGCATGTATGAAGGAAAATGCCTTTGAAATGTTTTGCATGCAATAGGATTGGTCATTTTGCATCTAGATGTCTAGAGAGAGTTCTTAAACATAGACAGAGGAAGTTGAAGCCAGATATTAGAAGAAATGTTATTATGCTACTAGTGATGGAGCTATCGATGATGAATCGGAAAACAGTAAGGAAGAAATTGCTTTTATTGCTATTAAAGATGAAACCCCTTTGAATAGATGATAGATAGTGGATGTTCACACCATATGACAGGAGATGTGAATAAGTTTTTGAAGCTTGATAAGTATGATGGCAATGTTGTTAGATTCGGTGAAATCACTCCTTACTTGATCAAAGGAAGAAGTTCAATTACTCTTTATGGTAAGACTAATATTGACGATGCTTTATTTTTTTATGGACTAAAGCATAATCTTTTGAGTGTTGGGCAGCTGGTTGACAAAGTTTACAATCTACAATTTAAGGATGGAATATGCTCTATTACAAATGATTCCTAAAATAAGATTGCATTTGGAACAAAAACTAGAGGTAATGTATTTCGTTTGAATTTAATAGAGAATAGATGTTTGGTTGCGAAGATTGATGACAATTGGTTATGACAAAATAGATTTTGTCATGTAAATTTTGATAACATTGTGAAGTTCAGTACTACTAATATTGTGAGAGATCTACAGAACTTGATGAAGCGAACTAACACTTTATGCAAGGAATGCACTATGGGGAAACAAACAGGAACTATTTTCAAGAACAAGTCATATGTTGCTATCGGGATATTAGATGTTTCATACAGATCTATGTGGTCCTACTAAGACAAGGACTTGTACAGTGAGAGATATTTCAATCTATTAATTGATGAATATTCTACGATGATGTGGGTTGCATTTTCGAAAGAAAAGTCAGAAGCTTTTGATAAATTCAAGATATTCAAAGACAAAGCTGAAACTGAATCAGGAATGAAGCTGAAATGTTTGAGGTCAGATTGTGGTGGAGAGTTTAAATATAGACAATTCAATGCATATAGTAAAGAACATGGAATAAGGAGATATATGTCTGCCCCTAGAACCTCCCAAAACAATGGGATAGCACTTAGTAGAGTGAAGGAACAACAAGGATTATGATGTTGGAAGGAAAAGTACCTCAAATGTACTGGAGAGAAGATGTTGCTACTGCAGTCCATATATTGAACAAAGTTCAGAAAAAGCATGGTACTGGTGTGAAAGTTGATGGAAGATTTCAGATACAAGAGAGAATGTGCAGTAATGAATCAAATGATGATAAAGATAATCTGTTATAGATCACAAAAGAGAAAAAAAATTAGAATAGAGATCAAGAAGGTTCGAGTGAAGAGATTGACAATGGATTTGATGTTGATGAATTTCATGCTCCGAAGATGTTGATATATGTAAAGCTTAATCATACTAAAGATCAGATTATTGGTGATAAGAATCAAGGAATTATGACTACAGGAAAGATTGCTGGAGATGAAATTTGTTTGATTTCACAAGTTGAGACCTAAAAGTATTAATGAAGCCAGCAATGATGATAATTGGATTAAAGCTATGAAAGAAGAATTAGATCAGATTGAGAAGAAGAGGACATGGATTTTAGTTCCCAGGCCTAAAGACAAAAATGCTATTGGAATTAAATGGAATTTCTGAAATAAGTTAAATGAAAATGGTAAATAGGTTAGAAACAAAGTTAGATTTGTTTGCAAAGGATGTTCAGAGATGGAAGGTATAATTTTGATGAGACATTTGCATCAGTTAATAGAGTTAAAGCTGTAGAATGTTTCTTGCTCATGCTGCTTACAAAAATTTCAAGGTATGTCGGATGTTAATCGACATTTCTAAATGGAGATATTGAGTAAGAAGTCTATGCTGAGCAACCCGATGGATTTACTGTTACCGTTGACTCTTTCCTAAAGATATAGGTTGGTCCAAGGAACAACATAAGCTTCACATGCTCAAACCTGGTTGAGTAGGGCTACATTACATGCAAAGCGTATAATATCATATTATAGTGATATACCCCAAGAATATTTGCTCCAAATGTTTCAAATCGTCCATAGGGAATTATATAATCTTTTTTGCAAGAAAACTGATTTCTGTGATTCAGCAGATTATATTGAAAATCATATAATACCAGTCTAAAATAGAGGTCTGTAATTAGAAAACTATGATCTTATTTACCAAATAGCTATGAAATGCCTCCAAGTATATCTTTAAATGAAATCTTCACAAGTCTGCCCAATTGTGTACTTCGTTGCAAATGCACCACAGAAATGAATTGGGTTTCAGCCCAATCCACCGGAAAATGCTGAAGGCTTCTGTACTCACGTTTTTAAAACTGAAAGCCAAAGCTTCCTAGAAATTTTTAAGGGAAAATAATAATCAAGCATAAACCAAGCATATGAGAATGGCCTCTCAATGTTCTTCTATAGCACATCCTTGTGACATTGTTTTTCTTCTGTCCGTCTCTTCATATGTCTTTGTGTTTTTATTCCCTCTTGATTTAAAATGACTTCATTAATTTTTCCAGGCACCATAAAGTCATTCTAATACTTAACTAAATAATTAAACTAAGTTGTCATTTAATTTGATATAATTTGACAACTTAAAATTTAATTATTTAATTGACTTTAAATGTCCCAAAAAAGGGACATTAGAGTTTTAATTAACTTCTAATCTCCCCAAAAAGGGACATTACATGTCTTTATTTGCCGGTGCAAAGATGTGACACTTCTTACCAATAAAAGGAAGAAGAGGAAATGCATATAGGGTATGCCAAGAAACTGACTACAAAGGAGGAAATCCAATTTTTACCAGAGAGCTTTAACAAAAATTCAGTGTTTAGTTGAATAAGTGCTATGTTGATTTAGATGTGGATGAAAGAATAAAGGCAATTATTAACTTGGATTTTCAGAATTTGGACTGGAAATTTAAAGCATATGATGATCATGCAGGAAAATTTAAATTGAATTCAGAGAAGTATCTTATTGATTATGAACTAATCTGCATGAAGAGAGAACCAGAAGTTACATGCTTGAAGTCATTAAGAATGCAAAAGTTGGCTCAAGATCATATTTTTCTTTGCAATAGATAATTTTCTAATTTCAACTGTCTCAGTTAGTAGTAAGATCAGAGTATGTTTGCAGTTACACTTTGGGAAAAAAATCATTAGAAATTCTTTATAGAATCCTTCTGAGTTTTCTTTCTAACTTTTTAGCTATCGATCGTTCACTTACCACTCTAGTGAAGAACTAAGAAGCTGTCTGATTTTCTACTCTCTTTAGTAGCAGAATAATCGTTTATTTTTTAAATTTTATTTATTTTAGTACAAGGGGAAATTACCACTAATTGTTTCGCATAGTTCTTTCTAATTCATTAGCTACCAATCATTCAATCACCACTCTAGTGAATAACTAAGAAACTATCTGATTTTTTACTCTCTTTAGTGGCAGAGTATTCTGCATCTCTTTTATTTATTTTAAGTACAAGGGGAAATTGAGAACCACATGCTGTACAAGCAATGGATGAACCCTCACTACAAACTCTTGACAGATGGTCTGCTCCTAATCTGTGGTGTGGCCAGGGTTTAAACACAAATAAACATTCATGTCTTTCCATGATTTGCTGATCTGTCTACACCCTAGGAGCATAGCTTTCTGTTATTTCTACATTTCATAGTTGTAATCTGGTAATATATTACAGTGCTGCACAACAAAAGTAGGCTAGGTCATATTGATGGTCTGAAGAAATTAATGAGACATCTCTAATTTTCACTGACATTCTCTATGATTAAACTTTTGAATCTCAAGTGCTTGGATAAGGCCATTGGAAAATCATCTTTCTACTGTAGATACTGTAGTTAGCAAACTAACTGTGTATTCTGTAGTATTCAGCGGCATCATGGTAAGCTGTCTAATTTTAAATTTCTAATACACACGTTTCTCATTTGAAATTGATCTCTGAAATCCACACATACAGGAATTAAACGGTTGTTGATAAAACATTATATATATTTTAAATCTTCGCAAAAAAAATTAAAATACTAAAGGTATAGGATATCACCATTCCGTTTTTTTGTTTACAAGATAAGCATGTGTTTTGATCATTGATAGTGAGCAGGAATAAATTCAAGATGTGTAATGTTGTTTGCCTGTATCCAAAGGAATGATCCCATGATAATGATCATTTTTCACATCAGCTTCAGCTGGTCATGCAGATTGGTAGAGTTTGTAGTTTTGTATGTAATCTTTTAGTTCACATATTACAACAGGAAAATACTTGCACCATGAAAAAGGACCTGATTAATTGTAATTTCAATGCAGCCTCAGTGGGTATGGAAAACGAATCAGAGAAGTTCAAGTCATTTTTCAGAGTTTCAAAGAAAACATTTGATTATATCTGCTCTCTAGTTAAGGAAGACTTCCTATCAAGGCCATCATCAAGTTTGATAAATGTTGAAGGCAAGGCGCTAACGGTTGAGAATCAGGTGGCTATTGCTCTAAAAAGATTGGCTTCAGGTGAATCTCAACTTAGTGTAGGAGAGGCATTTGGTGTGGGGCAGTCTATAGTTTCTCAGGTGACGTGGAAATTTGTTGAAGTTATGGAGGAACGTGGTCTACAACACTTAAAGTGGCCTGATGCAAGTGAAATGGAGAAGATAAAGGGCAACTTTGAAAGGATCCAAGGTATGCCTAACTGCTGCGGAGTCATTGATGTGACCCACATTGTCATGTCCTTGGCATCAAGTGAAGCTTCAGCTGTCTGGCATGACCATGAAAGCAATTACAGCATGCTTTTGCAGGCTGTTGTAGATCCTGATATGAAATTTCGTGATATTCTGACTGGTTGGCCTGGAAGTTTAAATGATTACCGTCTGCTGAAGAATTCTTGTTTTTTCAGACTTTGTGAGAGTGGGAAGAGGCTAAATGGTGGAGTGAAAGATTTGGCACAAGAATTACAAATTCAAGAATACATCATTGGTGATACAGGTTACCCTCTATTGCCATGGCTTATTACTCCTTATCAAGGGAGAGAAATTTCCCCTTCCAAGATGAGGTTTAATACAAAGCACCATGCCACAAGAATGGTTGCAGAACGTGCATTGGCACGGTTCAAAGCAACATGGAGAATTATTGATGGTGTAATGTGGCGACCAGACAAACATAAATTGCCTCGGATAATCCTTGTTTGCTGCCTGTTACATAACATCATCATTGATCTCGAAGATGAATTGCAACAAGATATTACATTGTCCCAACATCATGACGCAGGCTACAAACAGCAGCTCTGTCAATGTGTTGATACAAATGCTGAAGCCCTGAGAGACAAATTGTCTACTTATTTATCAGAAAAATTACATCCCTGAGCTCCAGAATTTGCAGTTTTCCCATTTGATTCCTTATTTTGTTAATATTCTTTACACCATTAATATCTACTGTATGAAGCATAGGAAGGAAATCTTCTTCAGTTAAGGGAAATCTACATGTTTCAAGTAAATCTGGAAGATATTTGAAATCCACTTATTAATTACAATCCTCTTGGATCTGTTACAGCGACATATCCTTGTGACGGGACTTAATTCCCTTATAAAAATTCTCCTCCTATCACTATTACTATTAAGGACACACACACAAATAAAGTTTCCCATGTATTATGCGGATCATATGCCCATACATAGGAACCATGGTTTGTCTTGAACACTTGCTAATATTGATGATGTTGCTTCTGGATTTGATTGTGTAAGTTTTTTTTATCATCAACATTTCGGATCACACTCTGTGATCCATCATCAGGATGAGAGAAGGAAGTAAAAAGTGTGATCCTGATGATGGATCACAGAGTGTGATCCGAAATGTTGATGATAAAAAAAAAACTTACACAATCGAATCCAGAAGCAACATCATCATTAACAATGGATTGTGGAAACTTGATATTATTACTTGCTAATATTGTTCGAAAGAGATTTATGAGGTCCTGTTGCGGATTCACATAAATAGTGTATGTCCTCTGCTCTTTGGTGGGGAGGGCATCCATTTTTGGGGATGGATCCAGCCCATTTGTAGCAATCTTCCATCTTTTCTTTCCATAAGCCCCTATTCAGATTTCATTTATTTCTGCATTAGAAATCCAACAAGCACTATTCATCGTGAGTGTTGGTTACAGTTTATTACTTCTGTCTCACACCAAAATAAATATAATGAGGCAAGAATTTAAAATTCTGTGTATGACCAATAATTGGAATAAATAATTATGATATGTACACATTAAGTATGATAAATATGAAAATTGCTCAACAAAAAATCTGTACCTGTTAATTTGTAACAAATAAGTATTGAGAGCATAAGACACGTGTATAAAACATTTTCTACTGATAGATATATGCATTTTTAAAATTCCTTGTTTATTGATATAGTGCCAGTAAGTTTTATTTTCTTTCGAATGATCTGTGCATAAGGTGGACAATGTAAGCGAGCAATTTATCTTTTAGTTGACAATGCAAATTTTGATGCTTTTGAAATGACCTGTAATAAGTTTCCTATGTTAGAAATCAGCGTTCACATGGATAGCATTTAATATAGGATTATGTACCCTAATATAAAGATGTTGAGAAACAACTTAATAGTAAACTATAGTAAGTGTTTCTGAGTCGTTAAAACAAACTCACAATATGGGGGTGTGGTTATCGGAGGTAAAACAACCTTTCTATAATATAGGCTGTGAAAAACATCTATATATATATATATATATATATATATATATATATATATATATATATATATATATATGTCTTGAATGAATGTGAAGGTGAATATGAGAAGCAATATTATTGTTTTTCAAATTTTCTATTTCTTTTCTTTGACTTCCCTCATATTTTGGAGCTGCATCTTTTATATGTTGGTGGATGCGTTTTGATTAAGAGGCGTGCTCTTTGCCTGTCTTGTGGAAATCTGTTCATCGAAATCGAGGTAGTTGAGGATCTTTTTCCTCTGATATCGTTTTTCAGTCTTTGGCAATATTTAATATTGAAAAGCAGAAGGTGATTAGTGCTCTTGGGTGGTCCGAGTCCATTCTTACAAGCTGCATTCCAAAACATTTGTAGAGTATCATTTCTGGGTGTTTTGTTTGATCGATTTCTTGGCTATAAAAACCTTTCTCATCAACACTTAAAGAGTACTATATGCCAATAGAATCACTATTGATTGGCTCCATTCTCTGTGATGATCAGTTTTTTTTTTTGTGGCGACACATTCCTCCTCTTATTTGCTATTTTGGTCAGATTGTGGAGATGGTAATTCGCTCTGTGACAAGTTCATAGTGCTTTGATCGAGATTTCGTATTGTAAACTGGGTGGAGTAGATTGTGGATTGTGGATTATTCATTCATGTAAGCCTCAGTAACGCAGCTGAGTTAAGCATCTCTCCTACGTGTTTTGATGGTTTAGTTGTTTGGATTGACTTCGTATTAGCAAAATTTTTTTGCTGGCAGTCACGTAATTTGGCAAATACAACCCATGTTTGCCAGGCCCTCTCCATCGCGGCCGTGCTTATAACCTGGAGCCTGCATTTAGATTTTGTTGGATTGATGATTTTCATCTTGTGTTTGTGTATTTTCATCTTGATGATGTGATTTCACATCATAAATATATTTGGTGCTTGTGGTCGTGTTTTCTCAGTTCACAGGCACTTGTTTTATTTTGCTAGCTCTCATTAAAGCTCCAACCACAGGTTTCTATAGTTCGTGTTTACATATCCTTGGCCATTGTTTGTCAAATTCATGCAAGTTTCTTATTGCATTTTGCGGTACCCTCATTAACTAGACACGACGGTTTGCAGCTTATATTATGTGACTTATGGCTCAAAGTGTTGTGTATCGCCAAAGTGTGGGACGCATTTTCATTGACCAAGCTTTGTATTGCACGTGGATCAAACTCGTTCATTTTGCTTGATCAGTACTAGGCGTTGCCTCTTGTTTGCAGACCAAAGCTGTGAGCATTGGATTGGTGGTATGGGGAAATCGTTATAGCTGATCCGTGTAGCACATACTTGTTCGTTGGCATTGATGAGTCATTAGTACTTGCATCAGGTTCATCCGAGATTTCACAGGGTCAACAAAGGTCATGTATGCGCCCTCTCTAATTGGATCAGTATTATGGCTTGTCCGTTTGACCAAGTCGCTATTGATGATTCTTTAAGTGTATACCAATTGCTGGAGCACAATTGGCAATGGCTATCCAGCCAGTTCGTTGGACATGGATGGATGCCCATGCCCATGTCTATTGACGAAATTGCTATACAGCCGACAGAGGAAATTAATAAATTATTTGGAAATTGTTAAACAGTAGGATTTTTATTTTAAGTAAGATAATAAATAATAATAAAATGTTAAACACGGCCATTTATTCGGCTGTGTAGCTTCTGTCAATAGAAACCCCGTACCTGTCTTCCGCAACATACTGTCGTTCTAGACAATAGTACATACAAATTATGTGAGAAGCTGTTCCATGTCTGTGCAACTTAAATAAACAACCCATTTTTAAAAAATCTATAATTCAATTTTTTTTTGTTAGTTTAGAATTTTTTTTTTTTTTTTTGAAAATAAAGATATTGTTAGTAAACAGTTTTTCTCAAATGATTTTATATTCAAAATGGAGAAAAATGCATACCAACAAATTGAATTCTTATAGAATGTTAAGGAATTCTCTGCTTAAAAGTTTTCTTCAATGACAGCTACTTTTATTGAAAAAGTATTATTTTTCAATATTTTACCTTAAAGGAAAGATCTTTTCAAAACACAATTGGTTGAAAATGTTGAATCAGCTTATTCTATTTCATTAATATAAAGTAAATTTGAATGCTAAAGGACCACTTGATCTTAATTATCAATATTGTTCACATAATTGAAAGTCAAGCAAACAAGCAGGTAGGTCAAATGAAATTCACTTCTTATAGCTCTTCAAACTTTTGAATACGCAATTTCAGAATGAACGACAAACACAACAAAAGCTTCTTATATAAATAGTATTTAAAAAAATATAGATTTGAAGAAGCAGACAATAGCATCTACCTCCAAAAAGCTTTTAGCAAAATCAAACTGTAGAGTTCTATTTATGTTTGCTGATAATTTGAAATGCTATCTTCAAAAAACTTAAGATTAAACCTAAAACAAAAATAGTTTTTCTTATCAGTCTGCTCAAGATTAACCCTATGCCATACTAATTATTACATTTATATAAGGCATGGGGCTGGATAGTTGCCAAAATTACCCTGCCAGGGGTAAAAGTCTTTAACACAACTATGTTAACCGAAATGTAAGAAAGTAAAAACTAGAAAGAACAACTAAGCAACTATCTATAACTATGCATCTCGATCAAGTAGCACCATCCAGGTCAGTTGCATTCCTCGCCGCTTTCCATGCTTCATAGGCAATAGAAAACACAGAGATAACAGATTGATGAGGCAAGCCAATGTAAGCAAGTCGTTGTTTCTAGATTTCTTTCTCCTTTTTCAATTCCGCTATCTTTTCCTCATGCATTTCCAAGTGTTTCAAGTTGATTATCAGCATGGCTTCAGTGTGGGCTATGTCTGAAAAGTCTTGCTTAGTTGGTATCTTCTTATCTTGGAGCTCTTGGAATTTCTTTTGGACTTCTTTAATCACTTCCTCTGCTTGGGCAACAGAGTCATCCTCTTTACTTGTGAAGTGTTTGCCAAACCATTTGAGGTCTCCCTGAATTATTTCATGTACCACTTTGAGTTCTTGTAGATTTTCTTTGATTTCAGTCACACCTTGTACTAATGCTTCGTTCCTCCATTCAATACAATCCTTGATTACATACAAGGTTTTCTCATCCAAACTAGCTACAGGACACTTGGCTTGAAATTTCTGAAGCCCAAATTCTTGGATATCTTCCAACTATATTACCACCTTTGCTCAATTGCTTCTTTCTTTCTCGTATCCTTCATTGCTTAGCTCTACCTTTTTGGTGATGTCGAAGATTTCCTTCGAAGCCTTATCCAAGAGATTTATTTGTTTCATAGTGTCATCTAGGACACTCTGTACCTACTTCCCTGCGGTCTTTGCAACTACTTTGCACTTTTGCAAATTATCAAGGGATTGTTGGTTGGTTGCAAAGGTCACATCTATAAGTGCTGACATTTTACTGATGGGTTTTGCTTCGGGGTGTAGGGTGGCATTGATATATTGTGCCATGTTCTTTACTGTCTCCTTCATCTCTTGTTTATCTTGCCCATCCTTTTACACCCTATGTGCAATTTTCTTATTAGAGGCTTCGAAAAACTCCATATCCACCGCACGGTTTCCTTTTCCCAAATCAACCTTTGTTATTTGATAATCCTGAGGGATTAGAGATTCTTGCGAGCTTCCATCTGGAGGCATGGCTATTTCAACCGACTAGTGCCCTAAGTTTTTATCAAACTTGATTCTTGATTTTGTTTTGGCTTTCTTTACCTTAGATGTTTTCCCCAAAAACTTACTAACCAAATCATCAATTGGCATTGAAAGAGGCACCATACTTCGCTTCCTTTCAACATAAGTCTCCAACCACTTGGGTGTAACTGGTTCTTTATTAGCTGCAAGGGAGAACCTAGCCAAGGCGAGTTACCCTCTTGACTATCAGTGTTTACTCGTGACTTCTGGGGTTCTGGTACATTATCTGCCATTGGTGATTCTTTTGTAGTCTCAAGATCAATTGTCACTGTATCTTTGCCTTTGTTTGATGGCGTCTTCTTTATACTTGAACGAGTCACCCTTTTAGCCTCAGAAGTTTCTGCTTGAACTTGAAGTTGAAGTGATTATGGGATTGCTTCAGCTTCAACTTCAACTTCAACTGAACCTACAATGGGACCATGAACACCTTGGTTAGTGATAGCTTTTTGCTTTTGGGAGGCCTTTTTACTTTTGGCTTTTGAAGGTTTTCCTGATGGATCAGGGGTAACAACATTTTTTGATTTTAGCCAATTTTCAGTCCTAGTCAACACATCTTTAGTGCGAGAAAACAAATCATCTTCCTCTCTTCTTCCCCAATCAATCTCAGGAATAGGCATGCATTCAATTCGGTCAATATAAAATGGATCAATTACTTCTTCTGAATCTTCCTCTTTTAACTTGTATGTGTCAAGATCAACATTAAACATATTAATTTTCTTAACTGTTAACCCATACCATAACATTTTTCTTACTTCAAACTCATCAAGACAATTTGCCCAGCAGTCCTCTAAACGTGGAATGTGAACAAAAGAAACTGCATTTTAAAAATTGTTCTTGACAAATCCTCTACAATCAAAATTTTCTCAAGGGAAAAAAGGCTTTAAACACAGATGGGTCAATGCTTCTCTTGTCAACATGACTTGCTTTAGATTAGGACATCTGTAGTGGTCGATTTCAATGGGAAAGAAAATAGAAGAAGACCTCTTGGTAATCTCAAAAGACTCCACCACAGAGACAAATTGTCTACACATTTCAGATAAAACAATAGGGTCTAGGCAATAACGAGGGAGCTTTAATGGTTCACCTGAATAACCACCCATTTTGAGGTACGTGCACTTAGGTGATTGAATATAGAAACAACCATAGACTTGTATAGCCTACATTGCTTCCTCATATACTCTATTATTTTCATGACCCTGAAGTTCAAAAACTAGCTTTCCCAGGAAGACATCATTTACCCTTTTGAATTCTTTACACAGAGCAGCCTCATGGAGATCACTATAGTATTGGTAAATAGGCATTTCATCTTTCCATGGCGAATGTGGAAGGCCTTCCCATTCTTTGGATGTTGCTAAGACATAGACTAAAAAGGAAGATAGGAAAATTGGACCAAAATTGTTGACAGTCACTAAACCCTTGTGTAGATTCTCAGCAATTAGGTCAGCCCAATCAATGAACTTATCCCCCTCAACAATCTTTTGGGTGAAGAAATACATCCATGTTTTCCAATGAAATGCATGCTCGTTTCCTTTGACTCTGTTCAACAAAAGCACAATGTCTACAATTTCTTTGATGAAATGTTCAATGGTAAATGGTTTGGGCAACCTTGAACCACCTTCTACTGGTTTTAGGAGCCAAGACTAGGCTACTTTATTGTCATAACTATTTTTCTTCTCAATATACATGCGTTTTGCTTCCTCAAATGTCCATGGCTCATAGGGTTCTCTATGAGGGATCCTAAGGGCTGAGCAAACACTGGTCCTATTGATTTTCACTACCACTTCCCCTGAAATTTTCTTCACACATCTCGTGCTAGGATCATAGTGGTTTGCGCATTCAATGACTAACTTTGGGCATGTAATAGCTATAGGGAATGTGGTGGCTTCAAGCAACCTGCTATTAACCAATTTTTGATATATAGGACCTGATTGGGCATTTCTAGCTCTTTCAATTAAATCGGTCAAGCTTTTGTTAACCAGGAATGTGTCACGAATCTCAAGTAAAGAGCTAAGGAGACATGGTTTTTCCAATTTAGGCATTTTAGGGCAAAACAATGTCATGGCTTGCTATGGGGTGACAGGGTCTTAAAAGCGCAAATTAAATGTTTCAAAGCAAAAGCAAGCACAAGTAAAATTACAGAGAGAAATGGCAGTGCACTTACAGTTTAACAAAGCTTATCTTGCAACACATTCTCCCTACCAGATGATGCCGAGATTTCCCCTTTTGCAAATGGCGGAATAAGCAATGAAATGACTAAGCAATGCGTTTAAGGGATAACTTATGAAAAAAATCTCAGTATAGATTTGGCAAGTAAATATAATAATTACTATTCGTGTGCCGAACACCCAAAAAGACCCTCTAAGTGATTTGTTATTAATGTTTGTCAAATCCGCACACCTATTAATGCTCCATGTCATTATGAAATGATAAATTCGCCTTTTTCCCAAATCTTGCCATATCAAGACACGTGCCTCTTTAAGATCCTTATTTATTATTTCACGTGCCTTGGAAAATGTCATCATTGGGGCCCATTTTCACTTTTTACTTCAAGGATTGAATGCCTGCATGAAAACATAACGTTAGTACACAAAAATGATATCAAAGTTGAAGTTTGAGATGTTCTGACTTCAACTTTGACTTCGACTTCAATAGGACTGACTTGGGGCAATGAATGTGGACTTTGATACACGGAAGACAATGGGAGGATGCAAACTTGAACTTGAAGTTAATTCAGGCTTCAAGTTCAACTTCACGATCAAGAAATGACTCATGTATGAGACGCCTTATGACATAAGAAAAATATGAGTGTGGTAGCAATTGGCTCCAATTGGGGAATGAGACTGGAAATATCATAGATGAACTTGGGATCTTTGGCTTTGCAGACCAACTCGAAAAGGACAAAAACATAAAGACAAAACAAAGGAAAGAACATAACCCAAAAAAAAAGGACGGTATTTACAACGAGACGAAGACCAAGCTTAGAATTGGTAGAGTTTGAGATCATGTCCATTATAAGACAAGGGAAGATCATCTCCATTAAGATACTACAATTTGAATGCATTAGAGCCTAATTCTTCAGATATTACAAATGGGCCTTTCCATAAGCTCTCGAATTTGGTGTGAGCTCCTTTAGGTTCTTTTCTCTTGTCCCACAGTAGCACTTGGTCCCCTTTCATGAATCTTTGTGGCCTTGCTTTTCGATCAAAAATTCTTTTGACCCTTGCTTGATGGTTGGTGATGTGATCTACTAGCTCCCTTATTTCTTCTATTTTTTGGAGTTACAGTATTCTCTTTTCAATGGGGGAATGAATCATTCCATCTTCAATTGCCTTTTGTAAATTTAAAGTAGCCAATTCCAAAGGCAAGGACAATTGTGCTTCAACTCCATACACCAGCTCAAAAGGGGTCATTCCAATGGCTCTATTTTGGAGAAGTTCTATCAGCCTAGACTGCTTCATATGACTTCTTATGCCAATCCTTTCCCTTTTCATCTACTAACTTTTTCATGATATTGACCAAATTTTTGTTCATGGACTCTACTTGTCTATTGCCTTGAGGAAAATAATTTGAGGCATGAGACAACTGGATACCATGATCATAACAATATAATTGAATTTCCCAAGAAGAAAAAATTTGTGCATTGTCAGTCACTATTTTGTTTGGTATACCAAAATAGGTCAAAATGTTTTCCATCAAGAATTTACATACTACTTGTGATGTTGTGGCTTTAACAGGAGCTGCTTCAACCCATTTAGTAAAGGAATCTGTAGCAGTGAGGATATGTGTGTGACTTGCACTTGAGTTTGGATTGATAGGTCCTATAAAATCCAATCCCTATTGTTGAAAAGGTTCTTCTATAATCACAGGTTTTAAAGGAAGAGTAGCTAATTGTGGTTTTCCAGTAAACAATTTACATTTCTCACAATTTCTCACCCAATTGTATGTAGCTTTGAACATACCTGGCCAATAGTATCTTCTTTTTAGAATTTTGAAGGTTGTCACTGTTGACGAAAAATGTCCTCTGCAAGCTCCATCGTGGAAGGTTTTTAGTAGTTTCACCTGCTGGTCAACATCAAAACACCTTAAAAACATGCCATCTAAGCCTTTCTTGTATAAGATATCATCAATAATTACAAATTTGGCCGCTCTGAGTTGAAGACTCCTTCGGTCTTTTCCCTTTAAATGGTCTGGGAATCTCCCATATGTCAAGAAATAAGCTATGTCAGAAAATCACTCATCTTTCAAGCCAACAAACAAACAATTGGGATATGTTTCTTCTTTTTCTCCTTCTGCCATAAGTTTATACAGTCCTTGCCCTCGAACCAACTTGGTTGGTCGAATATCCAAGTCAAACTCTTGTACTTTTGCTACCCAAGTTGCTCAATTATTCACTTCTACGTCTCGCTGTGTGAGGATACTCTTGATTGCAGTGGATGGTACATAAACTAAAGAATGTGAATGTAAAATATAGTATCGAAAATATTTCACTGCTTTCACAATAGAAAAGACTTGTTTTTTAGCTAGGGAGTAATTTAGCTCATGTTTCTTCAATGGGACACTCATAAAAGAGATAGGCATCTCTTCTCCTTTGTCATTCTTTTGAAGCAATATTCCTGACATGGTATGATTTGATGCGTAGTAGTACATTATAAAATCCTTTTTGAAATTAGGATGAAAAAATGTTGGAGCTTTAGCAATAGCCTCTTTCACCTCTTTGAATTCCTTAGATGCTGGTTCATCCCATTTGAAATTTTGTTTCTCACTTAGCAACTTGGCCATTGGTTTGATAGTCTTTGCAAAATTAGGTACAAATTTCTTAAGAAAATTGATCTGTTTGAAGAAGGATTTAACACCATTACGATTGACAAGAAGGCATAGCTACTGAATAGCTTGTACTCTTTCTGGATCAATTTTGATTCCCTCTTTTGAAACCATGTGACCGAGCAACTTTCCCTCAGTTATAGAAAAAATTGATTTCTTAGGGTTCAACGAAATTCCATGTTCCTTACATTTTTCAAGGACTTTCCTCAGATCTTTCAGGTGCTTTTTTCACCTTCTGGAAAATACTGTCATGTCATCAAGATACACAGTAATACATTGATTTAGCAAATGACCAAAGGTTGAATTCATGGCTCGCTAAAAGGTGGCACACACATTTATTAAGCCGAAAGGCATTCTTTTATAGGCAAAAGTGCCCCAAGGTGTTGTGAATGCTGTTTTGTGTTGATCTTCTTCGACAACTTCTATCTGATTATAACCTGAGAAACCATCTAAAAAGGACATCATCTTCGAGCCTACAACTATCTGAAGAGTTTGATCCATTATAGGTAAGGCAAAATTATCTTTTAAGCTTGCTTGATTAAGGTTTCTAAAGTCAACACAGATCCTTATCTCTCCATTCTTCTTTCTGACTGGCACTATATTTGCCACCCAGGTGGAATGATGAATTGGAAAGATGATGCGAGCTTTAAGCATTTTATCTATTTCTTTGAATATTGCATTAGAAACCTTTGGATTATATGTTCTCAACTTTTGCCTAAAAGGAGAAGTACTTGGTTTTAGAGTGATATGGTGTTTGAATTGTCCACCACAGAAAGTCTTTAAATCTTTATAAGACCAAGCGAATACATCAATGTACTCTATAAGTAGTTTGATGAATCTTGCTTTCTCATCTTCTTCGCAACAGGTTCCCAAGTTGATAATTTTGGGATCATGTTTATCTCCCAAATTGACCTTTTCATAATCACCATTTGTATCATCTTTAGGTGATAAATCCTGGGCTAGGAAAGCATCTCGCCTGTCAAAGAGTCTTTCAAGCTTAACTAGGCCTTTAGGTATCACGTTTTCTTTCAACTGTACTACGTCACTAGATTTTTCATCAGTGAGATCAGGACAAAACTCTCTACATTCAGAATCTGAACCTTCAAAATAATTAGTAGAAATTTTTTCAATATTTTGCAAAAAAGCATTAATGTGAGCATCGTTCTTGAATACTTGCCATGAATTGTTATTGTTTGGGATGCTTGGCCTGTGAATGATCTCAACTGAATATTTGTTATTTATGAACTCAGGATGATGAATCAACAAAGAGGCTGATACTGCTAGAGAGTCTGCTTTGTCATTTAGTTCTCTGGGAATTGCTTTAATTGAAAAGGCTTCAAAATCTTCGATCTCATCCCATACATGATTCCTATAGTGTTTTAGTCTTTGATTCTTTACTAAGAACATGTTTTAAACTTGCTTAATGATTAATTCAACATCCCCCCTTGCCTTTAGCAGCTTGATATTTCTTCTCTTGGCTTCTTCTATACCTAGGACCAAAGCTTCATATTTTGCTGTATTATTGGCATTTTCAAAAGCAAGCTTGTAAGAAGAAGGGAAATTCTGACCATAAGGGGATATCAGCACAACACCAGCCCTAGACATATTTGAGCAACAGCTTCCATCAAAATCTGAAGTCCATAGTGAGTCTTCACCTTCTGATTTTCACCTTTCTTTTCACTTTCAGACAAAATCAAATAATTAGCAAATTTAGTTTCTTGATAAAGAATCTAAGATTTGGGATCATCAGATGGGAAGACTGTGTATTTGGATTTGGTTTCAGGTAACAAAGTTACTTTTTCTTTCCCCATAGGTATAACAGCTTGGGACCAATCCATTTTAACTTCTCCTCCCAGGTCTCGGCAGAAAGTTCGACTAGAAACATGCCATAACTGGTAGGAATGTTTTCCACTAGGATAGTAAGCTTAATTCTCTTTTGAGGATAGGTTACTAAAGAAACTTGGGCATCTTTAATTTGACCTATTAAAGGCACCTTGCTTGGAATCCATGGAATAACACTTACCAAAAGTTTTGGTTAAAGGAAGATCAAGAGCCTTTGCTACTGCAACTGGCATTAATTTGTCAGAAGCACCTGAATCTATGATGCAATTATTTAGTTTAAAACCATGAAGGAAGAGGGGTACATAAAATGGATTAGGTTTATGAGAAGAGGGAAGTTTAGGGCTAACTTTGTTTGGTTGGACTACCTCTTCCCAGTTATCAAATGCTTGGGTTTCAAGTTCCTTTGCTTGAGGAGTTTCACTTGTTTGCTTAGCAGGCATCTCATTACTCCCTGAGACCTTGAATTCATTAATTTTCTTAGTTGCTACATTAGGGGAAGATTGATGAACATATTCGATTAGTTTATTGAGCTCTCCAGGGTTCATTCTTAAATATTCAGTAGGGGAAATCTGTATTTTGAATGCTTTACAGAACTCAACAATGTCAAATGTAGAATCAAGATCAGACCTCTTCAAGATTTGAGGGGTGGCTATTTGTATTGGTAATGACTTGTTTTCACTTTCCCCTTTTGTCTTTAATTCCTTTACTTGAGTAGGGGTTACATTGTTTTTAGAATCATCAGCTTTAGCAGCTCTTTGTCCACGGGTTAGCACTGAACATGAAGCTTCTTGTAAAGTTAAAAGGATGTCGTTAACTTTGTCCGAATCATATTCATATTCGAGGTAATAGCTTATGGAGTTGCCAGGTTCTTTAGAAGATTCTTCCTCTATTATTACATTAGCTTTGGTCGCCTTCTCTGCTTCAAGTTGCTGGTATCTTACATTCTCAAGACAAGTACTTCCTTCATGATCATTGGTAAGATGGAAAACACACATGTTATTTTTATTAGGCGGGGCTTCAATTTGCAACCTTTGTTGATTTGGGGGTAAAGTGATCTGTTTCCCTTAAAAGTTGCTTTGATCTAGATATTTTCTTGGAATATCTTGGTAATGAGTATTCATCTTAGGAATTTGCTTTTTAATAGTCATCACATCATTCATGAGCTTTTGAACTAATGGGTCTGATTTTTCAGAGGTAGATGTTTGTGACTTAGAAGTCTGCATTTCCCGTTTCCATTTCCTTGCTGCTAAAAGATCATCTTCTAATTCAACAGCTAGCCTTTGAGCAACATCAACATCTGCTACTTTGTCTCTCCTTAAGTGAAAACTGATATATGGAGGCATGGCATTAACAAAGAAACCTTTACAGTTTTCTGCATTAGGTCTCTTGGTAGTAGGAATTTTATGAATTATTTTATTAAACTTTGCTACAAAATCTCTCATGGGCTCATGTACCTCTTTTTAAAACTAGGTTAATTGGAGTAGTAAGGTATGCTCATCATCAGTAGATTTAAATCTATTTTCAAAAGCATTTCGCACATCACCCCAGTTAGTAATGGACCCTTATGGGAGATGATGAAACCAATCAACAACATCTTCAATTAAGGTTTGCACAAATAGCCTCACATCTACGTCCTCATGGGTGACAACAAGAACTGTGCATGTAGTGTTGAAAGCATTGAGATGTTCATCAGTGGATTTCTTCCCATCTCCATTAAATTTGGGTAATACTTCTCTGGCACCTTTAGGGAGAGGATTTAAGTTGGCTACAAGGGCTAAGGGACCCACTTGTGCACCCTACAGGTTAGTAGCCATTCGTGGTGGGATGAAACTCAAAGATTGAGTGTTAAAATGAGAAGGTATTAATGTCCCTAGTAAGATTAGGGCTTGGAGACTTACGGTTACAGGGGTTGGTTTTTGAGGATATGTTGGTCTACTTTTTCTTTTAATAGACTTTTTGCGTTTGTAAGAGAGATTAGGAGCAAAATTAAGACTCTTTACAAATTGATAGGATTGATCAATGAACCCCTTCCTTTCTTCACTTTGAGTATACTTCTTACTAGCTAGTTTATCACAATTGAAATAAACATTCAATACTCAAAATGGTCTTGGAACTAGTTTGTCAACCACTGCTTCTTCATTAGCAATAGGTACACCTCTAATGAGTTTGGCCCTTTATTCTTCTCTCTCAAGTACCTGATTAACTTGTGTAAACTGTTCTAGACTAGTTTTGAGTTTCCAACCTTGTGCACTTGGATCTGAAATAATGTCCTCTTGAGTATTATCAAACCCTAAGCCTGGTTGAAGTACTGGGAAAACATCATGATGAGATAAGACCATTTCTAGTCTTCCCCAATGGAGTTGCCAAAAATTGTTAGTAAACAATTTTTCTCAAATGATTTTATATTCAAAACGAAGAAAAATGCATACCAACAAATTAAATTCCTATAGAATGTTAAGGAATTCTCTACTTAAAAGTTTTCTTCAGTAAAACAGGTGAAACTACCTTTATTGAAATAGAATGATTTTTCAATCTTTTACCCTAAAGGAAAGATCTTTTCAAAACACAATCTGCTGAAAATGTTGAATCAACTTATTCTATTTCATCAATATAAAGTAGATTTGAATGCTAAAGAAACACTTGATCTTAACTATCAATATTATCCACATAATTGAAAGTCAAGCAAACAAGCAGGCAGATCAAATGAAATTCACTTCTCATAGCTCCTCAAATTTTTGAATAGGCAATCTCAAAATGGACGACAAACACAACAAAAACTTTTTATATAAATAATATTTTCAGAAATACAAATTCGAAGAAGTAGACAATAGTATCTACCTCCAAAAAGCTTTTAGCAAAATCAAATTGTAGAGTTCTATTTATGTTTGCTGATAATTTGAAATGCTATCTTCAAAAAATTTAAGATTAAACCTAAAACAAAAATAGTTTGTCTTATTAGTCTGTTGGAGATTAACCCTATGCCATACTAATTATTACATTTATATAAGGCATGGGGCTGGACAGTTGCCAAAATTACCCCGCCAAGAGTAAAATAGTCTTTTAGTTAGCACAACTGTGTTAATCGAAATGTAAGAAAGTAAAAACTAGAAAGAACAACTAAGCAACTACCTATAACTATGCATCTCGATCAAGTAGCACCATCCACACTAGCCGCATTCCTCCCCGCTTTCCATGCTTCATAGGAAGTTGAAAATGTAGAGATAACAGATTAATGAGGCAAGCCAATGTAAGTGAGTCACTGTTTCCAGATTTCTTTCTCCTTTTTCAGTTCCGCTATCTTTTCCTCATGCATTTCCAAGTGTTTCAAGTTGATTATCAACATGGCTTTAGTGTGGGCTACATTCAAAAAGTCTTGCTTAGTTGGTATCTTCTTATCTTGGAGCTCTTGAAATTTCTTCTGGGCTTCTTTAATCACTTCCTCTGCTTGGGCAATAGAGTCATCCTCTTTACCTATGAAGTGTTTGCCAAACCATTTGAGGTCTCCCTGAATTATTTCATGTAACACTTTGAGTTCTTGTAGAGTTTCTTTGATTTCAGTCACACCTTGTACTAATGCTTCGTTCCTCCATTCAATACAATCCTTGATTACATACAAGGTTTTCTCATCCAAACCAGCTACAAGACACTCGGCTTGAAATTTCTGAAGCCCAAATTTTTGGATATCTTCCAACCATATTACCACCTGTGCTCAATTGCTTCTTTCTTTCTCGTATCATTCATTTCTCAGCTCTACCTTTTTGGTGATGGCAAAGATTTCCTTTGAAGCCTTATCCAAGAGATTCATCTATTTCATAGTGTCATCTAGGACACTCTGTACCCACTCCCCTGTTGTCTTTGCGACCGCTTTGCACTTCTGCAGATTATCAAGGGATTGTTGGTTGGTTGTAGAGGTCACATCTATAAGTGCTAACATTTCACTTATGGGTTTTGCTTCGGGGTGTAGGATGGCATTGATACACTGTGCCATGTTCTTTATTATCTCCTTCATCTCTTGGTTATCTTATCCATACTTCCACACCTTGTGTGCAATTTTCTTATTAGAGGCTTCAAAAAACTCCATATCCACCGCGCAGTTTCCTTTTCCCAAGTCAACCTTTGTTATTTGATAATCTTGAGGGGTTAGAGATTCCTACAAGCTTCCATCTGGAGGCATGGCTATTTTAGCCGACCAGTGTCCTGAGTTTTTATCAAACTTGATTCTTGATTCTGTCCTAGCTTTCTTTACCTTAGATGTTTTCCCCAAACATTTACTAACCAAATTATCAATAGGCATTGAAAGAGGCACCATACTCCGCTTCCTTTCAACATAAGTCTCCAACCACTTGGGTGTAAGTGATTCTTTATCTGCTGCAGGGGAGAACCTAGCCAAGGCGAGATTACCCTCTTGACTGTCAATGTTTACTGGTGACTTCTGGGTTTCTGGTACATTATCCGCCATTGATGATTCTTCTGTAGTCTCATGATCAACTGTCACTGTATCTTTGCCTTTGTTTGATGGTGTCCTCTTTGTACTTGAACGAGTCACCCTTTTAGCCTTAGAAGTTTCTGCTTGAACTTCAAGTTGAAGTGATTGTGGGATTGCTTTAGCTTCAACTTCAACTTCAATTGAACCTGCAATGGGACCATGAACATCTTGGTTAGTGATAACTTTTTGCTTTTGGGAGGCCTTTTTACTCTTGGCTTTTGAAGGTTTTCCTGATGGATCAGGGGTAACAACATTTTTTGATTTTAGCCAATTTTCAGTCCTAGTCAACACATCTTTAGTGCGAGAAAACAAATAATCTTCCTCTCTTCTTCCCCAATCAATCTCAGGAATAGGCATGCATTCAATTCAGTCAATATAAAATGGACTCCAACTTCAACTTCGACTTTAACTTCAATAGGACTGACTCGGGGCAATGAATGTGGACTTTGATACACGAAAGACAATGGTAGGATGCCAACTTGAACTTGAAGTTAATTGAAGCTTCAAGTTCAACTTCACGATCAAGAAATGACTCATGTATGAGACGCCTTATGGCACAAGAAAAATATGATTGTGGTAACAGATATAATACTAAAATGATCAAAGAAATTTACCAGCAACTTGATCTTGTCCATTTTCTTGGTTTTTCTTTAAAAGATCTAAAATCTTCAACACATGGTTGCATGTCAACCATGTATTTCCTCTTTGAGCTCATTGACAATCACACGTGCAAATCTGGTCAAAATTTTCTAACAATGTACCACTTCATACGATCAGATTGGCTTCTTATTTTGTATATATTGGGGAGGTCATAAGAATAACAATCTAAATATGTTACTTTTTTTGACCTCTCTAGTGTAGTTCTATAATATGTTTCTTTTTTGAAGTTAGTGAGGAACCCAAATAATTGCAATTATCTTTTATTTTTATAAAATTACTGCATAGTATGAGGAAGTGTATGGATAAGCCAATCCATTCTCCTTGTACATTTTTTGTCACAATCACTTAAATAATGACTCTTGATATGGAAATGATAAGACTCTATAGATGCATTGGTTTCTTGATTGACATGCGAGAAATTTCGAATATTTTTTGCTCACATTTCTATATATGCAATCATAGAAATATACCACTAACTAAAAATAATAATTTTAAATGATAGAAATACAAATATACAAAGATGAAGTGTTGACAAACTTACCAATATGGGTTTCATCATGGCACCAAGTTTTTAGAAAATACTCAATAAATGTTTTCTCTTCTTTGAACTCCATAAATTGTTTGATTAAGCGAATGGTAGTATTTTCATTATCACCCATTGCATGCATTGTATCACTCAATCTATCAAACATGTTTGTTCCAACATCCCTATTGCTTGCAAACCTATATTAGAAAAGATAATATCATGTTGCATTCTCAAATAAGTGATGATTGACATATGTTGATTAAATATTGACTTACCAGTTGCACATGCCAAATACAAAAAAGAACTCGACAATTAAAAGATGATCTGCAAGTTATACATTGTAAAATTAATCAATAACATTCTAAGAAAATGATTGCAAAGTTCTAGTTTATATCATAAATCATGACATTGAATTGAGTTAATTTTAGTTTAATGTAGAAATTAAGGCCAATAAAACCCTGATAGCTTCAATTTTTGCATTGGGATCATATATCATGAATGTATTGACATGCCAATCATCTTTCAATTGTTTCCCCCATCTATAGATCTCTAATAGCCATTCATTTAAATCGTCAACTTTGAGGATATTGCCCATGTAATAGGTAAACCAACCTCTTGTTCATAAAAAAAAAACAATATATATAACTCATACTGCACATGAATTCAACATTAAATTAATTTGTTGAAATAAAATAAATGAACGAGTTAATTAAAATCTATAAATATAGTTAATATTTCACTACTTACACCATATTTATTTGTTGAAAGTGTTAAATCCATTGCAATAATAGAATTATGTGAATGTTTGGCCACCATTTCTCTCATCCAAGGTGTTTGGATGCCTACAATGAATGGAACATCTCCCATGGTGTTTGGTGTTTTGTAGAAGAAGAAACCATCTTTCTCCTCTACATGCCACAAACTAACACTTTTGACATCATCATTTTTGTGTGATCGAAATCAGTGTACCCTTTTCCATGCATTCAATACATCTTTCCTTAGTAAACATGTATCTCTCCTATTCATCAACTTTGTTATACCATGGTCTAAGTAATGTTTCTCATATACAATATTAATTCTTAGACCTATCATTAACAAGGATTCAATGCATGATTTACATTCATTTGATAGTCTTGGCACAAAGCAACTCCTTGGACCTCCAGAAGGGTCATTCTTTCCATTACAAAATTTGCCATTAACATCTTGATGGGTAAATTCATTAAATGTGATAATAGCAACATGAGGTCTACCTTACACAACACTTAACATGAAAGTGTGCTTGACAATCCCTTTTCTACATAAACTTTTGTATCCTTTTCATCTTTTTTTATGTCTTCAGTTTTTTTTTTTTTTTTTTTTATTATTATCCTTAGGCCCAAAAGCATAACGATATCTATTTGAACATGTAGAAAAATACATATTAATCGATATTATAAAAAATTAATATAAAATATGACATGCTTAGTTAATATAAAAAATCTAGACATACCTTGAGTAAATTATGGTACTACGGTCAGTAGGGTTTTCCAATTTGAGCTCTCTTTGAGTTGTATGTAGAAATGTCGTCTCCATGCCATCTTGCAATTAACATTCCCCTTTGATAAAGTCAGCGAGTCTCCCAAGAGGGATAACAACACATAAGTCAAGCTCTTGGTTAGTAACCCTCTATCTTGTTAAAACATGTATGAAAAAATACATCGATACATTTATATATAATAATATATTGTGATTATATCAAGAGGTTAGATTTAGGGGATGATTCGATTGGAAAGTAAAACCTATCTTGAACAACTATAAATTGATGGATAATGAATGCCTCCGAAGATGTTATGTGACTATAGATAATATGATAGTTGTGTAGACACAAAGGAGATTTGTAGAAGCAAAATATTGAAAAAGAAACATCAAATAAGTTCACAGCTTGATTTCTAGTGTGCAATATGAGGAAAAAACTTGCTTCACTTTGTATGACTAGTGTATAATAGTAATTTTATTAGATTGAATACATAATTTTTATCTAATTTTTGTGTGTAATTTCACATTTTATGGTCTACTAATAGATGGAAACTAACATAATTGTACACTACAAATGTAATATAAATAAATAAGATATGTTATAAAAGACTCAAAATGGACTAGCCAACATAATATTATTTTATCAGTTTCATCTAATCATATATTTTAATCAATAATTTGTTTAAAAGGTAATTACATGTTACACATTCTATTTTTAATTTCAAAATGAGTAAGATATAGTATAAATTGCATTGCTCTAGATTTCATCTTATTGTTCTTTCATTATAATATACTATAAGATTAATCAACTTAAATGAATATAAATATCATAAAAAGAAATGCTCTCACACTTTCACACATTTGAGCTATAAGCCTAATACTAAACCAAAATGAATCATAGACCTAAACTAAACTAATTATTAATCCTAAACCATAATATTGTATTGAATTAGATTTTGGATTTAAATAGAATTATGATTCGATCAAAGGGATATAGTTAATTAACAGTTAAAATTGTGAACAATATCAAATTATTGAGTTATGAACAAATCTTTATAAAAAAATGTGGGTTAGGGTAATGATTAAGGTTCGATTGGGTTTATGAATTAACTAGGATTATGGTCAATTTTGTATAGTTTGCTAAACCTTATGATAAAATTTAAGATTATAAATAGGTGTCAATTAACATTATGGTGGACATTCAATTATAGGTATCATTTAATTATGTCAATAGGTAGTTAGGGTTAGATTTATATGTTACAATTAGGGATTAAATATGATTAAAATCTAAGATCAAATATGTTTAGATCATAAACTCAACTATGATTAACATTCAAATATGTTCATGGGTACAATATGTTTCTATAGTTAGGGGTTAAGTGGTTGGGGCATTAAGGGTACAATTTAGTTTACTATTATTGTTGTTGATGCCTACAACTTGCTGTCTATTAATGTCAAACACTTAGTCATTCCTATGATAGAGTTGGTCGGTCATCATTGTGACCAAGCCACCCAATGAAGGTCAAGCTTTGTATGTTAGACTTGTTTGTATTTTAGTTAATGCCAAGGAATTGTTATTGCTGAACAAGTGTATGGTTGCCAAGTATTGCTATACATGCCGAGTGAGACAAAGTTAGTATAAGGCGAACTATATAGAGTTAGTTCATGCCGAGTTATATAGTAAGTGCCGAGCATAGAAAAATTGAGGGACAACATAAAGATTAGTTATGACTGAGGATCAAGGTATTCATGTGTTGAGCAAGCCAGTGTTGATATATTTGTTTGGAATGACACAAACAATGAGGTAAATCATTTTTGGCTGACTTAATGCACTGTTTAATGATCGAGGAGTAATTTAAGGAGATGATTACATTTTTTTGGCATGGATCATTAATCCCTATGCAAGGTGTTTAACCAATCAGAAAAATGAAAGGTTTAAGTGGCAAAAGGGAGAAATCTGGATCATTGATCTTGATCTTGAACCTTCTCTTGTTAGTTATAAAAGAAGGATCCAAACCCTATTTTGATATGGTGTATACGTGTGTGTGTTTGGATGCTTGAAGAGAAGTTTGAAGGAGAATCAGACAGAGTGACTGAGCAGAGCAATGAAGTGCAAAGCATAGTTATATTAGATTAGAGATTAGATCAAACATTTGGAAAGAAGAGACCCGTTATCAAACATTAGAGTGCTAACTAAAGGATTAGGTACTGATACATTTAGGCAAAGTGAATCAAGGTAAATCTCTTAACAGAGTGGTCCTAATTGGCCTATGTAAATCTCCCAACATAGTGCTTACTTAGTTGTAAGTTTTAGATCCTTTAATCAAGGTAGACTAAATAAGTCTTGTAGCTCTTAATAGGGCAGATCCATCACATGGTAGATCATCAGAAGTGATCAAAGCTTGTAGCCCTAATAGGCAAACTTTATTGCTACAGTATTAAAGATTTGTGGGTGTCATACCCACCCCAGTTTTACCTTCACCTTGGAGGGTTTCTAGGTTACCAAATATGTGTTGATCATTTACTTTCATGTTTATGTATGTGATTGGCTATTAGATCTAATACATAATTGGAGTATATATTTATGAGATTCATGTGTTTGTTGAGATAAGGGTTAGTGGTAAAGTTATTAGTTTGATAATAATTTTAAAGGTTAAAATTTTATAGATCTCGATTCAGTGCCCCCCCAGTAGTATCTAACTTTCCCAATAGACTTCCAACAAGAGCTAGGGTATAAAATTAATCTTAATACAATATTAGTAAGTAAGGATTATGTTTGATATATATTTTTAATTGACTCCCCAAAATTCTAATAGATTATGGGTGTCTTGTTGGGGAAACAATTTGTGATCATGAATCATTATATAGAATTGATGTTGCTTTGGATGTCTTTTCTTAGTCTCTACAATTGAGAATATAGGAAGAAGTGATATGGGTGATGCCCTCTTATGTAAGGCTAAGTGAGGGCTTGTATTATAGTGGTTGAAGGGAATTGGTGGTTAGTTGAAGACACTGAACAAACTTATAATCCCTTTCTGGTTTGGAGTCCATCATCAAGCACTGAGGAAAGAATTGAGGAGGCTCGAGACGACTGAGAGCTGGTAAAGGAATACTTGTGGGAGACAGACATCAAAAAATTGGAGAAGGAGAAAGTTTGATACCTCCCAAGGAAGTCTAAATTAGACAAGTGCTAAAGGTGGGTTGTCTAGTTTAGAAAGTTGTGTAGTGAAAGAAGAATTGTAGGTGAAAAAAAGGTCCGCTCTTGAAATCCTATGAGTGGTGGTTTTGTATAAGAAAAGAGCATAATGGTGAATTTTATGTGATACGTTGATGTTTTACATAGTGTAGTAGGGTAATGTACTTGATTTCTCGATTTAAAGTTTAATACCTTTGTCGCTATGTATATATAGACTTCTCTATGATCTAGGTTGATGATTTATTTAATGCAGTTTGATAATGTACTTTGTTAAAGCTATCAAATTTCCACAATCCATATAATTATTTATACATAGTAATAATATTTAATATATATAATCATATAAATTAAGTTTATTAAAATTTTAATTATATAATTGAAAAATGACATATCAATTTTTTTATACACAAATAAATATCAAATTTATAAAAAGATTGAGAATCAATAGGGAGAAGTTATTTTTTATTTTTCTCATATTTGAATTGTTAATGCATTTTTGTCTAGAATGCTAATAATGAGGACACCAATAAATCTTATGTATTACTATATGCATGGTTGAGAGGTTTAGTGGAATATCTTATTCTAGTAATATTTTACATTATAAATATTATTTCAACTACTTATTTCATTTGATAATAATAATTTTTTTAATATTATGCATTTTTATTATGTTCAATTATTATAACTTAATTTAATAATATTTTTGATAAATATAAAACATGATATTTACAATGGTAGTTTTAAAAAATTCTTCAAAATATTAATTTTATTTCCTTTCATTTCTTCCAAAAAATAAAGAAATAAAAAAATGGAGGGAAGCAAAATCTTAATATTACAAAATGTTTTATAAGTAAGAGTAGAACTTGATGTTTTTGTGAGTTGCTAATTTCAAGTGAAGCTTTGGAAAATAAAAGTCTCTAAGTGGTAACTCCAACTCAAATTGATTCACCTATTTTTTTTAAAAAAATAGAAATTTGAATCTAATACAATTAACAATTAAAATAATAAATAATGAACTACTATGCTTCCATACCCATTTTATTGTCTCTACTTCTAAACTTATATTGACTTTACAAACCTCCAACAAAGTGCATATATTTCTGGTATTTATTTTTCAATTTGTTAAAAAATATTAGAATTGTATGGAAAATCAAAATTTCTAAATATGATAAAATAAAGATTAACAACAATACAATTACTTTTAATGAAATTAAATTGAGACTTTATCTTGATGGCTCTTGCTCCCACTTGCACAACGTTTCAAACTCCTGCTCCCACCCATGGCTCTTTGGCCAATGTTGGTGTGAAGGTTACTTGTCCTTCTATTGTAGCCCAGTTTCCTACTGCATTTTCTCTTGTGGCACCCGCCCTAGTGACTACTACGGTGGTTCTTGCTCAAGCACTTGCTTTTGATCGGGTTCCTACGCTTGGCTCTGCTCAAACTCATGTGCTCGGTTTTGACCTTGTTGCTCGTGCTGGCACTCATTTGTCTATCTCTCTTGCCCTTCGTCCTCTAGTTGCTACTAGGTATTCTTCCCTTGTTGTGTCAAAGGTTGTTGTGGGGAGATCAACTATTTCCTATGCAGATGTGGCTGCATTTAAAGCGAGTATTGGTGCTCCTGTTCTAAAGCTGGGGTCTCATTTGGCTATGCCCCTTGTTAGTCATTCGACGGTGCCTATTCCTATAAGTAGACTGATTGAGATTCAACTTGATTCAGAGATTGTTGATGAGGTTTTTACATATGTGGAAGATTACTCTTCCATTGCTGCTATTTTTAGGTTTAGGGGGTTTTGGCCTTCTCTTTCAGCTTTGCATGCTTGGATCTCCAAATTCTGGGAACCAATCATTTTGGATTCAGCTTAGATTTACCCTATGGCAAGGGGTTTTTTTATTGTGAAATTTGCTAATGCTGATGATAGGAATTCCATCTTGGGATATGGCTTCTCTTGGGAGGAAAGGTTCCCCCTAATGGCTAAGTCTTGGTATTTGACTTTTAATCTGAATACTGAAACCTTCAATAAGATTCCTCTTTGGGTTCAGCTGCTAAACCTTCCCCTTCCCTTTTGGCTGGATTCAATCTTGAAGATTGTAGGGGCGACCCTTGGGGATTTCTTGATGGTTGATGTGGCTTCCTCCAACATTTATAGGACAATGCATGCTTGTATCCTTGTGGAGATTGATGTCTCTAAGGGGCTTCTGGAAAAGATAAAGTTGGCTTCTCCTCATGGGTCTTGGATTCAACTTCTTGATTATGATGGTATCCCCTTTAGATACAGGAAATGTCATATGATAGGCCATCTTGCAGCGCATTGTTCCTCTAACAAAGTTTGTTCAAAGAAATCACCTTCTTGGTGGTAAGGGGTTTCAGATGATCACTATATGGTTCAAAAAGTGTCCACGGTGGTAGATGAGTCAAACTGATATTCTCTTGCTAATTCAGATGAGGTTTTGGTTGCTATCTCTAGTGATTTGGATGTTCTCCCTTCGACTACTGTCACTTCTATTGTTGATGGCTCTTCTTCTGCTATTGACTCTGTTGATTCAATTGTTGTCCCTTTGGTAGATTTGAGTCAGAAGGTTGATGTTGGTCCTTTTTCTTTTGCAGATTCTGGCTAGAACTCTACTATTGGTGCTTTTCCTGTAGTTGGGGTTTTGGGGTTTAGTGGGGATTGGCAAAAGGATGCTGGGAAGGTGGAGGATGGTTGGACATTAGTTAAAGGAAAAAAAATGCAAGTCCACCAAACCCTCATTTGATATGGCTTTACGTTCTCATAAGTCAGGACCAAAATGTAAACTTTGATGGTCTTTTGTTTCTTGGGTTGTTTGCCCTCTTGTAGGGAACTTGGGTGTGTCCCTCTAGTTTGTTGGGTAGTTTTTCCACAATTGTGTTATGGTCCTCATTGTTATATGTTTCTTCTCCCTTTGTACAAGATTTCAGGTCCTTTCAAAACCTGTTTTTACTTAATCAAAAGAATAATTTTTTTTTTAAAAAATATGGTGTTCGATTATTTGCCACCCCATTTTTGAAAATGAAACATATTAGTCTACATAGTCTTATTCTTTTAATTGTATGATTTAGTCTGTTTGAATGAATATATTCATTTGCGTAGTCTTATTCTTAGTCGTATGTGTAGACACCTAAAAACTTTTAGAAAATAAAATATTTTTATTTTCTGAAAATTTTTTGATGACATCATCATTTATTAATTAATTAATTATTTAATTAATTAATTTATTTTTATGCCATTAAATCCCTTTATCTTAATTAAAAATATTTAATTAAGGAATCCCTCCCAAAAATGTTTAAATCTTATTTAAACATTATTTCCTTATTTATTAATTATTTAATTAATAAATTGACCAAAAAACCCAAAATAAATAAAAAATTTATTTTTTGCCCAAAACTTAGCCAATTTCCTTAAGACCACTAACCTCTTCCAAAATCTTCTAATCATTCTTTAATTTTGATTAAAGGCTCATATTCTCAATTGAGAGCTCATCTTAGTCTATCTTGAAGTTTATGAATTTTGTTTAGTTTGTAGAAGTTTTATTTAAATTTGGTTTCTGTTAGCATACTAACATTGCTCATATACATTTTGGCACGCCCGGTGGGACCCCGCATGGGTCATCTTCATTAGCTTTTTTTAGTCAAGTTTTGTATGTCATTTGCTAATTTTGGCTAATTTTGTTTGTTTTTGTGATTGGTAGGATTGTATAAATTGGTTTTGTAGGTCCACATGAGCATCAAAAAGGCAAAGGAACTCATAATCTATCTCATAGTGTTTGCAGATTTTTCAAGGTTATAGGTGGACAAAGCACTTGGAATTCTTCTTCCTCTTCTTGTCTATATTCTTCTTATTCCATCTACTTCTTCTTCTTCTTCTTATGAGAGATCTTGGCCATTTTTTTTGAAGGAAGCAAAATCATACACACTTCTTTTTAGTGCTTAAAATGAACCCCTAAATCATACTTAAATCCATTAAAAAACTAAAAATTTGCAAAAAAAAAAAAGCCTTTTAACAAGTGAAACTAAACCAATTCAATCATTTGCATCCTTGCAACATCAAGGTTTTAGATGCATTCATGCAAAGTTAGGAACACTTCATTTTTGAAAATTTAAAAAGAACTTCAAGTTTCCATTTCAAAAGGTTCAAAATCAACACTAAGTGCACACTAAAATCTAAATCAAACTCAAAGCATCAATCAAGGATAAAATGAACCTCATTTGCAAATATTTTAAAGTTCTTTTAAAAATCTCATGAAAATTAAGAGTCCTAAATGGTTGCCAAAATTGTCCTAAAAGCTTTGTTATTTGTTCCAAACAAATGTCTTGTTGCAAAATCTTGAATGTTTCTTAGGTTTTTCATGCATCAAAACAATCTAGGAATATCATTTTTGGGCTTAAAATATGCAAACTAGAACACAAAATCTTGAATGAAAACTAAAGTCCAAAGAGTCATTTTCACTTTTGAGTCCAAAACAATCTTGAATGATCTAAGGTTAAAACAAAGCACTTCAAAGTTCTTAAAACAACACACAAAATCTCAATCTTGAATGCTCAAAGGAAAAAACTTGAATGTTTAATCACTTGTCTTTGAATGCATGTTGATAAACACACTCTTGAATGCCATGGATTAAAATCAAATTTTTCTTGAATGCATGATTAAAACAACAAATCCAATCTTGAATGCCAAGGATCAATTAACCGTTGCAATATCAAAAACTTCATGTGGAGCTTCTAAAATTGAACAAAACAAATCTCTTTTCCACATGCAATTTAGGTAAAGTTTGATTTTTGGACATTTAAGAAACTTTGTTAAGTTAAATACAAATTTGCAAAAATCAATTTGAGTAGTTCTTTGGACTCACTCTTTTCTAATCACCCATCAATTCAACCATTGGTTGCAATCTTAGCGCCATTTATGGGGATGGGTCTACTTGAAAAATGTGTTAAATGTTCCACAATCTAACTCACTCACTTGGTCTTTGAACGTTTGCTTTAACTTTATCAAAAATTTTAAATGACCAAAACTGTAGATTAAATCGATCACACTTCAAGTTCGCTGTGTGACATCTTTTTGGTTTCATCTACGGATTTGAGCCTCACGTACCTTGGGTATATCGAGGACTCCCTAGCTAAACCAACTGTCAGCCTTGTAGACAACCATCTAGGGTGTTAATGTGTTTGAAGTGACTAATCGAAACATTTGTAAAACATACACACTCCTCGACTCAAGTATCACATTCTGAGAATCAAAAACTTCTATCTGGTTGTTCCTATCTATTGCTTCATTTTTTATTTGTTGAATGAATGTTTGCCAAACTTGGTCAATCCTAGCTTAGGGCACACTTAGCGTAGTCACTGCCTATTCCAGAAGTTGAACAAGTTGAAGAAAAATAATCGAGGTCTCTCAAAGCCAAGTAGATTCAAGAATTGATGTCAGAGCAACCCAAACCCAAACAAAAGTTCCACAAAGTTAAACTCAAACCATCTCAGGCATACCAAGAACTTTCAACCAAGAGAAAGGAACTTTCACCAAGTCCTCGAATTGCCAAACTCCACAAAGTAGAGGATAAAGTTGCCAATGAAGCACTTCAAGAGGCCTAGTTAGAGCACACCATCAAATTTAGCCAACATCCAGGAGTTAATCCTGCTTATGCCTTACCAACTAGGTATGATTTCTATGATTAGACACCCTTGTTTCTCCACACCTTCTTGGATAAGCTTCATCTTAGAGTCATCTTTGTAGAAAAGTAAACCATCTTAGGTTATCCCCTTAAGCATTATTAGCTCATCCATCTCATTTAGGACCAAACGATCTAGCCAACAATCCAAAATCTTCACATCCAAGCCTTCAAAAATTGTTGTCACCTTGCTAAAAGTTTGCCATTCCTAAAATCTTTCAAAACCACCAATCTCACCAAGGTTATCCCTTTGACAAAGCTTTGTTTAGGGTAATCTAGCTTTGCCACTTGTTATCCCTCATCACCTTGAGCTAAAGGTTGGGATCCACAAGTGGTCAATCTTGTGTTCTTCCTAAAGGATCATCAGTCTATCCTTAAGTTGACACAATCACCACCAAGCTTGCACATAGGAAAGCATACCTTTTGTGCTTTGGAAACATATCTTTGAAGTTAGAATCCCCAACCCAATCCTCTTTAGGTTTTTTCATATAGCTTTGCCTCAACTTAGGAAATCATTTGCATAGAAAAGCCTTCCTCCCTTTTGCATCCACTAGCATTTGTTGCATCTCATCCCTAGGAGCATTTTTCATGCCACCCATCACTCGCTTAGCCAAGAAGAAAGAAACAATGGAGCTCTATCATTTGGATCGAACAACCTCACCCCCCTTGAGCACTCAACCATCCTTTAGCCCAGAGAAAGCTATGCCATCATCTACTGACATTGAAGCTTTCATGAACCAACCAGGAAATGCAGTATTGGTAAACGTCATTATAGATAAGAACAAAGAGACAATCATGGCTAATTTTTGAAGGGACAATGTAGGAACCTTTGACTTTGGAAGACCCCCTCCATTATCAGATCCATCTCACCCATTTTTTGGGCAACTTCCACCACCCATAGGCTCTTATGATCCAAATTATCCTCAATATATGCCAAAAGAAGAGCCTCCAGCCAATCCATATGATCCAACAGACCCAAACATACCATCATCCACCCAAGTTGAAATCTCCATGCCGCAAGCCAACCCAGCCACCACCACTCCATCCTTGGTTCATACCTCTCTGCTCCAAACCCCCTTTACCCAAAACACCTCACTGTTCATGCCCTTCACTATCGCTACTGCTGCTCCCTAACCCAGCCTTCCAAATACACCCATCTCCCAAATCAGTGCTAGCATCTTTGGCCAACCTCAACAATATACAACAGGGATGTTGCCCATGGGGCCAAGTAATCAACCTTTCATCACCCCCAACTTGTTCACCATAGCCCAAAGCACAATCCCATCATTTTCATTAGGTCTTGGGAGCTCAGTGCCATCAACCACAAATCCACAAGCTACTACCCTCACTCCACAAAGCTATCAAACCCCACAAGCTACTACCAATGTTCTGCCCAGCTCTCAAGTGACCCAAGCTCCCACCACCACTCTACCAAGCTTCCAAATCCAACCACCAAGCTATCAAACCCCATCAATTCCATTTCCTAGCTTTCAATTCCCACCACCTCCACCACCAACTAATCCATTACCTCCTATTACCAACTACTTTTCAATGCCACTTCTAGGAGGTAACCCACCAATCCAGCCAACCACCAATTATTTGTAGGTACCATCCCAAATGGGGGCACAACCCACATACCTTGGTCAAGCCCCACAAGCCCCCCGATCCTTTCCCCAAGCTTCACAACCATCTTATACCTTACCTCCACAAAGCAATTCATTTATCCCACAGCCAGCTTATGTTCCTCAATCCCAACCTCAAATCCCATATCAGCAGCAAGCCTCGCAGCACATGCAGCACTATGCGCCACCTCCTCCTCAGCAAACTGTCATCCACCATGTAGCTGCCCAAACAATGTACAATCCCTATCAGCAAATCCCTCACAACCATCCATATTCAGTGGCCCCATCTAGTGCATACCTACCTCAAGGCACTCCTACATTGGGGACACCCCAGCCATCACCCATTAATTCAGAATGGGAAGCCATGAAAACAGCTTTGAAGAACATCCAAGAGGGAAATGATTCAAAAACTTTCAAGTTTGAGAATGTGTGCCCTTACCCATTTGACAGAGCCATTACCATGACACCATTCCCCAAGCATTTTGAGACACCCAAATTTGACAAATTTAGAGGAAAAGGAGACCCTGTCACACATATCAAAGAATTTTACATGCACTGCCAAGAAGTAGCATACGATGATGTCTTCCTCTTGCGTCTCTTTCCCAAAAGCTTGGCCAGACCAGCTCTTGAATGGTTTTATAGAATCCCCTATGGCACAATTAAAATTTTTGCTAAATTATCTCAGGCATTTGTAGCCCAATATGCCCATCTTGTTGAAACAGAGCTATCAGTAGTTGATCTTGTCCACACCAAGCAAAAAGGTGGAGAAAGCCTTCCCGAATATCTGCAAAGATGGCAAACCCTTACCACTTGCATATCTTGCACCTTGCCAGAGCGCCATTTGGTGAAAATGTTTATTGATAATGCCCATCCTAGCTTGGCTCACCACATGACCATGAACTGTTTGCAGACCTACACAGATATCAAAGAGAAAGGAATGATCTTTGAGAAAGGACTCATTAAAGATGGTGTGGTCAAGATTTACAAGGAAGCCAACCAAAATCAATCACATTCCAATGACAAGTCTAGGTATTGGAACAAAAAAAAGCATGTTGCAACAGATGGCGTCACTGACACCAGTTATGTGAATATTGTTGGTCCTTCTCACAACCAGTCCAACCCACCCTATCAACCAAACAATCAGCAAGCTATCAACTACCAACAATAGAATAACCACAGCTATCAAAACCACAATCCAAGACCAAACTTTCAAGGGTCTAGCAATCAAGCTAATGCCATCAATGTAGCTATAGGACAAAAGCCTAGATTCCAACCTACACCTAGAAACTATACACCCCTTGGTGAGCCATTGGATGTCATTTTTGAGAAATTAGTCAAGGAAAACCTCATAAAATTTCGTCCTACCTAGCAAATTGACCCAAGCCAATCCAAAGCTGCATGGTACAAAGACAATGAGTACTACAAATCTCATAGGGTAAAAGGTCACACTACCCTCAGATGCATGAAACTGAAAGACTATGTGCAGGACCTCATTGATCAGAAGGAAATCACTGTTGGTGCCTTAACCTCTCCCAATGCAGGCTTACAGATCTATCAAAATGGTTTTCCTCCACACAACAACCAAAATCCTAGAAAAGCACCTATCCAAACCAACAACAACAACACCAAAAACCGTCAGCCAAACCAACAGCATGGGAAGAACAATGACCACACTTCATCCTATATAGACTATGGTAGCCTTATAGGTTGTATATCCGAGAAAGAGCCTTCTGTCAATGTTATCAATATCCAAGGACCAAACAATGAGTGTGCATTCACCACTCGAAGAGCTCGATTTAACATCGCAGGCCCACCCATTTCACCAGCACCATCAGCTCCATCAAAAAGCCAGTACAATATCTTGGAACACCTTGGGAACATGCCAACCAAAATCTCCATTTTAGACCTTCTTCGCACTAGTCCTGTGTACAAGAACATCCTTGACAGTGCTCTCATAGAATCCCATGTCCCTTCTGATATCAATGCTACTGATTTTTGTAATCTTGTTGGACACCTTTCATCCTCATGTGCCCTATCGTTCAAACCCACTGACATACCCGTGGTCGAGCCAGATCACACCCTTCCGCTTAGCATAGCCATCATGGTATCTAATTTTGCCGTGAAAAGAGTAATGATAGATAATGGATCAGCCTTGAATATTTGCACCCTAAAATTCATAAAACAAGCTGGGTATACTGAGGCAGATATCATCAGTGAGGTTATCACCATCAAAGCTTATGACAACTTGGAAAGAACCATAGAAGGAACTATTTTGCTGCCAATCAAGGTTGGGCTAGTCATCCAAGAGACACTCTGCCATGTTATTGATCTAAACCTACCATTCAACATCCTCCTTGGTCACCCATGGATTCATGCCATGAAAGCCGTTCCATCCACTTACCATCAGTGCCTCAAATTTCTGCATCAAGGCACTGAGGTAACCATCCATGCCGATCCAGAACCCTTTGCTTACTGCAATGTGGTTGAAGCTTCATATACAAACCATTGCCATGGAATTGATATCGGCACATCCATCACCAGCTCATCCCACACTTGTAATAACCCAGAAACCATCCTCGCCTCTACCCTGTCTACCATGAAGATCAATAACAAGGGCTGTGGAGAGTATAGTCTGTCGGATGCATTTGCTGTCAGGGCACTCCCACTTGATCCACATGCCCATGGACGATCGACATATTACAAAGCTAAGGAGATTCCACCTCCTCGATACAAACAATTTGGCCCAACAACCTTTGTATCCTTGAAAATCCCTCTTCATGAGGAGCTCACTCCAGATATCAACAATTGGTTACATAATGATGCACGTCAAAGGAATCAGGCACGCCTTGATCACTTTAGCCAAAAGTATCTCCAGGAACATAAGCTCATCATTGACAAATGGAACTATCAAGGTGGTGGTCTAGGACCAGAAGAAAGAGGCATGCAGTGCCCCATCGACGCACACAAGTGGGACCAACCAAGCGTCATACACATTGATGAGTTCACATCAGAGGAAGCACTTCTGAGATTCATGGGAGCTGAAACACCTCACAAGAAAACAAAGCCAGATTCTGCCTATATCTACAAGCTAGATCCCAAGGGGTATTTTGGAGAAAATCCCCAACCTAGTTCCGATACAACCAAAACTGGAACTAAGGTGAATCTGAGACTAGCTAAGGCAGTGAAGAGAACTCCTCAGCAAGAACATCCAGAGCCACAAGCAGAACATGAGGATTTAGCATTACCTCCTCAAGATAATCGACCAGAGATATCTTCTATTCTAATTGAGGATACTAGGGAAGTCAACATTGGTTCTTCAGAGATCCCTAGGCTTGTTCACATTGCTGCATCCCTATCACAAGACCAAGCTGATCTCCTCTTTGAGGTCTTAAGAGAGAACATTGGCCAATTTGCATGGTCATATTAGGACATGCCAGGGCTTGATCCAAAGCTTGTAGTTCATCATCTTGCAGTCAATCCACAGATCAAGCCCGTTAGACAAAAGATTAGAAAAATGGACCCCAAGGTGGCATTACTGGTCAAAGCTGAGTTAGAAAGAATGTTATCTGCTAAGGTTATCCGACCTATCGACTATTCAGAGTGGATCTCCAACATGGTCCCCATCACTAAGCCTTCTGGTGACATTAGAATCTGCACTGATTTCAGAGATCTTAACAAAGCTTGTCCAAAAGATGATTTTCTCTTGCCCAACATAGATATGATTGTAGATCTTACAGCTGGACATGAAATTTTGTCACTCATGGATGTATTTTCTAGGTATAATCAAATCAAGATTGCAGAAGAGGATCATCATAAGACAACATTCACTACCCCTTGGGGAACCTTTTGCTACAACATGATGCCTTTTGGCCTAAAGAATGCTGGGGCTACATATCAAAGAGCCATGACAACCATTTTTCATGATCTCATCCATAGCATGTTGGAGGATTATGTGGATGATATCTTGTTCAAGTCTCATACCTTCATGGATCATCTTGCTGACCTGGAGAAAGTCTTTGATAGGTTAGCCAAATATCATCTCATGCAGAATCTCAAGAAATGTGTCTTTGGGGTCACATCTGGCAAGCTTCTAGGCTTTATAGTTTGTAAACGAGGTATAGAGATCGACCCCAAGAAGGTCAAGGCTATCTTAGACATGCCTCCTCCCCAGACACTGCGACAGCTTTGTTCTCTTCAGGGAAAGCTTCAATCTGTTCGACGCTTCACCTCCCAGCTTGTAGATAAGTGTACACCATTTTCACATTTACTAAAGAAGGATGAGAACTTCAAGTGGGATCCTTTATGTCAGTGCAGCTTCAACCATCTCAAGCAGTATCTCATCAATCCCCCTATCTTGGTTCCACCAGTTCCTGGTCATCCCCTGATTTTGTACATATCAAAAACACCTACTGCTCTAGGGGCACTTCTAGCACAGCTCGATGACTACAGCAGAGAAAGAGCCATCTACTACATCAGTAGAACCCTAGTTGGTTATGAACTCAATTACACTCCTATGGAAAAAGCTTGTTTGGCAGTTGTTTTCTCAACTCAAAAGCTTCGCCATTACATGCTAAGTCATACCATCCAACTAGTCTCCAAGATTGACCCTCTCAAGTATATGCTCTCCAGAACATCACTTACAAGCCATTTGGCCAAATGGGTTATGCTCCTTAGCGAATTTGACATCCAGTATGTGGACAGAAAGGTAATCAAAGGGCAAGCTATAGCAAATCACCTAGCTGATGCACCTCTAATAGATGCTTATCTGTTGATCACAAAATTTTTAGATGAGCATATCTGTCTAATTGAAGAACAACCCCCATGGAAACTTTATTTTGATGGCTCATACACATCTTATGGATCAGGGGTAGGAATATTGTTGGTCACACCTCAAGGAGATTACATTCCAAAAGCCTTCAAGCTACAATTCCCTAGCACCAACAATATAGCTGAATATGAGGCCCTCATAGCAGGATTAAAGATAGCTGCAAAATGGAACATTGCTGAGCTACAAATCTTTGGCGATTCTCAGCTCATCATCAAGCAAGCCCTAAATGAATATCAAACCAAAGATGAAAAGCTATTACCCTAAAAAGAGCTAGTTGATCAGCTAACCCAGCATTTTACAAGGCTTTAGTTTACACAAGTGCCTCGAATACAGAACAAAGCAGCAGATGCTATGGCTACTATAGGCTCGCTCTTGGAAATTTCCCAAGCAGCTACACAATATGAGTTTTTAGTGGAGCAACTCCTCACACCCGCCTATGCGAATGAGGATCCAAATCGTGTTTGTATCTTGGTTGGTCCCCAATCCCCTTGGTACCATGAGATTCACACTTACCTTAACGATGGTATCATATCCCCTCACCTCACACGTACCCAACGCCAGAACCTCATTCAAAAATCATCCCACTATGTTATCATAGCCAATACCCTATATCGTCGGGGTTATCACGATACTCTCTCTCGATGTTTAGACCAAAACGAGGCCGCGATGGTGTTAAAGGAAGTACACTCTGGACTTTGCGGTACCCACACGAGTGGTATTGTCCTAGCACGACAAATCCTTAGAGCAGGCTACTATTGGCCTACCATTGAAGAAGACTCCTGTGACTTTGTCAGAAAGTGTCTCCCATGTCAGCAGAATGCAAATCTTGTGCATGCTCCAGCACAGGATCTACAACCTATTGCACCACCTTGGCCTTTCGCTTGTTGGGGCCTTGATCTAGTTGGAACTATCACACCCCTCTCATCTGATGGACATAACTGGATAATAACAGCTACAGACTATTTCACTAAATGGGTGGAAGCAGTCCCCCTAGTCTCAGCTACAGGAGTTCAGGTCTCCAAGTTCATCTTGTACCACATTGTTTGCTGCTTCGGCATCCCATCCACCATCTTCACCGACCACGGAGGTAACTTTAAAAATCTCAACATGGAAGAATTATGCACTTCCCTCCGCATCCATCACCGCTTTTCTAGCCGATATTTCCCACAAGGTAATGGCCAGGCAGAGGCAACTAACAAAACCCTCCTCAAAATCCTAAAGAAAGTTGTCAATGATTTCGGCCGTGATTGGCACCTACAAATAAATCCAGCCCTATGGGCCTATCGAACTTCCTTCTGTACATCCACAGGCACAACTCCATACTCCCTAGTCTATGGTTTCAAAGCGGTACTACCTATAGAGGTTGAACTTCCCTCCTTGCGCATATCTTTGCAAGGGCAAATATCAGATGAAGAATACAGAGTAGCTCGGCTCACCCAGCTAGATCTCTTAGACGAGAAGCGACAACAAGCCTATGATCATCTCATAGTCTATCAAACTCATCTCAAAAAGAATTTCAACAACAAGGTCCTTCCACGACACTTTCAGCCAGGTGACATGGTCCTCAAAGAAAACATGAAAGTCCAAGAAGATCAAGAAAAGAAAGGCAAGTTTGAACCTACATGGCTAGGTCCTTATGTTGTCACTGCTTCCTTTGGCTCCGGAGTCTATCAGCTATCTACACCGGAAGGAGAACTCTTGAATGATCCTACTAACATCATTCATCTCAAGAAGTTTTGTGCTTGAAGATCCTTGGTATATCCAGCTTTTGAAAAATACAAAAAAAAATAGTAAAGAGAAATAAGCATCCAATGGTGAAAACTTGGCAATTCAAGCGCCTTGGATAGGTACCTTGGTGAAAACCTGGTAATTCAAGCGCCTTGTATACTAAGAGTAATCCATTATCTATCACTATCCTATCCCTCATCCATTCACCCACCATCCCATAAAACACCTGCTTGTTCCCTTGGTGTTCCAACCAAATATCCAAAATCTAATGGAGCTTGTAAATACCTCCTGTACAGCTTGTAAAATCTTGTACCAAAGCTTGTATTATACCTTGTAAATCTTGTACCATACCTTGTATATCCGAATCTTGTCCAAAGTTTGTACCATATTCTAGCCTATAAATAATCTTGTATCCTAGCTTGTATACTATCACGTGCACACACAAAACCCCATTTTCCCTTAAGCTTTTCGCAAACCATCTACCTATCCACCTATCACCTATTATAGACATCCCATCCTTCACAAACATTTCCATCTCATAAAAACCAAAACATGAACAAACTTGTACATTTGTAACATATCTTGGTCCATCAGCTTGTACATCCTCTTTAGCTTAGTACCATTGTATCTATCCAATGTTCGTGTCAGTTTGTCCTTGATCAGCATCTTGCACCCATCACACATCTTGGTTAGCTATTCCAATGCATCCTTTAGCTAGATTTCCTATCACCAAAGTGTTATCTTTCTTAGTTCATCTTGCCAGACGCATCACTCATCCAAATCCACCAACTTAGGTGCTCTCCGATAGGTCCTTGCAGGATATAGCTTCCCTCATGTCTGATCTTGGTTCGTTAATACCTCGTCCTACCCATCTCATTGGCAAATGGTTCTCTTTTGGATTTTCGCTTTCTTTTGATTTGGACTCTTCCCTGTTGGGTCTTGAAATATCTTTTCCAAGAAATCTCCTTGTTCCCTCCTCAAGGTTGCCACGATCTTACATATCATGGTATACTGCAAATGGGGCAATCAAAGCATAAGGTCTTGATCATGTCTTTTTCTTGTTTTCTTTTTTTCTTGTGGGTTACCCAATGTCATTTCCACACTGCTTCCTCTGGGATTCATGTGTGATACTGGGGCAATCCTTGCGTGTTTGTTTTGAGTCAGTTCGTCAGTCCTCTAGATAGTTGGTGAAAAGGCCTTGATGTTCTTGGTAACCTTGGCAATTAACCAATAGTCCTATAGCAAATCTAGTGCTCAACTACATGGTGGTACTTCTCTTTGAAGTATCCCCCCCGCTCAAAAAGCTTCAATGGTTTCCCTTCATCTCCATTATCCCCCATCCATATCCAGCATCCGTCTCTCCTACCCCTGCTTATGCATCAGTATCTCTTTGAATCACTCCTCACCTTTAGCTTTAGGGATCCACAATCCTAGTTTTAGGGATCCACCAATCCAAATCAATCCACCAAGCCTCATCTTTCAAGATCGACAATCCTAGTCTTAGGGATCTCTGAAACCCATCTTCCACCAATCTGACTCTTTGAAATCCTGTTGCATCAGCTTTATAATCCCCTCATCCATCTCCCCATCCTGGATTCCTTTTATAGCGCTCTACTCCTTCATCCTTTGCAATCCCTGAGAACTTAAGCTTGCTTCCTCTTGTGCCTTTGATTCTCCCTTTATCATTCTCCCATAGTGAGAGTTTGAGCTAACTAAACCTTTTCTCTTAAGCCAATCTGAGTCTTCTTGCTCATCTCAGATTCTTGTACTTTTCAAGAAGTCGTCGAGCCTCGCTTTCTCTCCCTGCCGCTTTCTTGAGGGGGCATCTTGCAGTCCATTCTCTCCTCTTCTGCTCTAGCCTTGGGCATCTTATTTTCTTATCTTTGATGCCATGCCACTTGCGACATCACATCAAAGAGGGGCAAAATGTAGACACCTAAAAACCTTTAGAAAATAAAGTATTTTAATTTTTTGAAAAATTTCTGATGACATCATCATTAATTAATTAATTAATTTATTTTTATGCCATTAAATCCTTTTATCTTAATTAAAAATATTTAATTAAGGAATCCCTCCCAAAAATGTTTAAATCTTATTTAAACATTATTTCCTTATTTATTAATTATTTAATTAATAAATTGACCAAAAAACCCAAAATAAATAAAAAAATTATTTTTTGCCCAAAACTTAGCCAATTTCCTTAAGACCACTAACCTCTTCCAAAATCTTCTAATCCTTCTTTAATTTTGATTAAAGGCTAATCCCATCATTTCCTACCCCTAATCCCAACTCAAAATATTTAATTAAGATTAAATATTAATCCTCATGTTTATTAAAAATGTTTTAATAAATATCTCCTCAACCCAAACCCTTGAAATAAATAAAAATTTATTTATTTTCTAAAAATCTAATTTATCCTCATCCTAAGAAGTTCTAGGCTCTTCTAGAAAGTCTTCATCCTCATCCTAGGAAATTCTAGACTATTCTAGAAAGTATTTATCCTCATCCAAAGTCTAGACTCTTCTAGAAAATGTCTTTAAACCTAATCCTAATCCCCTCCTAACCTTGTCACATTCCCTAAAAATGGGTTAAGGCTTACTAACCCAAGCCAAAGTTAACAAATATCTCCTCCTTCACCCACCCTCATTAAATGCCATCCACTTGCCTATCCCTAAGCTAATCCTAAACCATCCTCTAATCATTTGCACAATCCTAAGCAAGCTTAGAACTTTCCTAATCAAGCCCAAGTCGAAATTCCTCTCATCTCCTTCAAAATATCCCAATCATAAAACTTTATGAAGCCCACTAGGCCATAAATGACTCTTCCAAGCCCTTTTATTGCTGTTACAAGCCATTATGAGGGTCTTTATGAAGATTTTATCCCTTGAGCCTCCTTTGTTGAATCATCCTTCCCCTTTCCTCCATCCTCTCACCCTGTGACATGTGTCACTCCCTGATTGGTTGTAAGGAAGCACAATCCATGTGCTCTCCTCTCATGCAATCTGAGCCCTCCATGAGCTTTTTCCCATCTTTGCATCTTAGCCCTCAATCCCTCAAGCCTCTTGCCTATAAATTGGATCCTTCCCCTTTGCAAAATAACACAATCCATGAAGTAAAGTCATAATGCCATTTTAAGAAGTCATTTTACATCAAAACCATACACTCACACCCAAATTCCAACTCCATTTGAAGCCCTTTTTGAAGCATAAAGCTTGAGCGTACATCCTATCTATTTAGACAAAGCTACTCAACAAGAGAGCTTCTCATTGAGAGAACCCATTAATGGCTCATATTCTCAATTGAGAGCTCATCTTAGTCTATCTTGAAGTTTATGAATTTTTTTTAGTTTGTAGAAGCTTTATTTAAATTTGGTTTCTATTAGCATACTAACATTGCTCATATACAGTATGATTTAGTATATTTGAATGAATATATTAGTGTGTTTCGATCTATTTCCTACTTGCACGATTTCTCTACCATTGTTAATAGAGATAAAATTTAATTTTACTTGCATTATCCATTTCCTACTTGCATGATCTATTACAACATTTGATTTTACAAGTTATGTTATGCATAAACTAGATATGAGATAGTCAATATGGTGAATGCAATAAAGTTATTTTGAAGGATAAAAGTTTTATAGATCATGATTCATCCCCCATCTTAGTATCTTAGTTTCCCAATTAACTTCCAACAATTAGTATCAAAACATTGGTCTCTTAAAGGAAGTCTAACAACTTGTGAGTTCAGATCTTAGAGATGGAGGTTTACAAATTGGAAAAGCTTATTGATAATCAAGTGATTGACATCCAAGTCATACTGCAACAACTTGAAGTAACAAGAGAAGAACTAAGGAAATCCCTTAGAGAGATAAAGGATATGGTCATTCAATAGAATGGCACAATTTATGAAGAAGTTGATACAAAAGGATTATTTAACATTGGAAATTCTAATGAGAGTGATGCACCCATTGTAGATTTACTGGAGAAAAATAGTATCCTGAATGAAGAAGTCAGATGATTGAAAAGAGAACATGAAATCCAATCAATAAGGCTATGTGAAGTGACCGAACAAAAGAAGAAAGATGAAGAAGACAAAGTTGTAGTTGAGGAAGAAAAAAGACAAATGACTATCAAACTTGAAGAAAGGTCATCTAATCTACAAAAACTTGCAAACACTCAACCATACATGATGAATCAATTGATGCTTTCAAATTAGGAATTGAATAGGAAAGACATGGAGATAGAAAATATGAGATCACAGAATGACCTATTGGGGAATGAATTAAGATTTGAGAAAGAACTAGTGAAAAAGATGAACAAGCCTAGTGAAGCACTAAGGTACTTTGAGGAATTGATGAGATCACCTAGGTCATCTGGTAGCATCTCTAGACAAGGACATAGAAAGATACATTCATTTATTGAAGAAGGATAATCATCCAAGAGTGGAGAGCTAAGGAATGCAAAGTCAAAAGATAAACCTACATGCTATCATTGTGGTAAACTTGGACACACTGCAAACATTTGCAAAAGCAAGAATGGTATGAAAAATCCTAAACCTAAGTTTATTGGTAATTATTTTTATTGCAAGAAGCAAGGACATCAAATAAATGAGTGTAGATAAAAAATGAACAATACGTCTCCTACACCTAGATTTGAGTGATATTGTTACAATTGTCAAAATTTTGGACATGGAGAATATGAATGAAGATCACACTCAAAATCCTACTAGACAAACATAAGGCAGAAAAATGCACCTAAGAAAGTTTATTCTATTTGTCACAAGATTGGACATGTGAGCAAGAATTGAAGGACCTAACCACCAATGCCTAACAGTGAACACATTGAGGGTAATGACAAAAAAGATGATGAACTAACAAAGAAGGAGACGAATCAAGCCTAGAAGAAAAAGGTAGAAGAAGAAAATAGTGGAGCAAATGAAGTTAAGGTTACCCAATCTAATGGAGAAGGTGATCACACCACCTCAAAATGATCAAGAAAGGTATGTAAGGAATTGTATACTTAATAATTTATCTTACATCAGTTCCTAACATAAAAATGTGAAAAAGAGAAAAGATGCAATAGAATAGATCTATGGAAAGAATAGTGCAAAATAATCATTTACACAATGGGTGTCGAAAATCAGTAAAATTATCTATATTGATTGAGCATTGCAATATGAACCAAATAACCAAATGCTAGACTGATGTATAGGTTGATTTAGATGGAATTGACTAAGCTACATATTGGAGACCGAGTTGAAAAGTGTCTATATAGATCAAGACAATTGGATTCAACCTAACAGAGGACACAACATTAATGGAGACCCTAACTTGTATGAATGAAGGTATATATCAAGAATTTGAATACATTAAACACACCTTGCATTCAAATTTTGAGAGAACAGAGCAAGTTGAGAAATTTGCAAAGCGATTTTAAGGCTATTGGAAGTGAACTAATAGTGAAAGAGTGATTGAGTACTAATTTTCTGTTGTGTCAACCTATTCAGAAAGAAAAGTTTCAAAACCCTAACATGAGAAAATGACATCTTCATCATTTGCAACAAAGAATCAAGAGGTAAGAAATGTTCAATTGGTGAAGAGTGAGCCTTTTCCTCCACCTAAGTTTTGTGCTATTCTGGATATTAATATTAAAGGAGATTAAATAGGTGCATTATCATCAATACCACCTAAGGTTATTATGATACATGATGTACGAAGCTACTATATGTGAAAAATTGGTGAAGTTAGAGATTATAAGATTCATGTGGCATATGATAAATTGTGTGATGAAGGTATACTAAAGGATGAGTTTAAAATTGTTGAGAGGAAATGTTAACTCTTACCCTATATTTTGTTAATATCGTTGTGGTTTTGACATTGTAGTGACAAAACACTAAATCATTATCTAGCAAAGATCAGTGTGAGCTAAGCAAACATAAGGTGTCGAGAAAACAATGTGTGCCGAGTGATTCTGGTGCCGAGTAACAGTATGTTTGGAGCCATTCAGGAGCTGAGTATTAGCAGAAAGAGCACAATGAAGGTTGAGCATTAGAGCCTATTGATGTCAGGTGAACAGTCTATGTCATAGATGTTTGTAATGGCACACAATTCTATGTAAACCATTTTTGGCTGACATGAATATGAATTTTTGTTTATAAGAAATAAGGAGGGAGTCATATTACACATCCCTATGCTATGCATTCAACCAATCAAATTGAGGGAAGCATTAGGTGGAAATATGGATCAAACACAACCATTGAGTCTAACCTAATTTTGTCTCCATGATGCTCATAAAAGAAGTAAACCCTAAGGGTAACATATATTTTGAAGGAGGATACTAAGGAGAGTATTTGGTGTGAAAGAAACATGGAGAAGATGGCTAAAACAAAGCTATGTAATGAAGAATCAGTCTGAGAAGAACAAAGACAAGCAATGAAATGTTAAAGAAGATAGATCCGATCAGAAGGATTAAGAGATAACAAATAAAGAGGAGATTTGACATCAAGAAGTAAGGTGCTTACCGAAGGATTAGGTGCTGAATCATCCTAATAGGTGATATAGAGTAAATCTCTTAACATAGTAGTCTTAACATGCTTTTGTAAATATCTTAATTAAGTGCTTACTTAATTGTGAGTTTAAATCCTCTAGCAAGGTGAGACTAACAATCTTTGTAAGCCTTTAACAGGGTAGATCATAGTTTATGTTCAAAACTTTGTAGCCATAATTGGCCACACTTTATTGCTGTAGTAGTGAAGATTTGTGGGTGTCATCCCCTGACATTCATTCTCTTCATCTCTAACAACTTGTTCACCCTTCAAGAATTCAACCTCTTGAGCCGTCTTGCTTTGTATGCTAATTGTAGTCTCTTCTATTTGGCCACCAAATGAAACAACACCCTAGACTTCTTATCTTCCTTAGGTTATTTCACATGACAACCTTTTCTTCTAGCCTACTATCTCTATAAATAGAGAATTTAGATATTTTTTTCATTTAACCACAATCATCCATTTTAAGGTTAGATAAGATTCAATGAGTTTACCCACTTTTCCATTTTAGTTCCTCTAGAAACTTCTTCTAAAATCTTTCTTAAATTCACCTCAAAACAATTTATCTTAAATTTTGTGCCACCAACTCATCATACTTATCTTCCACACACTTCACATAATTCAAGAAATCAAATTAGTCAGCTCAGATTCATCAAATCTTTGATTTAACACTTTTTAAGTTGTCACTCAACATCTACACTATTCAGCCAACAATAACAGTTTTTTGATGCTTAGCCAACACTGGGTTGCTTGGCACCAACTATATCTTTTTAGCTCATTCACTACTATTATTTCCCTGATGCTTGGCACCAACTAAATTTTATTGACGCTCAACATATACTAACTTTCTGCTCGTCCTGAATGAGAATTTGCTCGACTTGTGTTGTTTGCTTGGCCAGACTTGGCAGACACTTTTTATGAAAACACTTCTTCTTGGCTTAGCTAAAGTGACCATTTACTTTATCCTTAAGTAGATCAACAATACACAATAGCATCAATGTCTTACTTGGTCTTAATGCTCCCTTTATACGCTAAATAACTCAACCTTTCTCTAGGTTCTCTTGTTAGCTTCTCTTTTCAAATCCTCTTCATCATTCAAACAAATGATAGCATTTAGACCGAAAAGAAATTGTCTCACCAACAAGTAGTAGGTTTGACATCATGGAAAAAATAATGACTATTCCATGATAGGTTCTACACTTCAAACAATCTCTTTTCATCAACAAGCAATTGGAGTAAGTTTGTTTTGAATTGGTCTTCAAAATATAGTCAAATGGATTAACAAGGGTCCTCAAATGGACATGGGGTTATTTCTCATGCTTATAGTATAGGTAAATCACTCTTTTATGTAGATGATCAATTGGACCTTAATTGCAAGACTCTAAACAAGGTCACTTCAATTTTCTAGACAAGGTGAATTATGTAAATTTTTATGAACCCCCTATAATAGGTGCATCAAAAAATATCTAAAATTGACTATAGGTGATTGGAAATAGATATATGAGCTAAATGTAGGTACAGGGCATAACCCCTATGTGATATGTTATAATTCCTACCGAGAATAAAATTGTTATCTCTTAAAGTAGGCTTCAAGAAATAGAGTTGCATGGGTACATTCTTGTGCTTTAGCAAAATTTGGATATGGTACATTAAATTTTTAAGATTATTGACAAGGCTAGCCCACACTATATGGACATTAGGTTGTTTGATAACAAGGTTAGTGGTATTAGTCTAGTGTTTAATTTAGAGAGTGTGGAAGCACACAAGTAACCTAGGACCAGGAGTTCATTTTCTAAATAAGTAGATGAAGTAATGAAAATATCAATCAAAAGGGTAAAAATAAACCATCAGGGGTTAGAAAAAACCTAAAAATAACTTGTGAATATTAGGCTAAGAAGGCCATAGGCAACAAACGTATGAAAATGAGAGTCCATAAATTGTAGAAATTTCTCTTTTCACTGCATCCTACACCTAAAGAACAATTGTAGAGGGTTTTTAATGCTAATGAACGTAGGACAAGATATCCTTATTTGAGGTAGAATAGTACTAGAATTATAAATATGGGATAAATTTCAAGAGGAATATACCCCAACGAGTTTAGAAATAGAAGCCCTTTCATCCCCTATCCCCGAACTAGGAGGAAGAATTCTCCAATTGGTAGGAACAAAAAGAATTAGAATATCCTAGGTGTAAAGAGTGGGGACCACAAAACACAATTAGACAACCAGCCATTCAACATCCTTATGATAATAAGGAAAACCATTAAAAAATATGTCCACCAGCAATGACTAAACCCTCATAAAAGAATATTTTTCAACAAAAGAATATAGGATATGGTGCATTGAAAATGTCAACATACAAGTGGATCGGTTACAAAGGAATCATGAGAAAAATCATAGAGAAATAGTAGCTGGCCAATGTGGAATTTATTAGAAGAATATTTTTCTTCTTCCATAATTATTATATGCTTGTTAACATGGATACTTTAGTATTTTAATTGAACATTAAAATTTATTATTTGACAATAAATAAAAATATAACACTATTTTAGAGACATGACATTTCATAAAATAATTTTAAAACTTAACACAATAAACAAATAAAAAAATATTGACTAAAATAGGATCCATAACATACATCAAAATATTTCCTTCAACTCGATAACCAAAGCATTAAAAGTGGTGTATTAGTAATCCAATAATCACGCAAGAGAAAAATTTTAGTAGATAGCATATGTTTTTCTTAATAAATGATAAATTGGGGGGGAGGGGTGGGGGGTGCCATATAAACATTTAAGATTTTTTGAATTCTTTTAACCACATCATTTAGTTATTTAACTGTTATATATTAGGTAAATTTCAAAGAGAGTATATGGACTTTTGTGTTTTGTATTCTTAAAAAATAATCATTATAAATATTTTCATTTTTCTAAGAAAACTATATTAGAAACCTTTAATGAATTCTTATGATTTATTTGAAATATTGTATTATACTATTTTTTAATAGAAAATAGATAATTTTATTTTATTCTAATTTTATTACCATCGCTTATTTGTTTCCCTACCAAAATTAATAAATCTCAGTAAAAGCTTAGCCATCTTTGATTGTGATTATGCTAGTCTCTAACACATACAAAAAAACTTAAAAATTAAAAGACACCCTTCCATAAGGTGAAATAATTAAAAAATTGATATATCCACAAATGCTTACTTAATGAACATCATCTACATTATCATGCGATGGAATTCAAGAGGGATTCATATCACATCTTACTCCTAAATGGAGGATATAAATAACTAATAGAATTACACAACTTTGATTAATACCTAATATTATAATTATTTTTAAAGTAATTTTTTCTTTTATATAGAATTCAATTGTTAGTTTCAAGACATGGTCAAAAGTTATGACAAACTACCGAATTCAATTGGTAGGTTCAATTCATTCAAAAGACTTTAATGACTATGCTAGATGAAATAATTTCCTATTAGTTTTAGAAACAAAGGTGCATTGTAGATGTCATCACGTTGAACACATTTAATATCTTACCAACCTCCTTCTCAGGTATTCTTATAAATTGGCAATTTTTGTAGAACTGATCAAACAATAATGGCTTCCTTAGAATCTTCCATTGAAGCTTATCTCTAGCTCTATGAAATATTTATTTCAATAGCCAAACCCATGGAAATTCAAGATTCTAAGTTACTTAACATTCCTCATATCATTGCCACCTACATTAATGAAAATCACCTCTACATAGAGGAAATCACTTTCCATATTTCTGCCTCCACAAAGAAACCTTCCCATGTATGTGCACCTACCCTGTTGTTCTTAAATCTAAAATCTAGAAATTTTGAGAAGAGAAGAGAAATACAAAGATGGATAGATTCATTGAATGTTTTGGATTCAATCATAAACCCTAAGATCTACAATTGTAAATAAGTGGGAAAATATTATAGCTACCTATTTAAGGAGGTATTTGATATTTTTTAGATGGTTGTTGGATTGGAAATTTGCAAAGAAAAGTGGTGAAGAAACTTGCAAGGACAAATGCAAAGTTTGTAAGATGAAGGATTTCTTGAAGAGTTGCTAAGAAGATATGACATGATGAGAATGATAGAGTCCAATTAGTGAATAAAGTTTGAGCCAGACAAAGATCTGATTTGCAATAAGAGTTGTATGCTATTAGATCAAAAATTTCCTATTACTTTCTAACCATTGTGGCAGTAATAAAAAAATCTTTTTATAAGGTTAACCTAACACTCATTTGCAAATTGTTTAATCAAGGTGACATCATAATGGAATGTTCTTAAGTCCTTTAACAAGGGCACTCCTAATAGGGTGATTAAATTGTTTAACAGGGCTATACCTAGCAGTTCTTTTTTGTAGCCCTTAACATGGTTGGCTCCGAATAGAGATCATAAGAGTGAAGAAAGTGGTGGCATGTTACTGGTGGTTTTTCTTTGATTGTGTTTCCACGTTAAACCTTGGTATCAACATTGTGTGGATGGTTGTTGTCTGTTTATGCTACTTACTAATTTTTAAGGTTAATTTTATTAGTGACTATGATAAGTTTCTCCAAGTCGGAACATATAGAACAAAGAGCTAATTGGAATGAATAAGTTGGATTATAGTGAACAATTTTAATAAATCAATTTTTGGATTAAGTTTGTTGAAGTTTCAAGTGTTTATTTTGTACATTTGGACCTCAAGATAATTGATTTGCCCCCACTCCCCCTAGTCAATGAATCAAGATTGAGTTGGACATAGATCTAAATTTGTAAAAAGAGTTGTATGTTATTAGATCAAAACTTTCCTATTACTTTCTAACTATTGTGACAGTAATAAAAATCCTTTTTATAAGGTTGACCTAACAGTCATTTTCAAATCGTTTAATCAAGGTGACATCTTAATGGAATGTTCTTAAGCCCTCTATCAAGGCCACTCCTAATAGGGTTATTAAATCCTATACAAGGTTATACCTAGTAGTTTTTTTTTTTAGAACCCTTGACATGGTTGGCTTCGAATAGAGATCATTTCACAAGAGTGAAAAAAGTGGTAGCATGTTACTAGTGGTTTTTCTTTAATTGTGTTTCCACATTAAATCTTGGTATCAAACATTGTGTGGATGTTTTTTTTGTGGCTATGCTACTGACCAATTTTTAATGTTAATTTTATTGTTGATTTTGATAAGTTTCTTGAAGTTGGAACATATAGAATAGAGAGCTAATTGGAATGAATAAGTTGGATTGTAGCAAACATTTTTAATAAATCAATTGTTGGGTTAAGTTTTTTGAAGTTTCAAGTGTTTATTTTGTACATCTTGACCTAGGGATAATTGATTCACCCCCACTACTCCCCTCCCCACTCTAAGATATTCCTAATATTATAACATTTGTTATTGATGTCAATGGGGGAGAGAGTAGTGCGTGAAAAAAATTCTTTATGAAAGAAAGATAAACATTGATTTATTAGGGTAGAAAATTTGGGAGAGAGTATTGATTTTTATGTATGGGGGAGATTAACACCTTCTTCAAATTGGTTCTTTTATGTATACTATGTTTTTGATTTAAATGTAAAAAAATCTTTACAACTTGTCTAAGAGAGTGATGTATGTTTACATTCATAGGAAACATGAACATGGGAGCAATAGTCAGATGTGGAAGAAATATATTTTGTTTTCATTGTACTTAGATGTTATTTATCTATATTTATTTCAATACAACAAGGGGCAAATTATTATCACAAATGCTAATGGTATTCCTATGGGGGAGTGTGTTAGCATTATTGGAGACATGATTTAGTGCTTATGCGGAGCATTCATGACAAAAAACTTTTATTGATGTTAACATATACCTTATTTTGTGAAGATTATTAGAGTTTCAAAGGAAGATTCATTTGGTGGGATCAATGGTCAATGTGATGGGTTATGCATAGTTGGAGTATATTTGTTGATGTATATAGATGCTATAGTTATGAGTACAAAAAGAAATATGAAGATGTGACAGAGTAATGTGATGGTTTTTGGAGGTAGCTTTCAAAGAGAGTTTCTAAAAATGGGTATTGGTAAATTGATTATATCTTTTAGAAATGTTAAAATTTGGTTAAGATAGCTTAGAGGATAGGAAAAAATAGATGTTCATTCTATGAGGTTTAATAAATATTGTACAGAGAATGATTCCCTAGAGGAATACTATTGATAAAATCCTAATAGGAAGAGTTTTTATTGTAATATATAATGTGTATTATAATACTTTAATGATGTTATATATTATCATTGTAAAATAATAAAGCCTCAAGGCCAACCAAAAAATATTTTAGGACTTGGTATAAAGGAAAGATTGTTTCCTTGGTTGTAATCATCAATGAGATCATTTTATTGGTTATATGGACTTGGATTCAAATTTTTATTTGATGAGAGTAGAGATTGATGTTGAGGATGTACTGTGAGCTTCAAAGCAACTATATTGGCAAAGGATACACTATTTAGTCAATTTAGATCTTAGAAATTATTTTCTAGAAGATTGTCTAGTGAAGATAGTTTTGAGGTAATTTGGATAGTGAGTTTAGTTTTCCTTTTTCCAACTCCTAATAAAGTTGGCACAACTCGTAACAGGGTTGGATTCTTATAAAAAGGATTCAAAGTCTCCTAAAATGGTCTCTATATATTGATTATATTTCATTGACTCTTAACAAGTTCTATCCTTTCACAATGAACTTCTATATTAGTACATTATCTTGTGGGCATCATTCCCACCAAGGTTTTCCCTCTATTCAAGGGCTCCCCTAGTTAAGATATTTCGTTTTATTATGTAGGGTTATCTTTCTAAGTTTCTATGATTTTTGCTTATATTACTTACATGTTTCATAATTAATAAATATATTGAGAGTTCTTTTACATGTTTAACTGATATAGGAACACAAATCTATGATATCATATATTTTAAGAAGAACTTCAAAGGCTATTGCAAATACAATATTTGAAACATGATTTATATAATCTTGGACATTTTATATCATCAAATTATTTTAAGATGACATACTTTTCCTCTTATTAATAGAAAATATTTAAGGCATAGGCCACCAAACAACTATGTGCTTCATTTGCACTTGCTGCAGGGGTACCTAGTTGGACTCATGATAGACCTAGGGCTCCTATTTTTATTTTGGCTTGTAGTGGTGCTAGCCACACCACTAGGATAATAATGGGACTATCCTAGTACTATGTTGAGGTATGTGATGTGTAGGAAGTCTTATTAGGCCTTAGTTGCTCCTAGTTGCATATCAGATCAAATAGGGCATTTTTGTGATTTGGAGGCTAGAATGGCCAAATACATAATTTAAGGTCTTTTAAAAAATTTCAAGTCCATTTAAGGATTTTGATGAAATCTGGTAACCTTTGGACAAATTTTGAGTGAAAAAGTTTGATTTTTGCCGCAATATTCACAAAGATGTAAAAGTTGCTAAAAAATTATCAATGTTGTCATTGACAACATTGACAACTTTTTGTTGCATTCAAGCAACTTTGTGGATGGGGCTTGGTAAGTGTCTAAAAAAGTAAGAGTGTGACTTGAGAGGAGTATTTAAGGCCATTCTCAACCTACTGAAGGGGTGGGAATTTTTAGTTAATTTGTGTCTATGGATTGGATAGCAAGAATATGGTTACAATTCTTGTTTTCTATGTATTTTGGCATTTTTATGGATTGAAATTGGAATTGTAGTGTTTGGAAGTGTTCGAGGAATTTAATTTAAGGTTCTATATAGCATTATTTTGGGATTTTGTAGGTTTCTATTTGGTGAATAAATTTTTTTTGTTTCCTACCTGCATGTTGTTTTGAATCAGGAAATTGAGCAAAATGGGGTCATAGATCTTCTTCCCACCATGGAACTTGCATGGGTCTTTGGGATTAGGAAGATGAATCATTGTAAATATTTTATAGTGAAGGAGGGGCCCTGGGAAACAAAGGAGACATTTTTGTGGTGATTCCCTAGGCAAACCAGAGATGCATGGCTAGGGATCACAATATATAATAGAGGTGTTAGGAGAGATTGAAAGCATAGATAAATTCAATCAAACCTTGGATTAGGGTAGAGGTATGAGTATTGAAGCCTCAAATACTAGGGAAGGAAATGGTGGAAGAAATTTGGAGGGGAAAACTTGCATCTTCTTAAACAAACCTATTTTCTTTGCAAACCCTAATTTTTAGGCACTATTATAGGATATATTGTACAGATGTTTTGGAGGCATGAGATCTCAAGAATCCTTTAGTACTCTAAAAAGGGTATTTGAATCCATGTTTAGTTTATCCCCTTATTAAGGACTTTTATAGGCTATTCAAGATTTTCATCAAATGGAGGGTTAAAGCATTTTTGTGCAATTTTATGTGATTCTTGGAACTCGATTAGGGTTTCAATACCAATTGTGATAGTACATCTTGAAGGGGATCCTAATGCCTTCTAAGATGATCATTCCTTCATTTGGAGTGATAGTTATGATGTTGGGGAAGATGGTGGAGTTAGTAAAGAGATAACAATAAGGGCCAAAGCAAGCCTAAGAAGTGGTAAAAGGGTTATTGTTCTACCTAATTGGTGTCCACTAGTTGAATGGAGTGGTTCCCAATAGATAGGATCCTAAGGAGAAGTAGGGTACAATGAAATCCTATTAGGTCAAGAAAAAGACCTAAGGAGACCCTAGAAGAAGTTGGGATAGGAGCAAGCTTAGTTGTTACACTAGAGTGGTATCAGAGCAAGTTGAGGACTTGGGAAGGAAGTGTATGTTTGCAACTACTACAGAGTCGATGGGTGAGTCAAGTATGGTGAAAAATGCAAAGCTATCCAAAGAGATTAATGAGAACAAGGAGAATAATAGACTCCTTGAAGAAGCCTTAGAAGAAGTAAAGATAAAGTTGGATGCCATTGTTGATGCGGCCAAGAAAAATGAAGAGGAGAACAATGTTAGGGGTAAAGAGATTGTAGATGAAGATGTTATCCTTGAACTAGACCCTATCTTGAATGAATAACCTTTCTTGAAGGTCATAAAAGACCTAGGAGAGAAGGCCTTGGAAGGTGTGCCACTATTTAGTGGGAAGATGGACATAGATTCAGTGATGGAATGAATAGATGGGATTGAGAACCATTTTGAATGTGAAGGAGTGATAGAGTCACAAAAGGTCAAAGTAGCCAAGTTAAGACCTAGAGGATCAACATTGACATGGTAGAAATATGTCCAAGATGTGAGGATTAGGATGGGCAAGAAGCCTATAGCCAATTGGAATACCATGATAACCAAACTGAGGGATAATTTTCTACTAGAGGACTATCAGATTCAACTCCACAAGAGGAGACAAGGACTAAAACATAAAGACATGGATGTGGCCTCTTATATAGAGGATTTTTAGAGGTTATGTCTTAGGTCCAAGAAGCAAGAAGAGGATCCAATAAGAGTGGCAAGGTACTTGGGTGGTTTAAAGTGGAACATCCAAGAGGAGCTAAGCTTGTGGACACCTACTACTATTCAAAGGTGCCACCAATTAGCCCTAAAGGTGGAAGAAAAGAATATGAAGAGGGGCGATTCTAACTTGAAGGACAAAGGCAAGCAAAGAAGTCAAAGGGGTCAAAGATGGGGATATCAAGGTAGAGGTAATGAGCAGAGGAACCAAGGTGAGACCAAACTCATTGAGAAAAATACTGAAGGTACTCATAGAGGAGGTTATAGTAGAGGAAGGGGTAACCTAGGAGGTTCTAACAGGAGTAGAGGAGTAGGCAGAAGTAACTCTTACTTTTCTAGTATGAAGTGCTATAACTGTAGTCGACTAGGCCATCCAACATATAGGTGCCTTGATAAGCCTTCTTCTTCAAACCATGACAAGAGAGTGACATATGATCAAGAGGATAATTCCAGTGGCAAGGAACCTAGAGTGGATCACCTAGAATACGAGAATGCAGAAAACCTCATGTTTAAGAGGGTATTGATCAAGCAACTAGCTCCAGGTGAACCTAAGCATAGGAGGGATTTATTTAGGATCAAATTTAAGATTCTTGGGAAGGTCTACAAGGTGGTAGTGGACTATGGATCTACTGGTCACAACATCATATTAGAAGAGGCAGTCAAAAAACTTAAACTAACCAAGATACCTCATTTGACTCCCTATAAGGTGACTTGGCTCAACAAGGGTAAAAGTATATTGGTAAATGAACAAACGTGGGGTGGAGTTGTACATAGCAAGGTACATGGATAGGTTGTTTCATGACATCTTTTCCATGGATGCATTCCATCTATTGTTAGGTAGACTTTGGCAGTTTGATAGAGAGGCAGTGTATGATGGGAAGGCAAATTCCATATCCTTCAAAAAGGGAGGCAAAGCTTTTAAAATTCAATCTCTATTGGAGGAAGATGAACCACTTACTAAGGTGCCTAGTGTGTTGCTATGCAATGGAAAAGAGTTTGTCAATGATCTCAAAGATGATGAGAACCAAAGCTATGTAGTTATAATGAAGTCCAAAGGAGAAGACAAGACAGTTAAGAAACCATTGCATGTAGAGGTACACACATTGCTTGAAAAGTATAAAGATATTGTAAGTGATGGAAATCCTACCACTTTACCTCCTGGAAGAGTGATAAGCCACCAAATATAATTTGTTTCTGGTGCATCTCTACCAAACAAAGCAACATATAAGCTCACTCCTAAGCAAAACTTGGAAGTAGCAAGACAAGTGCAAGAACTTTTGGATCAAGGTCTGATCAAGAAAAGTATAAGCCCATGTGCAGTCCCTGTTGTACTATCAACCAAGAAGGGAGGAAAATGGATACTACGCATAGACTCAAGGGCTATAAATAGGATCACAATTAGGTATAGGTTCCCATACCTAGGATTGAGGATCTCATGGATTGTCTTGGAGGGGCAATGTACTTCACCAAGTTGGATTTGAAGAGTGTATATATCACCAAATCAAGATTAAAGAGGGAGATGAATGGAAACAACATTCAAGACAATAGATGGGTTGTATGAGTGGCTTGTGATGCCATTTGGCCTCTCAAATTATCCTAGCGCATTCATGAGTCCCGTGAATAAAGTGGTTAAGGATTTCACTGGAAGGTTTGTGGTTGTGTATCTAGATGATATATTAATATTCAACAAAACAAAAGAGGAGCACATCAAACATGTTGAGGCTGTATTGCCAAGTTTACATGAGGAGAAGCTTGCCATAAATCTTTAGAAATGTGAATTTTTCAAACAAGATCTTGTGTATTTTGGCTTTGTGGTGTCAAAGGGGTCCTTGAAGATGCATCAAGAGAAGGTAGGAACTATTTCAACTGGCCACCACCTACTACATCTATTGAGGTAAGAAGTTTTCATGGTCTAGCTTAGTTTTATAGAAAATTCATTAGGAATTTTAGTGGGATATATCTGCACCTTTTCTAGATACCATTAAAGATAGAGTCAAGTCTAAATTCAAATGGAATTTTGAAGTAGAGAAATCCTTTGAGATTCTAAAGAAACAAGTAGCTACCCAAGCTATTTTGCAATTGCCTAGTTTTGAGAAACTTTTCACCATAGAGTGTGATGTAAGTGGCCTAGTAGTAGGTGGAGTTTTGAGTCAAGAAGGTAGGCTAGTAGCCTTTTTTAGTGAAACACTAAATGAAGCCAAAAAAAAGTATTCATCTTATGCCCTATAACTCTATGCCCTGGTTAAGTCTCTTAGGAAGTGGAGGCATTATTTATTGTCCAAGGAATTTTTTGTATTCATTGATAAAAAAGCCTTAAGTTACATTAGTACTCAAGAGAAGTTGAGTAATAGGCATTTGAAATTAATGGAGTACTTACAAGCATTCATTTTCATAATCAAGCATAAGAAAGGGCAAATGAACAAGGTAGCAAATGCATTGAGCGGGAGATTGTTATTTGTCCAAGAGGTTTAGTTACATATAATTGGGATAGATAGGTTTAAGAGTCTCAATAAGGAGGATGAAGGCTTTGTAGAGGCTTACAAGGTATGTTATAACTTTGAGAACCATTTCCATAGCAAGTTCTCTGAATTTACCGTGAAAAATGGGTTTTTATTTAAGGGCAATCAACTATGTGTTCCAAAGGGATCAATAAGGGAAAGCATAATTAAAGAAAAGCATAATGAGAGTCTAAGTGTTCACTTTGGTGAGAACAAGATTTTAGAATTAGTCCAAAGATTCTATTATTGACCAAAACTAGTCAGGGATGTGACTAAGTATGTTGAGCAATGCATGGTGTGTGTGAAAGCCAAGGGTGGAATGAGTAATGTAGGTTTATATCAGCCCTTAATAGTCCCAAATAGGCCATGGGAGTTTGTGAACATGTACTTCATAGTAGGTCTGCCCAAGAAAAAATACGTATATGATAATATCTATGTAGTGGTTGGAAGATTTAGTAAGATGGGGCACTTCATTTCATGCAAGACTACTAATGATGCTAGCCGCATTGAACACTTATTATTTAAGGAGGTTGTGAGGATTCATGGACTTCCATTGAACATTTTTTTAGACAAAGATGTAGAGTTCATGAGCTATTTTTGGAAGACCTTGCAGAGCACACTTTGTACAAACCTTTCTTTTGGATTAGCCTACCATCCTCAAATTGATGGCCAAACTAAGGTGGTTAATAGGATGTTGGGTAACCTCTTGAGGTTCCTAACTAAGGAGGATGGGTAAATATGGGATGTTATCATTCCCCAAGAAGAGTATGCTTCTCATTTGAAATTGTGTATGAGATGCATCCAAGGGGTGTATGTGAGTTGAGATATCTTGGAAGCATGAAATATAGGATTGGACATGCCAAGGATTTTACCCAAACTATTAAGGAAATCCAGGAGCAAGTGAAGAAGACCATTCAAGATAGTACCCAAAAATTGAAAGCCAAGGTGGATGAAAGGAGAAAAGAAATTCAATTTTCTATTGGGGATTATGTCATGATGCACTTGAACAAATCAAGATTTAAGAAAGGTGTGCCAACTAAATTAAAGATGAAAAGAGTGGGGCCTTGTAAAATCATAGCAAATTATGGAGCCAATACATATAAGGTCATTTTGTCAACTGATTTGGGCATTTCTCCTATTTTCAATGTGCACGATTTGGTTCAGTTTAGAGGTCCAGTGCTTGAGGTTGCTCACAATAGTTAGGGAGTCAGTGCTGATCTAGAACCTATAGTGGTGCCTTCAACAAACAAGTTGGAAGCTGAAAAGGTGTTGGAATCAAGAGTCAAGAAGGCCACTAGACACAAGGTGTACATGGAACACCTCATCAAGTGGAGACACAAGCTAGATTCAGAGGCCATTTGGATTTTTGAGGAAAACTTCAACAAGGTGGGCATTTCCATAGATCTATTGTCCATAGGATTGACATAGTTTTTCTCTGTCAGGGAGTATGGTGCAGGGGCACCTAGGTGGGCTCATGATAAACCTAGGTCTCCTAAATTTATTTTGTCTTGTAGTGATGCTAACCACACCACTAGAATAATAATGAGACTATCCTGGTCTTATGTTGAGGTATGTTATGTGTAGGAAGCCTTATTAGGCCTTAGTTGCTCCTAGTTGCATATCAAGTCAAACAGGGTATTTTTGTGATTTGGAGGGTAGAATGGAAAAATAAGTGATATAATGTCCTTTTAAAATTTTTTAAGTCCATTTAAGGCTTTTGGTGAAGTTAAGTAACCTTTGGACCAAGTTTGAGGGCAAAACTCAAAAAGATGTAAAAGTTGCTCAAAAATTGTCAATGTTGTCATTGCCAACATTGACAACTTTTTGTTGCATTCGAGGAAATTTGTTGATGGGGATTGGTAACTATCTAAAATAGTTATATTGGGACTTGAGAGGAGTATTTAAGTCCATTCTTGACCTATTGAGGGGGTGGGAAGTTTTAGTTAATTTGTGTGTACAAATTGGACATCAAGAATACACTTACAATTCTTGTTTTCTGAGTATTTTGGCATTTTTATGGATTAAAATTGGAATTGTAGTGTTAGAGGAATTTATTTTAAGGTTCTTTATAGCATTATTTTGGTATTTTTTTAGGTTTCTAGTTGGCTAATAAAATTGTTTTCTTTCCTGCTTGCTTGCTTTTTTGAATCAAGCAATTGAGAAAAATGGGTTCATAGATCCTCTTCCCACCATGGAACTTGCATGGGTCTTTGGGTTAGGAAGATGAATCCTTGTGCATATTTTATGGTTAATGAGGGGCCCTAGGAAGAATGGGATACATTTTTGTGGTGATTCCCTAGGTGAGCAAGAGATGCATGTCTAGGGATCACAATATACAATAGAGGTGTTAGGAGAGATTGAAAGCAGAGATAGCTTCAATGAAACCTTGAAAGAGGGTAGAGGTATGAGTTTTGAACCATCAAATACTAGGGATTCCAATGGTGGAAGAACTTTGGAGGGGAAAACTTACATCTTCTCAGACAAACCTATTTCCTTTACAAACCTTGATTTTTAGGCACTATTGTAGGCTGTACTGTATAGATGTTTTGGGGACTTGAAACTTCAAGAATCCTTTAGTACTCTAAAAAGGGTAACTGAATCCATCGTTAGTTTACCCCCTTATTAAGGAATTTTGTAGGCTATTTAGGATTTTCATTAAAGGAAGGGCTAATTGCTTGTAGCCCTGTTGCAAGCATTTTTATACAATTTTATGTGATTCTTGGAACTTGATTAGGGTTTCAATACCAATTGTGATAGTAAGTCTTGAAGGGGATCCTAGTTCCTTTTGATAATTTCATTCCTTCATTTGGAGTGAGAGTTATGATGTTGGGTAGATGGTGGAGTTAGTAAAGAGATAGCAATAAGGGCCAACACAAGCCTAGGAAGTGGTAAAAGGGTTATTGTTCTACCTAATTGGTGTTCACTAGTTGAATGGAGTAGGTCCTCATAGATAGGACCCTAAGGAGAAGTAGGGTACAAAGAGACCCTATTAGGTCAAGAGAAAGACCTAAGGAGACCCAAGAAGAAGTTGGGGTAGGAGCAAGATTAGTTGTTACACCAACACTCCCTCATTTAATGTCATGAGGAGAATAGGATGATGAGTTTGAGATTGATCAACCCATCTTGACAAGTAGGTCTTCTAGAGAACTTAAAAAATAATATTTTATGCTTCCTCTCTAGAGAAATCATATTTGATTGAGGATCCTTGTACCCACAAAATCATTTCAAGTTGAAATAATTATAAGTTATATGTAGATCACAAACTAGGCAATAAACCCTTATATTCTTACTACTCATATAAAATAATTATTTAAATCAACATGATTTAAATATTAATATATTAATCATTTTAGTGTATATATATGATTCAATCAAATTTTTACAATCTTCAACCATTAAAACTTCATTTCAACCTTCCTTCAAAAAAGTCTGAAATGAGAAGATAGCCTCAAAAACTACCTTCTATAAATGATCAAAATACATTACTAGACCATGCCATTAAACATGTACTTAGTGTAATATTCATATATTCTTAGTAAAAAATGAATTCTTTTAATGATGCATGAAGTGTTTTTTTAATCCCCAAAGTTGTGCGTTTCATTTTGTTTGTAACATGACTTGTTAAAAAATAATAAACCTAGTTTTATATGTGATATGTAAAATACCAAATGGAATCCTTGGAGCTTTAAAATTTACACACTGTATGTACCTTGAGATAATGAAAATATCTAATGAAATTGGTTTAATATATACACAAATGGATCTTAAATGATATCATGTTGAAAATGGCTACTTGGAATATGCATCCTAAATATGCAAGAAATGTGAGTAAGTTTGTTTTGAGTTGTTCTTTAGAATCTATTCAAATGGATTAACAAGGGTCCTAAAATGGGAATGGGGTTATTTATCATTTTTATAGTGTAGGTAAATTAATCTTTTATGTAGATGATCAACTTGACCTTAATTGCAAGCCTCTAAACCACTTAAATTTTCTAGAAAAGGTGAATTGTGTATATTTTTACAAGGCCCCTACAATAGGTGCATCAAAAATTATCTAAATTGATTACAAGTGATTGGAAATAGTCATCTGATCCAAATGATATGTATAGGGAATATCCCTAGGTATATGATATGTCATAATCCCTACCAAGCATAAAATTATTATCTCTCAAAGTGGACTTCAACAAAGAGAATTGCATGGGCACATTCTCACTCTTTAGAAAAGGGTACAAAACATTTAAATTTTAAGATCATTGACAAGGGTAGCCAAAACCATATGGATATTAGGATATTTAATAATTAGGTTAGGGGTATTAGACTAGTGTTAAGTTGAGAGAGTGCACACAGACACAAGTGGCATAGGACTAGGAGTTCATTTTCTAAATAGATAGAGTAAGTAATTAAAACCTTAATAAAAAGGTATATTTTTAACCATCAAGGGTCAGAAAGAATTGAAAAATAAGTTGTGAATATTAGGCTAAGAAGGCTAAAGGAAATAAAATATGAAAAATAATAGTCCTTAAATTATAGAAAACTCTTTTTTCACAATATCCTACACCTAAACAACAATAGAGGAGGGTTTATCCCATGAATGAATGTAGGACAATATATCTTTATTTGAGGGAGAATATTAGTAGACTTATGAATGTGTGATAATTTTGATAACATACCCCAACATGTTTAGAAATAGAAGCCCTATCATACCCTATCCCTAGACTAATAGGAATAGTTTCCCAATTGGTATGGACAAAAAGTTTTACAAATCCCTAGGTAGAAAGAGTAGGGACTAGAAACCACCATGAGACATTGACCCATTTGGTATACCCCTTGCAATACTAGAAATGACATATTAAGTGATAACAAGGAAAATCATTAAAAACTATATCCACCAACAAGAACTAAACCCTCATAAAAAAGTATTTTTCAATAATAAAAAACATAGGATATGGTGCACTCACAACATTAATACACAAGAGGATGGGTTGCAAAGGTTCAATTAAAAGATAAATGAATTAGAAAAATCATGGCGAAATAGTAGCCAATGCAGAACTTATTAGGAGATGGAACATTTTTGTTTCTTCCACAATTATTATATGCTTGTTAACATGTAGACATTAGTACTGTAATCTAACATTAACATTTATTATTTCACAATAAATAAAAAATATTATTATTTTTATATTATATTTTAGAGACAAAAAAATCATAAAATAATTTTCAAATGTAAAAAAATAAATAAATAAACAATATTTACTAAAATAGGATACATAACATACATCTAATTACTTCCTTTAACACAATAATTAAAACATTAAAAGTATTGTATTATTGATCCAATAATCACATCAAGAGAAAATTATGAGTAGATAACATATGTTTTTCTCACTAAATAAGAAAGATAGTAGATTGAATTGGGATGTAGGGGGTGGGTGACATACAAGCATATAATCATTTTAAAAAATCTTGTATGATTCTACATTTCTAGAAAATATATAGTTCTCTAAAATTCTTATTTATTATTAGTAGTATCTCTAATGTATTTGAGTATACAAACGATTTATTTTTTCCTTACCAAAATCTATATATCTCAATAAAACCTTAGCAATCTTTGATTGTGACTATGATGTTGATCTCCTTTAAGTGAGCATCTATAAGCTCTTATCTCTACCTAACTTACTTGTATCAGTCTCAACACAAAATTGCTTACACGAACAACAAAAGGATGCCTTTTTTGTCTTCATTATTATTTTATTGCTTTGCAAGAATCTTTAATAAAATATCACAATGCTTTAAAATTTTCATAATGGTAAAAGATAAATGCAACATTTATTTTTATTTTTATTGAATATATATTGTATGTGAAAGGATCACATGAAGGAGAAGAGTACCACAACACTCTTGTCAATTACCCAATATTATCACATATAAAATAGTTTCATAATTTGTAATGAGTTCAATTGTAATTTTTTTATAGTACATGGAAAATACTTTTATAATTGATAAATAGACTTTAATATTTAATATAACTAATAATTTACTCCACCCAAATGTTTGATAAAAGTATTTATTGTATTTGTCGGAGGCTATACTATTGCAATCACCCATACTTAACCAGATATTAATATTTTTTATTTCAACCAATTAGATAGAATTATTTTATTTTTAATTATTAGATATAATTATTCTAAACTATATATGTGAGTTTTTTAATTTCTTAAATCAATAAAATTATTTTATTGAAAGTTGATTGGCTCATATTTTTGGGTATTATAGGAGCAGATTTCTTGCAAACACTACTCATACTATGAGGCAATATTTTAGGAATTTTAAGATGCACCTAAAATTATTTTTAAAGTTTAGTTTGAAGTTTAATTTGTCTGCTTTATTATGTGTTCTAATCACCTTAATTTATATTATATATTCAAAATTTGTACCCTATTTAGATTCTAAATGTATTTTTTCTACCACACATGATTCATCATTATTTAAATAATTAAATTTTATTTATATATAAGAAGCACATAAATATATGAAATACTATTATGAATTACTTACAAACCAATTATTTTAATTTTTTATAATTTCAATATTATATTTCAAGTTTTTGTAATTTCAACATTACATAATTATTTCATTAAATAAATTCTTACTATCAAAATTTTATTACGTGTATTCTCCTTCTATTTATTAAATTTATTTCATAATTTAATAAATTTTAAACATTTACAACTTACAATCATAATTTGCTACCCTTTATTACTAGCGCTTGCACCTTTGAAGGGTGCAAGATTAAGTCGATAGTCTTGTATATTTTTGATGATGTTATTCAATAGTTATATTCATAATTTTTTCCTATCTACTTCCCTACACCCATCTTTATATATCTCTTATTCATAAATATAGACAATCTATTCTCCCTCCCTATCTATATTTTATCTTACCCCTCTTTATCGCTGGCTCATATGTATCTCTATCATATTTCCTCTATTTCTATTTTATTTATTTTATGTATGTGCTCTATCTATCTATCCACTATCCTGTCTATGACCTCATATATCTTGATTATTCTCTCTTTTATCTCCCTCATTTTCTCTTCCTATTTCTCTCCCTCCCGTTACCCTCCTCTTTTTCTATCTCTTCATAAATATCCTCCAGTTTGATATTCAAATTTTATCCATCTATCTAAACATTATCTCTCTTTGTTTCCCTATCTATTTTTATTACTATCAATTTTTTCACATATCTACCCCTCTTTTATCTTTGTATTATTCTTCTTACTCACTCTCCCCCGCCTTTCTCACTCTCCTAAAATCATGAAGTTTATATTAGTAGCTACTATTGCAATAATCTATCTACAATATTTTATATAATATTTTCTAGCTTTGTCTTGTATAATCCATTTAAACAAAAAATCCATGAAATAAATACAACTTTTTGCACCCGAATCAAAGATTGTTAAGCAAAAACCATAAACTCTTATTTTAGCTGTACCTAAATAGGTTTTGCATAGAAAATCCCAAAAATGTGTAGTTTTATAAGCTTGTTGCTGCTGAATAATACTACAATGAAAGATTCATATCCAACTCCAACTGAAAGCATGTCATTCTTCTTCTTTATTCTTTCCATTTTATAGTCATGGAAGCTAGGCTGAGTCTTCTTCTGGTACAATATTAATCAGTTATGCTTGCAACAAATCCTCAAATACACTTTTGTGTTTCATCACTCTCCAATGCTCCCGGGGCTTTGCACACAGATTTAAGAAAACTTTCCATTATTGCAACCCGTTTGTCTACCATAAAAGTCAAATTGCAAGCTTCTCATTTGATGGAAAAGCTAATCAAAAGTAGTTCCCTCATTTGGGTTCTTCCATAATGTTCAGCTGAGTTGATAGATACAAAGTATTGGTTTAAGGATTTAGTGTTGGAAATAAAGCAAATATCTAATGAGAATTTCATGGAAAATATATCAAATGTGGAGATCACATAGCTGAGTGTTGTACAAAGTAATTAAGACAGCTTATCTGCCTATTTTGAAGGAAAGTAATACAGCGGCTACCTTGATTTCAAAGGTGACAGAAAATGCAAGTACTCTTAGTATGTTGAATAGCGATCCTCAAGATGTTGTTAGTATTCTTAGAGAGTGGCAACATATTTGAATAACTTAAATAACAACCCATATACAGATTTGGCTGTAGCTAGTCAAATATTATATATATTGAAGTAGTCCTCAGAGTTTTTTCACTATTTTGTTAGAGATGAAATTGTGTCATTCATTGTTATAAAGTAATATTGTTTCTTCATACAAACACTAGCAACTGGGTCAAACCACTTTCAATTTTCCAAGCATCACTTTTACTTTTTATGACAAGGAGATTTCCAACACTGTTATCTTTACCGGCCTGTTTTCTCCTTTGTAGATGTCCGACACTGCCAGATTGTCACAACAATTTGACGGGTAGTCTTATACAAATAAGCCTATCGACTGAAACACTTATAAAATAATTATACAATATTTAATATTGGTTTTCATTTCCAGTCTCTAACACACATACAAAAGAACTTAAAATTTACAATTACAATTAGAAAATTATGGTTTTCTACCCTATCTTATCACTTATAAAATAATTATACAATATAATATTGGTTTTCATTGCCAATCTCTAATGCATACAAAACAACGTAAAAATTAAAGGACAATCTTCCATAAATCAAACTAATTAAAAATTGATTTATGTCACAAACACTTAATAACAAACATTTTCTATATTATCATGCAATGTAATTCAAGGAAAAAATATATCAAATCGATATAAATAGCTAATAGAATTACACAACTTTGATTAATACCTAACATTATAATTTATAAACTAATTTTTCCATTTATATGGATATCAATTAGAATTCAATTGTTAGTTTCAACACAAGGTCAAAAGTTACGGCATCTTACCAAGTTCAATTAGTTATTGGTTTAATGTATTCAAAAAACTTTAAAAACTAAGCTAGATGAGATGAATTCTTGTTAGTTTCAAAAAGAAAGGTGCATCCATGAACGACATTATAGATGACATGATATTGAAATATGACTTCTTGAATCTTCCATGGAAGCTCATCTCCAACTCTATGAAATACTTCTTTCAGCAGCTAAACTCATGGTTAACATTCCTAACATCATTTTTACCCACGGTAGTGAAAATCAATTTTGCATAGAGGAAATTGCTTTTCATATTTCTGCCTCCAAAAAGAAACCTGCCCACGTAGGCCACCTCTCTAGAATCATGAGACTTCTTGCTTTCATTGCCGTCTTTATCGAAGAGAAGACTATAGATGACAAGGGCACCCCCAAATTCAAATACAGCCCGATTGGCCTCACCAAATTGCTGGCGAATAATGAGCCCGAAAAATCTTGTGCACCCACATTATTGTTCTTAAATCTAAAATCTAAGACTGATTATTATCAACATCTTTATGACTCTATCACCAAGGCCAATGGCATGAACATTTTCGAGTACAACAACTGTAATTATGAGGCAAATAGTTTTTTTAATGATGCCATGACTGCTTAGACAAGCTCTATAATTGCATTTGTGTTGGAAGTGTATGATGGGTTTAAGAGGTTCAATTGTGTGGTGTATGTTGGTGGAGGAGCAGGCTCGACAATATCTATGATTGTTAATGAATATCCTCACATTCACGACATCAATTTCAATTTTCCACATGTTATAAGTGTTGCTCCTCCTTCAAAAGGTCTGTAACTATTGCCATCTCTAAACCTCGTAGATGATAGGTTTTTGATCTACACAAGTTCAAAAAATTGATTGTTTGTTATTAGTTCATAATCAACACATAGATCTAAGCTATAGTTAATTTGCATTTTTAGGTTGTTTAGATTGTATTCTCTTCTATACTTTAGAAAGAACATTCTTCTTGAGAGAGGCTACAATTTAATTCTATTTTCATTTTGTTCAAACCACATTAATGTGTTCATGGTTGTAGTTTCTCGATTGGATTGGATTATAACAAGAATAAGAGACGCATATACAAAATAGTAAGATCTTTGCCTTATAATATTAAATGAGAGAAGAAATGAATGAATAAACTAGAAGTTTTATGTATTGTGCTTACAATTCTTTACAAGTAAAAATAAAATAAAATTTACATATTCTATTTCAATTTTTAAATTCAAAACGAGTAATATTATTCTTTAGACTTGGTAAAGAAAACTAGATAAGAGTGAAGAGTTATTAACCTTTACGTAGTTTAAAGAACCAATGATACATTATTCAAAATAAGATTTCAAATTTGTGCTCTCCTTTAATTGGGATACAGATTCACCAGATATACAAGAAGAGTATTGTATTCAATTTTGTTGAAATTCAAGTCTATTAAGCATTTAAAAAAAATAAAAATTATTCGACTTTTAAATAGTACACCAAATATTTAATTACTAAACTATTTTCAATTATAACACACGCTATTGGAAGTCTTTCATTATTTATCTTAAATGTTTGCAACACTACAAAGTTAGGCAAACAATATCCCTTACTAATGCAAATAATGGGTTAATGACCACTTAGAATATGCAATGCAAGAGTAAAAATTGGTTTTTGGGTTATTCTAAAGTAATGCTCATATAAACTAAATGGAAAAAAAAATTCTTATTTTACAGCGAAGGGATTCCACCATGATAATAAGTATAGAAAAGGTGAGAGAATATTCTAAGAACCCACTTGATCTATAGGATCAGACAATACTTATTGAAAGTGTCTCCCAATAATTGGATGATCTCATGAAACATAACATGAAAGAACATAAATATTAATGGTAAGAGGAAGTTGGAAATGAAATCACATATAAGTAGTGTTATAAAACCAAAAACTTGAATAAATTTGGGTGGATTCTTATTGATTCTACCCATTACCCTCTAATGTTGCTCACCTAGTTTAAACCTTGAAAGCTTAAAAAATACTAAATAGTAAAATATCCCTTAATCACCTCCAAACAAACCCAAAATTGTGTATGCTCTAAACTTACGAGTTACCTCAAAGAAAGACAAAACATGTGTGTTTCATGAATATATTGTTAGCTTTTAAGGGGGATTATAAAAGTGCAATGAGTAAGTGCGGGAAGATTGAGAAAAACTAAATCCATGCAAACTTGAACATAATATGAGTAATTTGGCATGGCATTTTCATTGCAATTTTACATGTAGTGATCTCTTGAGTCCACTAGTTGGTAGACCATTGTATATAGAAGATTACAAGCAAAAAGAGAATCACATAATGTTGGGCCTATCGATAGACAAAGGGAAATAGCCATATGTAGCCATGGTGTATCTATTGTGTCTATGGGGTGTTCCCCTCTAGACAACCCTCTTGTTCTACATCTCATACAATCTTTACAACTCAAGTTTGAGAATTAACACCATTTTATTACTTATGATTTACATCTTTTGCAATTATATAATCTTTACATTCTATGGTTCACCTATTACAATAACTATAAGTCTTGTTCTTAATTTATGGCCACCACTATGACATAACTCTTAAATGAATTATACATTTCTATGAAGTTTAATGCAACTATTCTCTATCTATCCCTCTCTTCTACATATTTGTTCAGTATTGATCTTCAATAAATCTTCGATGTATCCAATTGTTAGTAATCTAGAAATCAAGCAATAAAACACCCACTCCAAATTCTTCAATCGTAACTCCACATACTTGCACACAAAATGATTCCATAATCATCTATAGAGAGGAGCATTCTGAAGAACAACCATCTCAATGGTAATACTTGGCCCGAAGCTAAACAAAATGCCCATGTCGAGCCCTTCCCTTTTTGTCGAATATCCCTTCTCGGATGACTTCCTCATCTCATCCATAATAAACAACATAGAACCACTCCTTATGTTTCCATACTCTTTAAGCACATGCCTTAATGCCCCTAAGTTCTTACCATCTATCTCTAATTTCAACTCCACCTGATCTAGAATCGCCCGCCCTCCCAGTTGTGCAATCCAGAAGAGCTCGTTCTAGTTTGAGATGTTGAACTACTGGAATGCCTCTAGTAGAACCTTCTCAATTTTCTTCGAGATGAGCTCTGGAATGTCCTTTAATAGATGTGATACCAGGCCCACCTCTCTCAAGTTCCCTACAATGGATCCCTCGCTATCGGGGAGAATCGTCTGCATAATCTAGAGGAGCTCGAAAATGGGCTTCTCTATATCATCTTAATTTTGTGAATCTTACAATTCTTAATTTAACTTATATTTTGCTAATTTTATCGGCGTATCTATGTAGGTGGATGAAGAGATTAAAGCAAAGGTTTCATCTTTTGGGTATTCACGAATCTCTCTATAGGATCTTAAAGGGAAAATTGGTCAAAAAGTTTCATTTCATCAACACTAACTTTGTGCACCTAGAACTCCTAAGTTTAAGTCAGATTTTGTCATTTTTTGTAGTGTATGTTTCTGTGGGTGAGTGAACAACTTAAAGCTAAGATTTTGGCTTTTAGGTATTCACAAATATCTCTATAGAGATTGTAAAGCAGAGTGGTAAAAAAGTGCCATTTGAAAATGCTAGCCGAATACCTGCTATGTTCATGGATCAATAGTGACTCACTCAAAAAAAATTACTTTTATTTAAATGTTGAAGTAGTCTTGTCTCTATAGTAGTGTACAAATTGCTCAGTCATCAAGTAGAAAAGATTAAACTAATCTGTTAAACTCTCAGCTAAGTTAGTTGAGAAAAAGATGGTTTCCTAAGCAGAGAGGATGAGAGAGCAATGCAATTTGATCTTCCGGACTGGGTACTTAAAGTTTACAGGGAGCAGTGAAAGGTTTCCTGGGCTCTTAAGATTTGCTCGAACTACACCCACTTCTCATGGTGTGGATTTCCAACGTCTACACAGTAAATTAAAGAGTATATTTTTATCGAGGATACTTCATTTGAAATATACGAAATCTAAATAGACTGTCTTTCCACTGCATCAACAGGTCACCGCAGACCCGACGGTGGATTGTATAATGGGCCTTGAAAATAGATGTTTATTTCCACTAGTGCCATTTTAGTGTAAACATATGTGAGGAATCAAAGAGGAAATCATTAGGGGACAAAAGCCAAATTTGGTGCGTTTATCATGCTAGGTATACAAGTTGGTCAAGTGTGGATAACCATTCATTTTTAACATTCAAAAACAGTATTGGGAAGTAATAGTTTGGGTAAGATATCCGCCATCTTCCCTACTGACAAGCTGGTCAATGCAACTTGAAATGGAAGGAGAACATTCAATGTAAGTAAGAGTCACAACATGACAAATTGTAGCTAAACATGAGGATATAGTTGGAAATAGGTGTGCATTAAAAGTGGGTGCCATTGTTGGATCACCCAACCAAACATCCTTCTTTCATATAACTATTTGACTAACTAGACAAGATAGCTACTTGTCCATATCTCTTGTTTAAATACCCACAATTATAATTGGAGCCGGCTATGCAACTGACACATTCTCTCCGTCCCACCACCATGGATGGCCGACTCTAGAGGCAGTAGCTATGTAGTAACGAAAAGCGTTATGCATGTCAAGGGGAAACACTTAGATTATCTTACAAAAATAATAAAATATTATATGAATAAAACATAGCCACTACCCATTCCAATACCATCCATATTTCGCTCCCAATTAGTATACCCCCTTTCACAAATTTTTTAGCATCCCCAAACTAATTATCATCAACACAACATATTGCATTATTTATAAGGCTTAAGATAACATTTATATATTAGCATTATTTTTTAATGTCATAATTCATTTGAATTATATTTATTGAACTATTATAATCAAGTATGGCTCACAACTAAATCTATGCTCGACGAAAGCTTGTTCGATGCTTTCTTTCTTTTGATGATTATTTTCGAAGGGTTTCTGCCATGAAGGCTGCCTCTTTGGCTCCTTTGTCCGATAGTCTTCCATCTAGGGCCCCTACTTTAAATTCTGACCTTTTAGTCTACTTTGAATCCATGAACCCATTTTTTGCATTGATGGAGAACTATTCGGCTTCAATGAAGAGGCAAGCACCTCCTCCCCTTCAATCAGATTCCTAGGCCAATGTCAAACAGATGAGAGTTGAGTGGTTGGATGACAATTTGGAAAACATTAGGAGATCTCCCATCAATTCACCAATTTGGTTTGTCCCAATAAGTTTGTCAAATTGTGCTTTGGGAGCCAATGCAATCCTGTTGGTCCTTCCAAGGCTCATTGTCGTCTTTTTGTGGTCCCTCCCCAACAAGAGACAACTATGAATCCTCAAAACTTTGTCCCAGTTGGGGTTCGATTCCACCCAACTAGGGTTTCAGGTAGGGCATTCGATAAACCCAAAACCCTTATTATTAATGACATATATACCAATGGGCTTTGGAATTATTGCAAATCCAAAGGTCTTTTTGTCAAATGGACTAGTCACGATCCCTCGGGAACCCTAGTTCAGGAATGGCTCAAATCCTCATATAGGGACCAGGTAAGAATCTCTACTCTTAAGAATAATGTTATTTTCTTAGATTGTTCTTCACTATAATTAAGAAATTTTTTTAGCATGGAGATCCCATTTTTTTGAAAGGTCATCCCTTAAAATTTATTAGGTGGGAACCAAATTTTGATCCATTCTCTTTTGATATAATTAAAGTTATGAAATGGGTTATGCTTAAAGATGTTCTAGAAGAATTACTTCAAAGTTCTATTTTCAATCGAATTGGTACCTCTTTGGGTGATTTTAGAGGTCCTGAGGATGATTTTGTATCATCCAACAATGTGAAACTCTTAGTTAAAATATAATTTTTGAAGGTCAAGTTCAATAAGATCAAAATTATTACAAATAATTATTTATATTATTTAGAACTTGAAATCTCTCATGGTAAAATTTATGATGATATTACTCGGAAACCCCCTCCATGCCCAAAATGCAACAAACAAAAAAATTTCATATCTCTAAAATCTTAGGGGTCTCCTTGCCCCATCTCAAAATTGGGCAACTCCTTTAACCCTTACGAAGGAGGTTTTATTAATTCAAATAGTTCATCCCCTCATATAGAAGGGATGGCTAGGGCTCCCCTTGCACCTATTATAGAGGAAGGGGAAACTGTAGAAAATAAGGAAGAAGAGGAAGTGGCCCCCTATACTCCTCATGCAAACAATGAGGAAGACATTCCCCTGATTACCCTATTTGTTCCTAAAGAAATCCTTATGGAAGTAGATGTACTTGATAATGACTCTTCCCTTGGTATTTTTGTAACTCTCATTGCTGAGAAGTCTCCTCTAGGAGCCCCTCTAGCTCCTTTTGTACAAGAGAAAGAACTACCTCAAAATAGTAAGGGTTCCTCTAGTTTGGGTATGAGAAAGGAAGATAGAGAGACCTTTTGTGCCCAACTTACTAACGATATTATTAATATGTGTACTGAGGAATCTGTAAGAGAGAGCCGTATTGTGGAAAAAGAAAAAGAAATTAAGAATCTCTTACAATTCTAGGGGGAGAAGGTTACACTCATGAAGATCTGAGTAGTGATTTAATTAGGATGGAATATGAGGATAGTTTAAGAGGACTAGAACAATCCCAAGAAGCTCATACTTCTCCTAACCTAATTAAGACCCCTAAGAAAAGATGACTTGAAAATATTTGAATGAACTTAGATATCAAGATGCTAAGGTTGGTGGTCAAATAAAACTTACTAAATTATTTGATGTAGGGAAGGAGAAGTTCCTTCCCACAAAGAAATTGTAAGACCCCTCCTTGCATGTACTTATTTAAATATGAATTTCTTTTTTAAATCATATATACAAGATTTGAATGGATATAAGAGCATGCCAATGTGATGGTATGAGACGTTGTTATGGTTCTTGCTAGAAACCATGTTGAGGACATTATGATAAACTCCTACTATTGTATGTATAATGATTTGATGGTTGTTATGATATTATAATTTAATACTTACCATCTTAAGAATCATTAGAAATTCAAAGATACAAACTATCAACTCACTAGAAGTGCTCTTAGTGTAACTTAATATTAAATATTAAAGGTACATTATGGTGTGTTAAGGTTATTAAGGTATTATGTACAAGAGATTGTACTTTTGTATTGAGATGAGTTATTTGGTTGTTCAAAATTATGGTTAAAATCATAAGCATTGCATGTGTTCTCTAGGACACAACCACATACCTCAGTGGAATTAAATTATTATGATGATGTCAATGAATTAAGGTTTTATGGTTTAGGTGTCTTAACAAAAATTGATATCAGTTGATATGTTCATGTTTTGATACCCTATGATTCGAGACTTGATACATTATTTGATCGTTTAAATATTGATATATACTATTGATGCTATTTGATGTTCAACCTTACAGTGATGTTATTTATGATACCTTGATGATCATGTTTATACACATTTAGGTAGTTCAGTTTAATGATAGTTTGATAATATTAAATTGATCATAATTATAATCATAATGATCTTTTGAGGCCTCACTCGGACCCATCATAGCTTAGCTGATACATTATGATTCGATATTGTGGGACATTATTCAACTGACTAGACACATATCCATATTATTTATGACATACGATGATTATTCTAGTATCCTTTACTTATGATGATTGATGATATTTTATATAGATGCATGCATTGTGATGATCTATTTCCATAATTTAATTTGAATTGATGAATATGTCATGATATTTCAATTATACAAATCAGTTATATTTAATCATTGTTTAGAAATGGAAAAGATTACTAAAATGAAATTTAGAATGTGCTGAGTCAAATTTGATTATGAAAGTTGAGTTTGTGTGTGTGCGCGCACGCACATCAGTAAAAGTACAAACACGTCACCCTTTTACAAAGGAAAAGGCTAACAACAATAAAAGTGTTAAACTTCAATGATGTAAAAGTGATATTTCCTTTTTGAATTTTAAGTTGGTGTAAACTGATAAGATGTATATAAGTGGATGAAGTCTGTGTCTTTTTATGTTCTGAAAAAAAAAAGTAGTATTTTAAAAAATAAATTAAATGACCTTTTTTGACTATCTAAAAAATTCAACAAATCAGGGATTATAGTTCCCACCACAAAATTAAATACAAATAAATGTTTTTACATATAATTTTAAAGTATGTTTTTGATGGAGTTTGTACCTAGAACTATAAAAAACAAAGATTAAAGGGTATGTGCAGGATCATGGTCAACGAAACTATGGCCTTAAGTGGCAATGAAAAACCAACAAATCAGGGTTATGTCAACTTGACATGTCATTTTAAAGTAGTTATGGACTTTATATCAAAAAGTTGTACAAGAAAATAATCTCTAGGAAATTGAATGTATTTAGTAAACTACTAGGTCTTATCTAGAGAAAACAATATTTGGTTAGTCAAAATTTTGGATTTTAATGTAGTACTACAAAAATTTTAAAGAAAAAATAAAAAGTAGGTTTATGTTTGACCACCTTAATCAAAATCAAATGATAATATTTTTTTAATACAATTATAGATATAAAAAGTAGAATCATGCCTTGATGTGACACATATTTCGGGGTATTTTTATTCCAAATAAATAATTAGATATGAATTTTCTACTATAAAATTTTTAGAATAAACAAAACTCCCATGTTTGACCACCTTAACTAATTGAAAACTTTACAATTTTTTTTCCCTTTATAGTAGGTGAAGCATAGAATGTGACACAACTTTTGGATTTCAAAAATGTTATACCATTTGAAAGTTATAGCTATTTTTCAATCAGTATGTCAATCAATAGTTTACACACATCTTCATTAGAAATTAACTAATAAATACTTATTGAACTCATAATTTGACAGCAATTATATCGATGGAATCTTGAGAGTGTTATCAAAAAACCCTTTTCATTTCATTGAATTTGGATGAAAAAAATTGTCAAATGGCCAGTCAAAGTTTGAATGTCAAAGAAACATGTCTCAAACACATTTTTTGAGTTGACCAAAGAGGTTTCATAAAAACCAAGCCTAATCGGGTAGCTGATTCAAAATCAGATACTCAAAATGTGGCGGTAAAACATAAAATTTTAAAAATTGAGATAGTGAGAACCAATTGTATATTTTTAACCAAAAGGCTTACAAACATATTTAAATATGTTTTCACATTTAAGATATAATTATATTTGAATATAATTATTTATTATTTTATTATTATATATTATATAACAAATTTTATTGCTATAATATTATATATGATATTAAATATCATTACATAGTATATTAGGATTATACTACTATATATTATCTATAATATTATAAATATTAAATATTATTATTATTATATTAAATATATATTATTACATATACTACTATAATATATATTTGAACATAGTATTACCATATGTCCCTAGGGGTCCTAGGACCCCTAGGGACATATGTTGTGATGAAATGGGACCTACGGCCCCCTTCGACCCTTAAGATGGATTACCATATGTCCTTAGGGGTCCTAGTCATAGATTAGCCAACGACCCCATTTGACCCATATGATCAATTACCATATGTCTCTATGGGTCCTAGGACCCCTAGGGAGACATGTCATGATGAAATGGGTCGAATGGGGTCATAGGTTAGCCTATAATCCTCTTCAACCCTTATGATCAATTACAATATGTCCCTAAGGGTGACCCCTAGGGATACATGTCATCATGAAATGGGTCAAAGGGGGTCATGGGTTAGCCTACGACCCCCTTCAACCCTTAAGATGGATTACCATATGTCCTTAAGGGTCTTAGGACCCCTAGGGACAAATGTCTTGATGAAATGGGTCGAAGGGGGTCATAGGCCATTCAACCCATATGATTGATTACCATATGTCCCTAGGTGTAGGGACTCATGTCCTAATGAAATAGGTCGAAGGGGGTTGTAGGTTAGCCTATGACCCTATTCAACACTTAGGATGCATTATCACATGTTGCGATCGATTACCATATGTCCCTAGGGGTCCTAGGACTAACGTATGACCCCATTCGACCCATATCATCATGACATGTATCCCTAGGGGTCCTAAGACCCCTAGGGACATATAGTAATCCATCTTAAGAGTCGAAGGGGGTCGTAGGCTAACCTATGACCCCATTTGACCCATTTCATGGCTACACACATGTTGCGATAAAATGGGTCGAATGGGGTCGTGGGTTAGCCTACAACCCCCTTCGACCCTTAAGATGGATTACTATATGTCCTAGTGACATATGTCATGATGAAATGGGTCAAAGGGGGTCATAGGTTTCGTAGGTTAGCCTACAATCCCATTCGACCCACATGATTGATTACCATATGGCCCTAGGGTCGTAAGACCCTTAGGGACACATGTCTCAATGAAATGGGTCAAAAGGGGGGTTGTAGGTTAGGCTACAACCCCCTTTGACCCTTAAGATGGATTACCATATGTCCCTAGGGATATATGTCACAATGAAATGGGTTGAAGGGGGTCATAGGCTAGCCTACGATCCCATTCGACCCATATGATCGATTACCATACGACCCCTAGGGACACATGTCACGATGAAATGGGTCAAAGGGGCTGTAGGCCCTTCAACCCATATGATTGATTATCATATGTCCTTCGAGGTCCTAGGACCCCTAGGGACACATATCATGATGAAATGGGTCGAATGGGGTCGTAGGTTAGCCTACGACCCCCTTCAACCCTTATGATTGATTACCATATGTCCTTAGGGGTCCTAGGACCCCTAGGGACACATGTCATGATGAAATGGGTCAAATGGGGTAGTAGGTTAGCTTACAAACCTCTTTGACTCTTATGATTAATTACCATATGTCCCAAGGGGTTCTAGGACCCCTAGGGACACATGTCATGATGAAATGGGTCGAAGGGGGTTGTAGGTTATCCTATGACCCCATTCAATCCATATGATCAAGTACCATATGTCGCTAGGGGTCCTAGGACCCCTAGGGACACATGTTGTGTAATATCCCCATCTCTTTAGCCTCTCAATAGATTTCTTAGCCTTTCGTCCTTTGAAGGCTAAGTGGAAATAATTAAATTGATTTCTTAAAAAGTCATTAAATAATTTTAAAAATTAAAAGAGATGACTTTATATTTAATTTAATATTAGGGAATCGTCGAGAAGCACAACTCATCTATTGTTGGAAAGGAGGAAGCTTCCAGAATAGTGTGATAAGATAACACTTATGATTCTTCTGGAAGGGGGCAAGGGGGGTCGGGGGGTAGGAATAATATAAATAGAGGAGAGAGCCTCATGGGAAGGCATTCAAATTTGTTATTAACATTTTTCATGTGTATTTATGGAGCCAAGGGCCTACAGATAATCAATTTTTCTTTGGGAATGAAAACTCCCAATGATAGCAATTTGAGGGAGTGAAACGTCACCTGAATTATTGCCGATTGGAGGTGGTATTACAGTCACTTCATTGTGCCAAATTTGTGGCCATGGGCTAGGTGTGAAGAGGAAGAATAAGTAGGGCATTTGCTACAGGAGCTTGTTGTAGGAACATTGTATTACCTTATCATTAGGGCATAATACTTGGAGATATTGATTGCATTGTCAGTGGAGACTCAAAGCAACTTCAACAACCAAGTTTCTCTTGTTTATTCATGCATATTATATGCTACTACTATAGGTGTCAGTCTTTATCAGAATTAAGCAATTATTTATATATATGATACCAGAGTTTGGATTTGATATTAGTTTGTATTAAGATCTTGTAAAGATGTCTTGGTTGTAGATGCATTCTTTTCTCTTAGTGCATTAACAAGTGAAAGGAAGGATTATATTCATTGTGCATCTTGTAACCATTTGTTACTAGTAGAAAATTAGGGTAATTTGTGATCAATTTGAGCAAGGCTCATTACATGTTGTGATGAAATGGGTTGAATGGGGTAGTAGGTTAGCCTACGACCCCCTTTGACCCTTATGATCGATTACCATGTCCCTCTAGGGACACATGTCTCGATGAAATGTGTCAAATGGGGTTGTAGATTAACCTACGACTAACCTATGACCCCCTTTGACCCATATGATCGATTACCATATCTCCCTAGTGGTCCTAGGACCCTTAGGGAGAAATGTCACAATGAGATGAGTTGAAGGGGGTCATAGGTTAGCCTACGATCCCCTTCAACCCTTAAGATGGATTACCATATGTCCCTAGGGGTTCTAGGACCCCTAGGGACACATGTCATGATGAAATGGGTCAAAGGGGGTTGTAGGTTAGCCTACAAACCTAGTCAACCCATATGATTGGTTACCATATATCCCTAGGTGTCCCAGGACCCCTAGGGATACATGTCATGATGAAATGGGTTAAAGGGGGTCCTAGGTTAGCCTATGACCCCCTTGAACCCTTATGATCGATTACCATATGTTCTTAGGGGGCTTAGGAGCCCTAGGGACACATGTCATGATGAAATGGGTTGAATGAGGTCATAGGTTATCCTATAACCCCCTTCGACACTTATGATTGATTACCATATGTCCCTAGGGGTCGGCGATGAATTGGGTCAAATGGGGTCGTAGGCCTTCGACCCATATGTCGATTACCATATGTCCCTAAGGGTCCTAGTAACCCTAGGGATACATGTCATGATGAAATAGGACCCTTATGATCGATTACCAAATAATAATATAATAAATAATATATATGATTATAAATACTATACTATGTAATAATAATATACTACTATATTATATAATAATAGTATATTATTATTATATTAAATAATAATACTATATTATATTATAATAATAATATATAATTGTTCTCTATAAAATATACCTCCAAATTTTTGGGTGTTGATTTCGAGTACCCGATATGAAATCAAATATTTGATATGGGGTTGGGTAACCAATTTTTTTTACTGGTAGACTTTTACCAAAATATTCTTTGTCACTACAGACCTGAAAATCACATTTTTTTGGCTTTTTCACGAGTTTGTAGAAAAAAGTTTGATTAGGGCACATTGTTTGGAAAGGTTTCTACAAGATTTTATTAGGTGTCTGATATTGTTTTTTGAATGGCGAGTAGTGTTGGAATTCTTTAACATGCTACTCATTCTCACTCTTCTGAAGTGATGCCCTATAAAAGGCCAACCTTGTTAAAGGTTATAATGCACATTATTAAATGTGACCCAGTTAAAGGATTTCAATCACCCTTTTAGGAGTGACCCTTGTTAGAGGACTTTAGATCATTCACTTGGAATGTCACCCAATTAAAGGATTTACAAATGACAGTCAGGTCAACCTTAATCCAAAGGATTTACCCTAGACTGATAAAATTATTAGAAAGTAATAGTAAGGCTTGATTTGATAACAACTTACAACACACTTGTAGATTATAAATCTCTATTTTAGTCCTCCATTTTGCTTGGCTTTCACACTCTTTAGCTCTGATAGCTTGTTCACCCTTAAAGTATCCATACTCTTAAGTGTTCTTGCTTTGTTTGCCAATGCAATTTCTTCTCTTAGGTCACTGAATGAAGAAAATAATACCCTAGACTCATCTTCCTTAGGTTCTCACATATGACAACCCTTGCTTCTGACCAACCATCTCTATAAATAGAGAATTAAGATATTTTTTCATTCATCCTCCATTGTCCATTTTAGGGTTAGGTCAAATTAGGTAGGATTCAATAAATCTACCCCTTATTTCATTTCATTCCCTTTTAGAAACTTCTCCTTCAATCCTCTTTGAATTCACCTCAAAGAAGTTCATCATGAATTTTGTGCCACCAACTCATCAATCTTATCTTCCACATGGTTCACACAATTTAAGAAATCAAACTTGTCAACTCAGATTCATCAAATTCTCGATCTTTCTCATAATGCTGACAATCAGTATTAACTAGCTTAAGATGCTCAACATATGCTGCATTTCTCGGCATCCTCTATCAATTCACTTGGCATGAACTAAAGTTTACTAGTGCTTGGCATCAACTAAACTTTAGTCAGCTTACACTAATTCACTCATCTTACACTAAAATTGACTTTTCTTAGCTCTAACTGATTTTTTGCTTAGCTTGCACTAAATTTGATCGACACCTATTGTGCATAATATTAATCTTGGTAAACAAAATTCATTTAACTTTTTGTTCTAAACTTAATCAGTGTAACCAACGTTTGCAACCTTAAGTAGATTATCAATAAACTATAATATCATTGTCTTAACTGATTCTTGTACTTTTTTTCATATCATAACTCAACCTTTCCTCTAGGTACTATTTGTACCTCATTTTGATCAAATCCTCTTCATCTATCAAATAAATGATAGTACTTAAATCATATAAGCAATTGTCTTACCAACAACTAGCAAGTTTGACATTAGTGACAAAACAATGATTGAAACACATTTATCATACTTGTATCAATATGTTTTCAATAATCTCCCTCTTCGGCATTGATGGAAAACCAAACTAACCAGACTTAATCAATAAGACCAACAAAATACCAAAAAGAAAATAATTTCTTGTATTGAAATCTCTCCCTCTATCAGCAACTTTCATCTTCTGAATAGGTTACAAAATTCTGTTTTGACCAACAAACAATTAGTCAACTCATCCTTATGACTCTCTCTTGATTACTTCTTATAGCTCCCTCAAAATTATCTCCCTCTTACTAGGTTGATGTAATCAGAAGGTACACTTTATTCTTCAACACACTTTAACTCTTAGTATACTTTCTCCCTCTTTGACAATAATGCCAAAGACTTATCATCTTCATATGTAGATATGAATATTTCTAGTTTCTCTCTCTGTCACCTTGGTTGTGACTGATTTATAGTTCTAGCTCTTTGATTACTTTAGGCATATCCTAAAGTAAGATCCACTGCATCAATGTGTAACATATGTCAATCAACTTGTTTGATGTAGGGCACTCCTCATGCTTCTTAGATAGCCTTTGATAGGGGTATCACCCCTAGTTTATCTCTTAGATACTTATGAGCATCCTTAGGTAATTCTTTTGTGAAGATATAAGCTATTTGCTCTTTTGTGTTAACATATTCCATCTTCACCTCTTTATCTTGAACTAATTCTCTCAAGTAATGATACTTGATTACAATGTGCTTAGTCTTTGTATGCATCAAATGATTCTTTGATATATTTATAGAACTTGTATTATCACAATAACATATCATAGGTTTAACGATTTCCTCCTTCATACCTTTGAGTTACTGTTTGATCCATACAATGTTTGTATAATTTGCTACAACAACAACATATTTAGCTTCAATAGTAGATTGAGATATATAGTTTTGTTTCTTGCCAGTCCATGTAACCAACCTTTTGCCTAAGAAAAATTCTCCTCCACTGGTACTCTTTCTATCATCAATATTTCCAGCCTAATCAGCATTAGTATAGGATCTCAATTCAAATTTCTCATTTTTCTTGTAGTATAGACCGTAAACCATAGTCCTCTATTCCTTTTAGATATCTCATTATTCTCTTAACAACCATCAAATGATTCTCCTTGGGATTGGCAGAGAATCTTGCAACTATCCCTATAGATAATGTAATATCAGGTCTACTATATACTACATATTGTAATTTTCCAATCATAGACTTGTATAATGTTGGATTCATCTCACTTGAATCATCATTCTTTGACAATTTATGTCCTATCACCATAAGTGTACTTACTAGCTTGGAATCCTCCAATTTTTTTTTTTTTAGTATCTCCTTTACATACATCTCAAAGTCTACATACCATGTTTTTGTTGTTAGCATCAACAAATCATTCTGGCTATTCTATATAAACCCCTTCTTCTAATATACCATTCAGAAATGTAGACTTAACATCCGTTTGATAAACTTTGAAACCTTTGTATGCAGAGTAAGCAAGTAGAGTTCTTACTCCTAGTCCCTCAACAGGGGTAAATGTTTCTTCATAGTCAATCCCTTCTTCTTGTGCATATCCTTTACAAAGTAATCTTGCCTTGTTCCTTATGACTTCACCATTTTCATCTAACTTGTTTCTATATACCCACTTGGTACCAATCACATTTTTATCTTCTGGTCTAGGAACTAGAGTCCATGTCTTATTTTTCTCAAATTGTTCAATCTCTTCTTCCATGGCTTTTCTCAAATCCACATCTTCTAAGGCATCTTTCACTATTTTGGGTTCTTAAATGCTCAACAAACATGTATCATTCCTCAACTTGTTTCTTGTCATTGGTCTAGCATCTTTATCTCTAATGATTTGTGTAGAAGGATGATGTCTCTTGACATACTTAGACAATCTTGGTTCAGCTTTGGCTTCTATGTTTTGTCTCTCAACTTCAGAATCACTATGTACCTCTTTGTCAAGTAGTTCAACATCTCTTTCATGTATACTAATCTCTAAATTAGAACATGCCTCAACTTCATTCCGTAATGCGGCACCTGAATGTAGCTTAGTTCCTGAATGCAACTCAACATTCATAGTATCTGAATCAATAGTCACTAAAACTTGTTGGTTTGAAATTTGATTTACAATATCTTCATCAATAGGCATACCTTCATAAAAGTATACAAATGATTTGTATTCTTCTGGTTTCTTCATAGGTTTAGCCTCATATACTTTTGTATATTCATCAACTTTTTACAACTTTGTTAGTATTAGTATTTAATAACTTATAAGGTTTACTTCTTGTGGAATAACCAAGAAATATACCTTCTTCACTTTTTGCATCTAGTTTACCATTCTTGAAATCTTTGAAAATATACTATTTGCTTCAAAAAACTTTAAAATATTTTACATTGGGTGAGTATTGATACCATAGTTCAAGATATAAACAACTATACTTACAACTTCTCTACAGTATTTCAAAGCAACATTTTCTCCATCATGAGTGTCCTAGCACAGTCCATTACAAATTTTCTCCTCCTATCAACAATTTCATTTTGTGGAGGGGTTCTAGGAGCAGATGTCTATCTTTTGATTCCTCTATCATTACAAAACATCTCAAACTCATCTGATGTAAATTCTTCTCCTCTGTTAGATCTCAAACATTTCAGACTTTTACTTGTTTCCTTCTCAACTCTTGCTAAATACCACTTAAACATTTGGAAAGCATCAAATTTATGTTTTAGAAACATAACTGTCATCATTCTAGAATAATCATCAATAAGCAACATAATGTACTTATCTCCTTTGTAGCTTTGCCCTTCAATTGGTCCACACAAGTCAGTATGAACAATCTCTAATATTCCTTTCGAGATATGAGTCTTACTCTTAAAACTTGACTTTGTCATTTTTCCTAACTAACATTGTTTGCAAATTATATTGTCATGCTTCTTCAACTTAGAAAAACCTCTTACTCTTTTTATGTTACTGATACTAACCAAGTTATCAAAATTAACATAACATAACCTCTTGTGCTCTAGCCACACATCATCAAATTCTACAACTAAACAAGTAGCATCCTCTATATCAAGGTAGAATAGATTACCTCTAGTTTGATCACATTTTCCAATCAATTTTCCATCAGTGTCATATATCTTAGCAATCTTATTTTCAAACTCAACCTTACATCCTTAATTATTTAGTTGTGACACACTCAACAAATTATAGTTAAGTCCTTCAACATAGTAAGCATTGTCACATAAAATCCTTTCTGTGAGCTTGATACAACCTTTTCCTTTTATTAGACATGGTGCATCATTACCAAACCTTACACTATTTCATCATAATAATTCTAGGTAATGGACTTACTTTTATCTCCAGTCATGTGATGTGAATACCCACTATTAATGATCCATCTATCATTCTTGTTCACACAAGACACTAGTGTAGTTGCCTCATCTTCATCAGATTCATCCTTCATTGCAACATACACCACTTCATCATGATGATTGTCAGATCCATCTTTTGTTTCCTCTTCAACAATGTAGCAAGACTTCTTACCTTTGTCTTTGTAGTCTTTCTTGTCTTCATCTCTTTTACTTTTATACTTGTCACCACCTCTGTAATTCTTCTTCTCTGGACATCAAACAGTAATATGACCAACCTCATTGCAATTGAAACACATGATAGGTAACTTACCTTTGAACTTGCCTTTACCTCTGCAAAATCTCCTTGCTAGTAGTGCTTCAAGTTGATCTACATCTTTCTCATCTGTATCACTATCATTGGACACATATTTTGTCTTCTTCTTCTTCTTCTTCTTCTTCTTCTTCTCATTAGGTTCCTTTAATGTTAGCTTAGCTTTGAAAGAAGATTCAACAACAATAGGTTTGTAATTATCAAAATTAGATAGCTAAAAAGTAGTGAGCCTACCTACTAGACCTTTAAGAGTCAGATTATTCCTTGGTATACATGTTATCAAAATTTCATTACCTACAAAATTTTGTTTTAACATTCATTACTGTTTATCAATTGCATTTATTTGCCAATGTTCATAGAAATGAAAAAAGTACATTGCATTGATAAAATGAGAAAATTCTTTATTTGTATTAAACAATGACAATTTTCAATTTGGAGTTTATACATTAAAGAATTAAAGAACATGTACTGAATGAAAAAGTGATCAAAATCTCTCACACAACGCCGTGAGAGTAACCTATTCATTATTCTTATGCAAATAAGGAACATGTAGAAAACAGAATAAATGATACAAATGAACATGCAAGAGTATAAGAAAGGGAACCAGCCATTGACTAGGGGTATATGGCTGGTCTAAGTCCGCATTCCCGAGGTCGCCTTGCTGAAATAGAATTCTCCTTGATTCCCCAAGCATCCAACTCCTGCAAAAAGTGAAAGAAAGGTATAGGTTAGATCCTTATAGATCTAAGAAATGTCTGGTTCCGCAAAATATACATGTACACTTGTACCATTTACCCATGATTCTATTTTGAACAAGAATAGTGAACTCAATAAATCATGGAACAACAATATCAGAATCAGAAAATCAAAACCATGTATGCAAGTGATTCTATTGCTAATGTGTTGGTGTCATGTGTAGAAAAGAGAAAAAAATATTTTATGAGTGTCACGAGCCCGTGCTTGAACCTCATGGAATAAAGTTTCAAACATCAGCAAAAGTCAGAGTATCCCAAGATCATTATTTTAGTATGCAAAGACAGATAATATTCAGATGAAATTCAATATCTAAAACTTCTTGCAACAGTATACAAGGAAAAAAGAAATGACAATGAAGCAACTATTAAGGGAATTGCAAGCAAGATCTTTGAATCAATGGAAGCTTCACAGTTTTCATATTGATCGGAAGGGATCTTCAAATTTGCACTGTATTAATACATCCCATCTCCCTATTTTAATGCTAACTAATCAGCAAAAATCCAAAAAAAATTCTAGCCTTCACAAGAAATATTTGAATCATAGCATGATCAAGCTTCATCAAGTTTCTGCTGTGCATTGAAGTTCAACAGATTTGAAACTCGCATAAACTGTTTGAAGAATCCATATCAGCCAATCTCTCTTTTCATTGTTAGCATTGCCAGATTAGAAAATAATCACTAGTAAAATCAATTGAAACTCATATGCGCTCAAAATAATATAGTGTCTGAAAAGACCACTTTTGGTTTCTAAAATTATCACTGGTAATACATGGATAAAGTGGTTGAACAATGAGATATTTGAAATGGGCTGAATTCAGTGCTTTAATACCACAAATTGGTGATGTCATGATGAATGCTAAAGACTTTAGAAGGTTTTATAACATTGCCGTATTGTTTCCTTTTCTTGAATCTCAAGAGATATTTTTGATTAAAAACCTCTATGCTACTGATAATGCAATTCCTAGTCTAAATTGTGGTGATAGAATTATTGAAGAGATATTAAACATGATGGAATACACAAAACTTGAGATCCATGGAAGGAATGGACAGTTTAACCATGCAATCATGCACGCTCGTTACTCTATGAACAAAGTCTCTTCTAATGTAGAACTTCAAATTATAGAGTTTGCAATGGCAACATCAGACTATGCAAAATGGTAGAGGAAGATCTTGCTACGTGTTCACACAACAAATGGAACTACGTTCAAAACTGGTATTGTTACTTCCAGCAAAGGCATGACGGCTTCAAATCTCAGAACAACAATAATCTATTACAAATCTCTCATGGAAAATTCAAGCAAAAAGAGCAACAACAAATTCTTTCTATAAGTGGTTCCAAAATAAAATGAAGATCTTTCAACATGGCAAATAAACCCTACTTGAGTTTTGAAAGAAATGGCGTATTGAAACAATCAAACCAGTAAAATATGCAATGATAGGTATGTATTGTTTTGAATTTAAACATGGAAGCCCTCATATCAAATAAAACTATGAAGCAACAAATGAATGCAACAAAGAATGATAAATCGTACCTCCAGCAAGCTCATTACTAGCTGCCAATTCAAAGAAAGTTAGAGAAATCCTTGAGTAAGTAACATACAATAGAGATCTTCCATAGAAAAGCCAACAAAGCCATGGTAGCTTCTAATTAGAAAACCCTTCATCTTCTTCACCATTCGAAATTTCTAGAATGAGGAAATGAGAAGAGTTTTGATTTCTTTCATTATTTATCTTCCCTTTATCATTTTGAAAGATCATTTGAAGTCCACGGGGTATTTGATGGGGTTTTTATGTTTTTGAAACTTTGTGTTTAATTTAAGAAAAGGGAAAGGTTTTATTCAATACCTAATGGGTAGTTAATTTTTTTCTTTTCTATTTTGCATATATATGTCACATTGTAAAGAAGATGTATTTGAATGATAATTTTATAAGTCATTAAATATATACTCTTCTATTATAAATGCAAAAAGAGAAGAATTGAATTAATTCCATATTTTATGGTCTTGATTGAAAAAGTTAAAGTTGGAAACATGAGGAACCTTTTAGGAGGAAGTGTGGAGGTCAAATTTGACTTTGCCTTTGTAGTCGAGAGGTCTTTATTAGCTGTTAGAGTGTTTTTAGGGCAGTTATTAGTGAGTCATTGGGTTCTTTATGATATAGTGGAGTTTTCCCAGGGATAGGACTTCATTAGGTGAGTGATTAAGTCCTCTTTTTTGTGCTATCATTTTGCATACGAACCAAGAGGTTGGGTTTTGTACTTAATGAGTTTTAGAACTCATTTGAAGGCAGTTCTGAGTTATGCAAAAATAGTATTGAATGATATTTTATCCTGAGTATTGTTATGTGTTTTTCTGTAACTATTTTTGAAGAAAAGTTGAATATATGACAAGCATTTTACAGGTTCATTTTGGAAAAGATTTTCAAGCCTCAATCTTTTTCTGTGGTACTGTGTAGTTTTTTTCTGATTTGATAGGTTAGTCTGTGAATCCAAGGGTTCCTTGCTAAATCTGTCTCAGTTTTTACCCTGTCACTGGATTGTATTTTGTCTGTAGGTCACCTTTTGTGTTTGTTTAATTTTCATCTTATTAAGTTAAAAATTTCTATTTTTCTTAATGAGTGAGAATCAAAACCTTAATGTGAAACACTGTTGTAGGCCAATATAAAGTCTGAGTGCTTATTAGTGTTTTTCCTATATATTGATGGTGAAATGGTTGTTATTTGTTGAAACCTTTCTTTAAAAATCTTTGCTGCATCACCTTTTAGGAAGTAGTTTATTTTTTCATTTTTGCATTCTTCCTTCCCCCTTTTCTCAGCAAGAAAATAGTGTTAGAAAGAATCAACCAGGTGATTTCCCATAAAGGAGCTGGCCTAGAATCTAAAGGTTCAACCATTGATAGGTTGCCCATAGCCTTTGGTTGTCCCAATGTTGGCCTAAATTTTCAATTTTCTCTTGTAATTTGATAGGGTGCAAATTTAGGTGACAACAATACATCTCAATTCTTGTATTGCAAAAACTCTAATAGCATAGATGGGCGACAATGTTCTCATAAATTTTTTTAGTATAGTATCATCATCTATTTTACTAGTAGGTCCTCTTATTGCATTAACAACATCTTTTATCCTAGAGAAATATTGAGCAATATTCTCACCTTCTTGCATTCTCATATCATTGAAATTACCTCTAAGAATTTTAGCTTTGGCTCTTAGAACATTCTTGTCACCTCCATAGATAGTGTGTAGAGCATCCCACATTTTCTTTGCACTATTAAGACCTTTGATATCATCAAACTAAGCACAACCTAGGTAGATGCAATCTCCAACATTTTTTGGTTGTGTTCTTTCTTCTTTTTTAGAACCTCAGTAGTTAGCGCTTCAGCGAGATCAACATGCTCAACATCAATGGTAGATTGTGCATGATCTAGAAGACCTCCTAAGTGTAGCTTCATCAGACTTTTCCATGCAAGAAAGTTATTTTTATTAGGCTTGGGTACTTCTCTTTTTGACATCTTGATCTTTTTGCTTCTAGTACCTTCAAACTAGTCCTCTTAAGAAGATGGCTCTGATACCTATTCTTGGAATTCTTTAGAATAACTTGGGGGGGGGTGGGGTGAATTAGTTATCCAAGGTATATATGTATAATTAAAACTTTTCACAACTTATCAAACTCATATCCATAAAACATTTTCATTATGCATGCATCCATTAGATTATGCAATCACTTAAACTTGTAGGTTATTGTCAAATCAACTTTGCAGAAATGTAAATATGAAACATAATAGATTTAATAACACATTTGATACAATAATTTAACTTGAAAACCCAATTCAAGAAATACCACTAGTAACATGCTACTCATTCTCACTCTTTTGAAGTGGTGTCTTGTGAAAGGCTAACCCTACTAAAGGTTACAATGCACACTATTAAATGTGAATCAGTTAAAGGATTTCAATCACCCTAGTAGGAGTGAGCCTTGTTAGAGGACTTTAGATCATTCATTTAGAATGTCACCCAATTAAAGGATTTACAAATGACTGTCAGGTCAACCTTAATCCAAAGGATTTACCCTATATTGATACAATTATTAGAAAGTAACAGTAAGACTTGATTTGATAACAACTTACAACACACTTGTAGATTATATATCTCTATTTTAGTCCTCCATTCAACTTGAATTTCATACTCTTTAGCTCTGATAGTTTGTCCACCCTCCAAGAACCCATACTCTTAAGACTTCTTGCTTTTTTTACCAATGCAGTTTCTTCTCTTAAGCCACTGAATGAAGCAAATACCTTAGACTCCTTGTCTTATTTAGGTTCTTGCACATGACAACCCTTACTTCTGACAAACCATCTCTATAAATAGAGAATTAAGATTTTTTTTTCCATTCATCCTCCATCGTCCATTTTAGGGTTAGGTCAAATTAGGTAGGATTCAATAAATCTACCCCTTATTTCATTTCATTCCCTTCTAGAAACTTCTCCTTCAATCCTCTTTGAATTAACCTCAAAATGGTTGATCATGAATTCTGTGACACTAACTTATCAATCTTATCTTCCACATGGTTCACATAATTTAAGAAATCAAACTTGTTAGCTTAGATTCATTGAATTCTCAATCTTTTTCATAATGTTGACACTTGACATTAATTGGCTTCTGATGCTTGACACATACTGCATTGCTCAACATCCTCTATCAATTCACTTGGCACAAACTAAAGTTTACTAGTGCTTGAAATCAACTAAATTTTACTCAGCTTACACTGTTTCACTCAGCTTACATTGAAATTAACTTTTCTCAGCTCCAACTAGTTTTCTACTTGGGTTGCGCTAACTTTGCTTGGCACCTACTATGCATAATGTTAAGCTTGGCAGACAAACTTGTTTAACTTGTTTTTTCTGAACTTAATTAGTATAACCAACCTTTGTAACCTTAAGTAGATTATTAATGCACTATAATATCACTGTCTTAACTAATTCTTGTACTTCTTTTCATATCATAACTCAACCTTTCCTCTAGATGCTATTGTTACCTCATTTTGATCAAATCCTCTTCATTAATCAAATAAATGATAGTACTTAAATCATATAAGCAATTGTCTTACCAACAACTAGCAGGTTTGACATCAGTGACAAAACAATGATTGAAACACATTTATCATACTTATATCAATCTATTTTTAACAGAGTAGTAGTCATTGAAAAGATAAATGCAAAAGGAAGATATTGAATAAAGACATTGCAACATATAGGGAAAGAGACAAAGTAAATCACTAAGGGAAGAGACAAGGTATGTTAAATGTGAATCAAGTTGATGATGTATTGATCAAAGGTGAAATCATAGAGTCAAAAAATTAATATGTCTAGTTGGGGAATGAAAATATAGCAATTGATAATGAAAATGTCAGGACTAAAAATTTGAAGAATGAAAATTTACCAGTTCATGATATAAATTCCATGATTAACCATGTCAAAAATGAAAATGCATAGGAAAGTTACATATCTCCTAATTATAACCAAAATGAAGGTCCTAGAACACCAAAATATGTAATTGAAATTGATGAAATAATTATTAGTAATTTGGATGGAAAAAAATCACAAAGAACCATTTAGTTATGGGCTTCAAGACTATATAAGATGTTTTTCAACAACAAGATAGTGGTGGAGCAATGTCAAATTTTTGTGCACTTATTAAAGATGCAAAAGATGAGACCTATGCTTTCCAAATTGAAGATTCATGTCAATAGGAAAATGGAAAGAAATGCTATTATTGTGAAGAATCTTTTCATTTCTCTCAATAGCATTGGGAAAATAATAGGGAGAATTAAGAATAAGAGAGCTCCTCAAAGGGTTATTACAACCTCTTTGGTAAGTCATGATTTGAGAAAGGGTATATATATGAGAGAAACTTGTATTGACTTGAACCTAAATCATACTACTTTGAGAAGAGAACTTACTAGATTAGAGAGAATTGATAATCCTCTTCAAAATGATACATGGCTTTTGGTGGGAGACTTCCACATTTTGATAAGAAGCTAATCGATGATGTGAAGCAAGATATTACATAGTTTTGGCACTCTATCTCAAGAGTCTCACTCAATGCTAAAGATTTTTTGAAGTTGAGAATTTGTATTAGAGACCGCATGCCACATCCTAAACATTATTTGGAGGTAAGTCAAGCAATGTTGTTCAAACAATTTAGAGAGAGTCATCCAAGATTGCATGTATCACAAAGGGTTTTTGAATCTTTGAAGCCATTTTATTGTGTGCCACTTAAGATTAGAAATACATGTTGTTGTAAATATCATGTGAAGTTTTCTATGCAACATCACTCCATCCATTCTACTTTGCATAGTAATTAAATGTTGGAGAATTGTGGTGCTAGTGGGCTTCCAAAATTATCAAGAGACTTGTTAGATAGATTTTTATGTCCTAGAGTTGATGGTTGTTTCTTTTATATAAATGTTTACTTAAATGAGAAGTTTTTAGAATATGGTGACTTATCCAAGTTTGACACATATTTCCATGAGGGGTGTGAACAAGATCTTGGGAGGACAATAGTAAAGAAAAAGGTATATGAAAAGGTAAAATACACATTGAAGAGTGAAGGTGAGGGCTCTAGATGTGAATTGGTTGCAAAAGAAATCACTGTGGCTAGTTTTATTTTAGATTTTAAGACAAATATTTTCTACAAGTATACAAGGCATAGTCACAGGTCTCAGTGGTTGGATCATCAATTTATAATGTGTAAGGAGACTTTTCCTATTGGCACTATTATATCAATTGTTGACTTTGCATAGAACTACACATTGCAGCCCCAAAATGAGACACAATCTCAATATTACAACTCCATTCAGATTGTTATTTTTTTCCACATAACATATAGACATGCCCCTAATAGTGTAGAAGATAACCGAAAGATTATTAGAGTGTACCATTTTTACATGAGTGATGATAGATCTCACTCTCATGAGTTTGTGCAACATTGTTTCAAGAATTTCTTTGATTTCTTATAGGAACATGATATTGCTATGGATAGACATATCATTTGGTCAAATAATTGCTTAGGTCAATTCAAGAATGCTTGCATGTTTTATTGGTTGTGTAGGATGAACATAGAGAGGGGGGTACCTCATATTTGGAGTTTTTTTGAGTTCAACCATGGGAAAAGAGAACATGATGGAGTAGGGGCATGTGTGAAGAGATCTCTAGTTAAGGAGCAATTAAAGATTTCAGGAGCAGAGCTTCTTGATGCTCATAGTATTGTTGATTGGTGTAGTTCAACATTATCACATGGGGGACTCTTGATTCAACAGTATGTAGGCTCTTTTGGTTGATTGAGGAATGGTCCATAGGTGATAGATCAAATTGTGCTACTATTAGAGACTCATCAAAAATGCATTCATTCTGGACCTCTAATTCTAGTACATGGACCATTTGGACATGATAGCTAGCTTGCTTTTGTCCTAATTATTTTTAGTGTGATTGGGATCATTGTGAGTCAATTGAGTGGGTGGACACATGGGCTCCACATTATCTTACTCCATTGTCTATCATACCCTCAATTAGAAATGATGACATGGAAAGTTTAGTTGAGCATAACCATCTATCAGATCCTTTTTAGCTAGGACATGTCTTTGCATTGGTTGCACCATAGGGGAATGATGATAAATTAGATTATTGGTTAGCACGTTGTATAAGAAGCAAAAAAAAATCCTTCACAACTGATTACATATGATGATATATTCACATGTTGGAACATGGCCACAAACATACATGTTTAGAAGTAATGGAATTCCCACATTTGAAGACTATCAAAAGCACAAAACAATTCTCATATATTCAGATCTTATTATAGTAGGAAATGTGAAGTTTTTGAAGCATCAAGGAAGACCAAAAGGAAAATAACTTTTTACTATTACTAATGCTGATCATGAAGCCCTATTGGAGACCCTAAAGCAGAGAGAGGACTCTACAGGGACACTTGACTAGGTATATTTACTTCTGATGTTCTTTTGTTCATAATGATTTTTTGAATTGATAATTATCTTGTTTAATATGATTATTTAGTGATATTTTTTATGATATTGGAATGTAGGTACATCATGAAGAGTAGCCATCCATGAAGATAAAAACTAAATAAGGAATGGCATGAAGAAAAATATATTCTATTTTTGATACTACAATTTTTGGTAGTTGTGTATTGACGTAAAAATGATGAAATACTTAAGATATTGTAAATGTAAACTTGTTGATTTAATGTAAAAAAAAGGATGTTTTCACTTAATGTAATTAATGTGGAGGGACCTAAAATATGAAGTTTTTACTTAATACTAACACCAAACTTGCATTGTGCCCAGTTCCAAAAAATTGAGGGAGCTAAAAACTAATGTTTTTACTTAATACTCTGAGGGTTGTAACTTGGATCTCGTGGGGGCCATTGGTAAAATTTTAAATGCTATAGGACAATGATGTTGAGGTCTACAATAAACTATCTCATTGTGGAGAGATCACATTACATTTGGATTTGGCACAACGATATCACTCGATCCCAAAACTTGCAATGTGCCTCACTTCATTTGTGCATCACTGTGTAACTTTGAAACTGCTGATCTTGGCATCAAATCATCAATGCTATTAGCTCTAGATGGGTAGGTGAACCCTAGTGATACCCTTGTTTTGATCGTGGAGAGCTTACAACATTCACGACCACCCCGTACTGAAGAGTCTCTAAGATGCTCTAAGTGCATTTGGAGATTGATGTTACGAGGGTCGTAACTAAGAGATTGTGGGGGATATTAGTGAAATGTTGAATGCTACATGACAGTGATGTCGAGATCTATAATAACCTATCTTATTTTGGAGAGATCACATTCTGTGATGTCAAGGTCTACATCAAGTATTTAACAAGTGTAGTTTCATAGTTCATTTGGTTTGAAATCATAAAAGTTTAATTTAGAAATGGTTTCAATTTTTCATTTTCAAAGTGTCACATATGATACAATTTTTGATTTCACAAGTATTTCAAATAATTCAACCGTCCATTATAATTAGCTTAGTATAAAACCCATTTTCATAAAAAATGAAATAATTTTTAAAATAATAATCGTAATATTATCAAAACAATTCCTCTTAATTAAATAGGCATGTACAACTATTATATATAGACAAATTTTAATTAAATATTATTAAAATTAATAATAATTATTAAACTAATAATAATAAAATAATTAATAAAATAATATATATTAATTTATTAATAAAATAATATATACTAATTTATTAATAATCATAATTTTTATATTACTAATAAAATAAAAATTAATAATAATAATACTAATAATATTAATAATAATAAAGTAAAAAGAAAAAAAAATCTCTAATTAATTAAGAAAAATACCTCTTCTTAGAAAAAATGGCAATTGTGAGAGATGAGCTTGACGAGTATGCAGGAGATTTCAGGTTTCATTAGGCACTTGGAAGTTTGGCAACACGACAACATGCTAGTTCATAGGTGATAGGTTTAGAGGCCAAGGTCAATGGTCCATCTGCTAAGTCTCGATGGGGCGATTTCCCTTTCGATGTAGAAGATCATGCGTGTCTGAAAATTTCTAATCATATTCTACAATGGGTTCTACGGTGAGGTAAATGGAAAGTTTGCGTGAAGTTGGAGAATCTCATGATCCACGTGCTTTGAATAGCTCCTCAACGATTCACAAGTCTTCATTTCACCTTATGGCTTTAGTGTTTAAAGGTATCCTTAACCCTCATCCTTCTACAGGTGCTCATTCTAGTAAGACTTTTGCTGGTATTCTTGGCCTTGATCCTTCCCACCATTTTAAGCTCTATAAATTCCCTACTCAATAGGCCAATCGTGGTATCAGATAAAAGATACCCTTTTTTTTGCCAACCCCCTTTTGATATTTGTCAAGATTCCCAGCCTTCATCGCCTATTTCCATGGCTAATGGTAGCCCTATTCCTTAATTTGTGTCTTCTCCTAATCAGAACTCGTTGTTCAAACCCTCATTCCTTTTGTCTCCTAGTAAAATACCCTTATTGCAATCTTGCTAAGCTCTTTTCAAACCAACCTTAGGTTTTTCTAAACCTAATTATCTTTTAGTTTCCCTCTAGAATAAAGAGCAACACATTTCGTATAAGGAAGATCCACATCTTCAGCTGTCAGAACCTAGGGTTGTATTTCCATATGATATGATCAGTTTGAAAGTGGATCAGCCATGCTTGTTAGCACTTATTGGTATTTTACAATCTTTAGTGGAGTTTGATTCACTACTTTCTTGGGCATGTTGTGTTTGGGAGGGGCTTACAAAGCTATTTCTATATGAGAAGGATTCACTAGATTTTATTGTGATTTTTGATTCTCAGCAACATAAATTAGATGTACATAAGTTCAAGGGTTGGTTATGTAAGGGGATAGGCATTACTACTTTGGCATGGACAACTTGTTTTGATGTTAATAAAGCAATGCCTATGTTTCAACCTCAATGGATATCTTTTCCAAATCTTCCTCTTGAATATAGAGATCCCTCCTTGGTTGAAATAATTGCAAATAAGCTGGGGATCTTTGTTAAACATGATTTGGTTCCTTTTTCTTAGCCACACCTTGTACTCAAAATTTGTATTCTCATGAAAAATATGAAGTCCTTACCATAAAAAATCTCAATCTGGTCTAGATTTAGGATCTAGGTGCAGCAAATCCAGTATCTGGATTCTTCTATTATTGACAAAAATACCAACTCTCTAGGTCATTTTGCATATCAATGTTAGCACTCTCCTATGGTGTCATTTGATATCTATCAAAGCTTACTCTCAAATTTTAAGCTATGTGCATTTATCTACCCTCGCTCTACATTAGATTCTCTAGCACTTCAATTGGTTCCATTTAGACCGAGTTCCTCTCATGCTGGTGGCTTGTTATCTAAGGAAGATTTGGTTGTATCTTTTTCCTCCTATGATCTTGATATGAGATTTCAGTTGTAGGTATCTTTAATGATCTAAGAAATTTACCCATCTCTTTCTTCTTCATCTTGCATTAACTCCTAAGATGGTTTCTCTTGAGTTTTTATTTGTGGATGGTAGTTCCTATTTTCTTCACCCTTTCATATCTCTCGCTTCTTGTGCCCTATTTTCTGCTAACTCATTGGTTTCTACTATATCTCATTTTCTCATTTCATCTACTATTTGGGTTGACCACCCTTTATTTTTTTATTCACTCCCACCATATGAGGAGCATGGTATAATATAGAACCCAAATTCTAGTAGTCAACCTTTTGTTCTTCCCTTATCTTTTTCTATTACTTTCTCCTCTAGCCAAGAAACTTGTCTGATGTCTTGTAGTGTCATTATTTCAGTGGTGATATCGTTAATTGATGAAATCTCTCTAGAAGAATGAGTGCACTTGAGCAATGACATTGAGCTTAATTCTCCTCCTATTGTTAAGATTTTTGATTATTCTCAGAAGCTTCCGTTGTCCAATTTGTGAGTTCTCTTGTTCCTTTCTCTTCTAATCTGGAAGTTAAAACTCCTAGAAAGAGGGGAAAAAAACCTTTAGCTTCAAAAGTTAAAGAAAAAATTGAAGCTAATATTCAATCAATGTTATTAGATTCATTTTCACCCATTATTAGAACCAGGAGAGCTAATTGTTGTCCTATTATCCAATGAGGATTATGTCTTGGAATGTTAGGGGTCTAAATGCCCTTGACAAGAGAAGCATAATCAAAAAGTTCATTATATCTTCTCAAGTAGATATTATTCTTATTAAAGAATCTAATTTTTCTCAAGAATAATTTGATAAATTTTTTAGAAATTGGTCATCTTGAGATTCAGGTTGTGTCCCATCCTCTGGGACCTTTGGAGGCTTTATTTGTCTTTGGAAGAGTAAGTGTATCTAAGGTCAAGTATTGGATACAAAATCCAATCGGAAACTCATTAAATTTTCTTGGTCTGATGTTAGTTTTCTTGTTTTTAATGTCTATGGTCTGTCGACACACCAAGATAAACTCATGTTGTGGGAATCACTCATTGAAAAATTTAGCAAACTTGAAGATATTCCCTTTATTCTAGGTGGTGACTTCAATGCCATTGCTTTGTCTGATGAAAAAATTGGGGGAAATGTCACAACTCAAAGAATTATAGATGAGTTTGGATTTTTTATTCAAAAAAATGCATTGTGTGATGTCCATTTCTTGAATGGGTTTTTTACTTGGACTAATCATAGATCAACTTCACCTATTTCTTCTAGGTTGGATAGATTCCTTATTTCTTCTAATCTAAAGCTTTTGAATTTAAGTCTATCTACTCATACCCTATCTTCATCAGAGTTTGATCACTTTCCTATATCCTTTGAATTGGTAAATCTAGAGAGTTCTAAAAGTACTCCTTCAATTTTGAAAGTATGTGGTTTACTCACCCCCTTTTTCTCTAGCTTCTTTAGAAACGGTGGGTTATTGCGCCTTTCTGTAAAGGCACCAATTTTTTTCAATTTTCTAATAAGCTTAAGTTTGTGAAATCCAAAGTTAGGGTTTGGAATACGAAACTATTTAAGAACATTTTTCATGAAAAAGCTAGGGTAGAACATGATCTTAGTCTTATCTTAGATCATATTGTTAAATTTGGGCTACATGTAGAAGTAGTAGAGAAACAAATATCTCTCCAATGCTATTAGTAAACATTATGTTCTAGAGAGGAAATATATTGGAGACAAAAATCATGAGAATTGTGGTTGAAAGAGGGTGATAGGAATACTAAGTTTTTTCATGCTTTGACTAAACTCAGGAAAGATTCTTCGTCTATTCTATACATCAAAAGTGTATCATCAAGGAAAATCTTGCTCTCACAACAAGAAATTAGTAACGAGGGAGTATTTTTTTCAAAAACTTGCTCCTGGCTTGTCTATGAGAGATAATAAGTGTGGCATGGATGCTCTCCTACAATCCATTCCATCTATAGTGAAAAATTAGGATAATGTCAAACTAATGAGGCCTTTTAGTATTGAAGAACTTCATTTTGTTTTCTTTTATATGGCCCTAGAGAAAGCTCTTAGCCCAAATGGCTTTACTATGCTATTTTGTCAGAAGTGTTGGGATGTCATTAGTTTTGATCTTTTAATGGATGTAGAGGAATCTCACAAGAAAGGATATATTATTAAAATTTTTAATAGAACTAATCTCACCTTGATCCCCAAGTCAAAATCTTGTCAAACATTTGTGGAGTTTAGGCCTATTTCATTATATAACTCCATATATAAGATCATTACAAAGGAAATTTATCTTAGACTCAGACATCTCATTCCTAGATTAGTTTCTCCCCAGGAAGGAGGCTTTGTTACTAGTAGGGATACATATGATGGTGCATTAGTTGCTTTGGAAGACCTTCATACTATTGAATCTTCTTTGACTCCTTTTGTGGAAAAGTTGGATATGATGAAAGCCTATGATAAAGTTGATTGGTCATTCCTATTGAAAGTCCTTTCTAAATTTATTTTTTCAGTTGCATGGTGCAAATGGATTAAGAAGTGCCTATCTGGGGCCACTTTTGCAATCATTATTAATGGCACACCTTCTTTCTTTTTCCATGCCACCCAAGGAGTTTGACAAGGGGATCCATTACTCCCTTTTTGTTCATTAGCATGGTTGAAGCTATTAGTAGATCTATTCATAGACAAAACCTCTTTTCTAATTGGAAAGGCATAAGTATTCCTAGTTCAGAGTTATCTATGACCCATAAATTTTTTTGTTGATGACACACTTCTGTTTGGAAAATCCTCTATAAATGAGGCCAAATGTATTAAGAAAATATTACATACATATACTTCTGGTTCTGGCTAGGTTATTAATCCGACTAAATCTAAAGTCTATATGCTTTATACACTTGAATTATTAAAACAAAGATTCACAAATATCCTGGGCTTTTTGGTGGATGACTTACCATCTACCTATCTTGGGATTCCATTCTTCCTAGGACAAGTGAAAGCTTCATTTTGGGACAATGTTACTAGTAGGCTCAAAAATAGAATCTCATCCTAGAAAGTGTGGTGACTTTCTCTTTCTGGTAGAATCTTATTAATCAAAATTGTTCTTCTAGCTATGCCTAACTATTATATTTATGTCCTTCAAGCCCCAACATTGGTTATTAGTCAAATTGAAAAAATCATTCAAACTTTTCTTTGGTATTCTAATATGATAATACTAGTAAGATTTCCCTTATATCCTCAGAGAAGCTTTCCATTAATAAACTATCTGGAGAGATAGGGGTACCAAATTTATCTCCTAGAAATAAAGCTTTTGGTGGGAAGTTAGTTTTGAATATGTACTTCGAATTTCAATCCCTATGGTGCCAAATTATGTAAGAAAAATATTTAGATTCCCCTTGCTCTCATAGAATTTTTATTATTTCTAATCCTCCCTTTGGCTCTTCTACCTGGAATTTTATGATGTCTTCTAGAGAAGTTGTAATTAAGTTTTTAACTTGGCAGGTTCACAATGGTTATAATGTCTCTTTTTGGAAGGATTCCTGAAATGGTTTCCACCATTATGCTTCACCATCTCATTAAATGAGGCTATGATGGATTCTTCTTTAGTTTGGGGGGAATTATTAGTGGATTATGTAGACTGTATTGATATAGTGTCGCATAAGGTGACTTGGAAAGATCCTTTTTCCCTCCCTATAGGAAGCAATGTGGCGAGGAAACTCGTGGATATTCTGGAAAATAGATTGGTTTTTATGTCTAAAGGATGTGATAAATTGTTTTGGTGTCCCACCAAAAATGGCTTATATTTTGTCAAATATGGGTATGAGGCCCTTCAACAAATGGATGAGCAACATAGTTCTCAACGAGCATTTTTTTTTTTTTGGGATAAATGTGTCCTCCCAAAAGATGGGCTATTTTCTTGGCTGGCTATTCAAAGCAAAATCCTAACTAGTGACAGACTAGTTAAATTTCATATAACCAATCCCTTTAAATGTTTTCTATGTGGATTATTTGAGGAATCACTTGACCATCTTCCTTTACATTGCCAATTTTCTTTGCAATGCTGGCATTCTATCATGGAAAAATTATCCATTTCCTTTCCCCTCCCTAGATCCTTATGGGAAAATTTTCAAGCCTAGCCCATTGTGTTTACAAATTCAATCTTTGCATGTTTGTGGATTATTGTTCCTTCATAAGTTATATGGCCTATCTGATGGGAGTGTAATAAAAGAATTTTTAGAAAAGAGGCGTTAGATGTGTCTCTAGTTACCTCCACAATAGAATGACTTATATTTGAGCAAGTGAGTATTATGACTTTTGGTCATTTTAATGTGAATGCCATTTTTTCCTCATGGGATAGTCTAGTAGTCTAGTCTTTGAAGCTTATCTCCTTTCCATCATCCCCTGCCTTTCCTAGTGTCAAAAAATCCCTATACTTAGAACATTAGTAAAATGGATTCCTCTCAACTCTTCATTTATCAAGCTTAATTTTGATGGTTCATCTAGAGGGAATCTTGGTGAATCAGGTTTGGGGCTTGTTTGAGAAATCATTTAGGTGAAGTTTTGGCTTTCTATGCAACCCCTATTAGCCTTGGTACTAATAATATGCCAGAAGCTACTACTTTGCTAGAAGGTTTAATTCTTGCTAAGAGAATGTCTTTCTCATATTTGCACATTGAGGGTGATTCTTCTATTATTATTAATGGTTGCATTTGTAGGAAAAGTGATAGCTAGCATTTAAGCTATGTTTTTTAGTGAATATGGGGTCTCATTGATTCTCTGGATATCTTTCTTATATCACATGTTTATAGAGAAGGTAATTCTTTGGCAGACTACCTAGCGAATTTTGGCTACAATAAAGTTATTTTGGATTCTTGCTCTTCTATTGGCATGATAGGTAAATTTCCTACCATTATTGCAATCATCAAGAATGAATCATCTTAATTTATTACTCATTGCAGGTTGCTAATTTTAATTTATTGTTCTTATTGCCATCATGGGTGTTGTATTTATGCATAGTTGGTTGTATAGTTTATATGTATAAATAGTTATGGTTATGAGTATGTATCACATGATGTTAATTTGGGGTGCATTAGGAATTATAAAATAAGATTAGTTGTTGGTAGCTAAGTGGATGGTTTAAGATGAGTTGGCAATGTACTTATCAATCAATTGATCTATCATCAATTCAAGGTGGCCTTCGTTAGTTGTGCTACCATGCCTTCGTACTTGGAGTGCTTTTGAGGCGGTAATCAGTAGTTTACACATGCTTTTTGGATCTCAGATCCTTCTTTGTATTCCAAATTTTTGTTATTTATTTGGTAGTTGTCGAATGGCTTAACTTAGCATAATAATCATTTGTGTGAAATTATACAAATGTACTTCTCCTATGTCATCTACATCTTTCATGTAATACTTGGGATCTCATATCTTCTTGCGTTAATTGTCATTATAGTGAATAAAGGTCTTTTATTGTCTTGAGTAGTTTGTTATGCTTAATGTGAGTATTCTGTCTTTTTCATTATGCTTTTGTTGGGGGCTTTGATTGCGTCTTCTTGCTCTGGGTTTTTCGTTGTTCTCTACATTATGTCATGTTGTCCCATTTCTTTGGTTGAGGTAAGTTATCTAGTTGAGCTCTTCCCTTTTTTCTCAGCACTACATATGGATTATTATCCCAGAAATTATAGAGTCTTACTAGAAATTGAAGAGTGGGAAATGCCTTTTTTTGGGTGCATAAAAGATGATATGCTTGCATCTATTTTCGTTCGTGATCGACCACATATATTTCGTTGTATAAAAGGATCATTGGGCATGATATTATTTTCCCTTTGAGAAAGAGAATAATTTATCCTTCTTAGATTTCGTCAATGTTTTTATTTAATGCTTTGGATTTTCTCCAATCCCCATTTCATCTTGAGTTAATTATTAGCAGATATGTCAAGCTTGGTTTTTTTGTAGGGAGGCAAGATAGCTAGAGCATGTCATAATATGACCTATGGGGTGGTGCTTCTCTTATAAGGAGGTCTTTTTCATCATCATGTATTCTCAATAATCATGGTATATATATGGTCTTTACGAGTATTAAAAAGGTTCTTGAAATGCAGTCTTTTCATCTGGTTAAAGCTGCTCTATAGCAATATGGTGTGTATTTTTCAAAAGATTGTGTTAATAGCATGCATCAGGTTATATTTTCTATACTATATCTCTTCGAGTATAATTCATCTAGTGTTACACCCTCACAACCACTCATTACCCCATAGATTGTGACCTCTTCTCACCCCTTCCCCGATCTTAATCTGAAGATCAAGTTTACTAATCCTTCATCAAGTTTTATGGAGTACTAATATGCACATTCTACTATGAATTTTGGCCATTTTTGGTTTTTGCAAATTTTAATACATGCAAGTTAGCTTCTATGTGGTATCTCTACAACAACATTCTCATTTTTTCTTGGTGATGATGGTTTGGGATTGAATGTGCTTATGATCTATACCAAGAAATTCTTGCCGAATGCTCTCTTGGCTTGGTAATATTGTATAATATGTAAATGAAGTCATAGCCATAGGGATACTATGATTTTTTGGGATATATGTTTGTATCAAACAATGGTGTAGTTTTAGGTCCTTCTTCCATATTTCTTCTATCTGATGTAAAATGGAGGCACTAATTTTGGGGACTTTTAAATTCTTCTCCATAATAGTGGTTCCTCTTACTTTTTCTTTCTTAATGGGGTCATGAACAAAGTTTTTCTTCTTGGTTCTTTTCTTCGGGAGCTCCTTATCTTAGAATCAATAGAATTGTAAAAAAAAAAGAATTTTGGTAGCTCGTCTTCAGCTACACCCCAAATTTGGCGTTAGTATATGTTTTGCAATTGCATATTTTTATTTTAAATTTTAAATTACAATAATTAAAAATTTAAAATAAAAATATGCAATTGCAAAACATATCCTAATCCCAAATTTGGGGTGCGGCCGAAGACGAGCTGCCAAAGGCAACATGTTGCCCAATTGTTTATATAAAAAATAAATATAAACACACCAATTAAAGTATATATATATATCTTTTATAAAAATTATAGGTACATGCCAGTAGGGAAAAATTTTCCAACTTAAAAAAAAAAAAATGATTTTCTCAAATCAAATTATCAATTTATTAAAGATCTAATTTCAAAAACAAACCCAAGCTATGTTGAAATCCAAACATCAATTCGCAACACAAGAGTTTACAAATAAATTTTCATTCCCAAATGATTCAATAATGAAGAAATAATAAAATTTCCTAAACCAGGGTTTCAAACAAAGCCATTTCTAAATCAATAATCACAAACAAGCACGAACAAGATAGAGGAAAGATTCAAAGCAATCTACTATGTCAATCTCAAGCAAAATTCCTACCACAATCTGATGTTAACTAGACAAATACTCAGAGATTACAAGAATTCCCATCTTCTTGAAACCCTTTTTGAAAATTTGCTCCTCCAAACTTGTATGTGGAGAAATGAACTCTAATTTACTAATAAAGAGCTTTCTCCTTTAGGGTTTCAATTTTATGAACACACAAAGCCTTTTCTTTAATATTTTTAAATTTATTTTAAATCTCATGTGCAAACTTTTTTCATTTTAATTAAAATCAACTTTATTTAATTTATTCTCTCTTGCTTCTATTAAATAACAAGATGTATTTAAAAATATATTTATTAATTTAACTAATAATAGTATTTAGAGTTCATTATTAAAATAAAACACCTAAATTAGTTATTATTAAATTAAATAAATATAATTACATCAAATTTGGAACTTTAATTAAATATTTTAAATTTAATTCATCTATTTAATTAATATCTTAATTAATTAAATATATTTCTTTATTAATTTTTTGTTAAATTAAATCATTTAACAATCTCTTAATTTGATTTAATTATAATTGAAAATCACAATGGACCCACAAACCTAAATAAGAAAACTCATTTTAAGGACAAAGTACAGATTCAAACTTAAAGGTCAAACTCTTTAATTCACATCACTTTGACAAATTTAGAAGGGTGAATAACTTAGGTAATTGTCCTATATTCTAGGAAAATTGGCTTAGGTTTAGGATTTGGACTCGAGAACTATCTCCGCTCTATACCACTGACATATTGTGATAGGGCACGCTCATCCTAGCAATTTAGGGAAGTTGATGATTGGTACCTACAATCTACATAAAATTTGAACATGTACATATACATATAAATCTAAACTAAACATGAAATGATAGGGAGTGGTGCATCATGTAGATCCTGACCTGGAGGTGACTAAGACTCCCTCCCTCAACCACATCAAAAATGTCAAACATAAAGTAAAACATACATGTACACCATACACATGTAAGTATGGGGAAAGTAACTATAGAAAACTATATATAAATCATCCATCTAATTATCATCATAAAAACACTAAAATTTCTATATGAATATATGAAGCATCATCATTGAAAGAATAAACATGAACACATAAAATAGCTAAGTATCAAGTAGCTCATCAAATATATAAAATGAGTATGAAATAACATCCAATCAAGTCAGGTAACCGAGTACCACTAAATCATAAAACATAACCATAAGGTAGCCTAAAAGAATTCAACAATATAACATGAAAAGTAAACTAGGAGTAGGCACTACATCCAACCCCCTAGTCTTAGGCTTACTCCTAGAAGCCTATAAACAAGTAGGGATATAAATCTCGTAAACTAGATGCATCCCCCCATGTAGCTAACAAATCATCAGTAGGGTCCCATTGGACCCTTACCTGCTCTATGGTTCAACCCCTCAGGGTCAATCCTACTACTAAAGAATGCACATTGGCTCCAAAGCTAGCTACTCATCCTCCACCTTTAATGCATTCCAATCAAGAACATGTATCACATTAGGAATATATAGAAACATGGAAAACATTATAAACACAAGCCAAGTTGGGTGGCAATGCAAGATGGTAGGAAACTGGACCTATCCTCTCAAGAATCTCAAATGACCCCACAAAACGAGGTGTTAGCTTTGAATTCTTTCCATAACATTTTGGACTTTTCCATGGATGCACTCTTAAGAAAAATTTCTCACCCACTGCAAACTGCTTATTTGTCCTGTGAGCATTGATGTACTTCTTCTGTCTATCCTGTGCTAGAGACATGTGCTCATGGATCCACAATTTCAATTGCTCCATATCTCAAAGCATCTCATGAACCTACATGATGTGATCCTCTAAACTATCCCAACTCAATGATGTATGACAAGGACAACCATACAAGGCCTAAAAATGTTCCATCCCAATGGAACTGTGATAACCATTATAATAAGAAAACTCTACTAGGTATGGATAATCCTTCTAAAGAGTTTGTTAGTCCATAATATACATCCTCAACATATCCACTAGAACCTAATTCACCCTCTCGGTCTGACCATCTATCTTTGGGTGATATGCTAAGTTGAAGTTCAATTACATGACAAGATCATCCTGCAAGGATGCCCAAAATGCAAATGTAAATACATGATCCCTATCTGAAATGATCTTCTAGAGAATACCATGCAATATCACAATATCATGCATAAAGACATTGGCTATTGAAGCTTCTATGTAGGATGACTTCATCAGTGAGAAGTGTGCCACCTTAGTCAATCATTCAATAGTGAACATGATAGAATCATGTTGACAAGAAGTCATAGGTAATCCTACAATGAAATTCATATAAATAATATCCCACTTCCATAAAGGAATGAGATTAGGCTATAAAAGTCCTGCTAGATGCTATGCTTTACCTTAACCCTATGGCACTTAAGACACCTAGCCACAAAATTAGTGATATCACGCTTCATCCCTATCCAAAATTATAATCATCATAAGTTTTCATGCATCTTCTTGACACTTGGATGTGTCGAGTAAGGTGCATGATGGGCCTCAAATAGGATCAATGTACAAAGCTCATCTAACAATGGTATATAATTCCTCCTTATATAACATAAAAGGCCATTTGACTCTAAGACATGACCTGGAAATTTACCTTCTAAAGATCTTCCTAAATCTATCTCCATGCTCACCTCTTGATACCAAGTATCCATAAGAAGTGCCTAAAGTATAGGGCTCCTCAAAACTACTCTAAGAGTCAATGCTAATGTCTCATGTCTCCTATGACTCAAAGCATCAGCTACCACTTTCTCCTTTTCCTAGATATACTACACCAAAAGTCATACTCACATAGAAACTCCATCCAACACCTCTTCCTAGCATTCAAACTAGGTTGTGTGAATATATACTATAAACTATGATGATCACTATGAAGCTCAAAAAGATGCCCCAACAAGAAGTGTCTCCATCTCACTAGAGCATGAAAAACTACAACTAGCTCAAGATCATGTATGGGATAGTTCAAATCATGATCCTTGAGGTTGTGAGACTCATATAAAATCACACATCCATCCTCCATTAGGACTACTCCAATCCCTTCTAGGGAAGCATTAGTACACACCATAAAATCACCTGCTAGATCAGATACTGCTAGAATCAATGTGCTAGTCAAAAGCTCCTCGAGCTTCTAAAATGCTTCCTCACATTTCTCTCTTGAAATGAACTTTTTTTCGTTTCTCTAGAGGGAAGTGATGGGGTATGTAACTCTAGAGAAGTTCTGAACAAATCTATGGTAATAACCAATCAAAACCCATAAAGCTACAAATCTCAGACATAGTAGTGGGTGCAGGCCAATCTACCATTACTTGGATCTTCATAGGATCCACTAAGATACTATCCCTTTAAACGACGTGTCCTAAGTACTATAGCTCAAACTGAAAGAAGTCACACTTTGATGAATTAACATATAGATGATTGTCTCTAAGGCACTCAAGGACTAACTGTAGATGTTCCTCATGTTCTTCCTAAGATATAGAATATATCAATATGTCATCCAAGAATACAACTATGAAATGGTCTAGGTAAGAATGAAATACTCTATTCATCAAGGACATGAAAATTAATAGAGCATTCATCAAAATAAATAGAGCCATTGTAAACTCATAGTGTCCATAGTGAGTGTGAAAGGATAACTTATGTATATCAACATCTTGAATGCATAGCTAATGGTATCTTGACTTTAGATCTATCCTAGAGAACACTTTCTCTCCCTTGATGGAGTTAAACAAGTCATCAATCCTTGGTAAAGAATACCTACTCTTAATAGGTACCTTGTTCAACTATCTATAGTCAATGCACAAGCATAATGATCCATCCTTCTTCTTCAAAAAAAGTATTGGTGCTCCCAATGGAGAAACACTTAGTCTAATACAACCTTTAGATAAAAGGTACTCTAGATAAAAGCACAACTCACTCAACTCTTGAGCGATCATCTGATAAGGAGCTCTAGATATGGGCTCTGCTCTTGGGATGAAGTCAATGCAAAAATCAATGTTCCTCTTAGAAGAAATACCTAGAATCTCATTGGGAAACACATCAACATACTCTTGTAGGATAGGGTGATCTAGGGTCTTCCCTTCAGATTCTTCTTCCTCAAGTTCACTCATAGTAATGACGAACACATGAAAACCCTTATGGATGCTCCACTTTAACTACATAGAAGAGATCATCTAGAGAGATATGGGTCTCTTGATGCCTACAATCTTAGAGTCCTTACCCTAGTCATCCTTACACTAAATAGTCTACTTCCTATAGTCAATGCTAGCTCTATGAGAGCCAAGCCAATCCATGCCCAACACTACGTCATAAGAACCAAGGGAAATGAATCAAAGGTCTATTGAAGTAATGAAACCTCCTAGGTTCAACTCACACTTCTACACTAGATATTTTATGGGAATCTTAGCTCCTAACCTATTCCTTGGTTGACTACCTCAAGCTTACACTTTACAACTATAGAAGGTGGTATGCAAAAATCTATAGCACCTAAATCAAATAAGATGGAAAGGGTTGTACCTCTAATTTCTCTTTTAGTATCAACTATGGTATCCTGGTGGTCTACGTGGTAGTGATCTATTGCTGCAAAAAATGATGCAAGAGCATTCTAGGCTTTCTTGCAATCCTACATGTTGGAGTCGAGTGCCAGTGGTTTCTAATTTTTTGTCACTACTGAGCTATCTAGTGGATGTTGAGTTACTATAGCTCTTAGTGGATGCCGAGTAACTATAGCTCCTAGTGCATGTCAAGTTATTGTAGCTCCTAGTGGATGTCAAGTTACTATAGCTCCTAGTGGGTGTTGAGTTATTATAGCTCTTAGTGGGTGCCGAGTTACTGTAGCTCTTAGTGGGTGCCAAGTTACTATAGCTCTTAGTGGATTCTGAGTGAAACTATTAGTGCAAAACATTCCTATTGGTGCCAAGTTTCCTATATGTGCCAAGTGTAAGTATTGGTTTTAGTTCTATTCACAATGAGTTTTCCGTGAGCCAACTTTTGGCATTTAATTTATGTATGGGTATTTAATTTGTGTTGTGGCCAACTTGTGGTTCAAAATATATTTAATGTGAAGGATTTAATTTAGTTTATAATGAACTAGGCCAACTTGTGGATTAGTTGGGTATAAGAAAAAGGTTTTTATGGAATCTTTAGCATAGCTAGAGAATTTATTCATTTAGAGGAGTGAAGGAGATTGTAGATGTGAATTTCAAAGAGCTAGGGTTGCTGCTTGAGAACCAAAGAATTTTTTTGGTGGACCTGAGGGTACAAGTATCAATTTTCTTGGTGTTCTTATCCAATTGTAGATATAGACTAGTTGGAATCGAGTTTGTAAGTGGATCTTGTTAGATCTTGTAGAACTGTTATTGTAATTGTTGTTTGTATTTGGCTTTAACCTAGAGGGCCTTACAACTAAGCATATTACATGTAATCAGTTATATCTATGATAAGGAGTTGTGATTTGGTATCAAATCTTGCATTATTGTTGTATCCATTGTGTGGTTGTTTGCTGGGGGTTAGGAAATCTCCTTTAGGGATTCTCTTGCCTTGCACTACATCAGGTAGTATCAGAGTGAAGGTTTTTCCTAAGTATGTTGACAAATCACCGAAGTTTAGGCAATTTACACTAGGACTTGCAGAGAAAGTTGATCTTGTGGTTGATTGATCTTCTAGATTGGTGAATCTATTGCTTAGGGTTTGCTAAAATTTTGGAAGATGCCTCCAAGAAGATTGGACCCTAGGGTGATTGATGATCTTAGTGATGCTGTGGAAGAAAGAATTTTAGAGAAGATAAGAGAAGAGTTCAGATTTGAGATTGCATTGATGAAAAGTGACATGATTGCTGAAATTGTAAGTGCTTTAGGTGTTGTACCTAGGCATGTGGGCACTGAAGGTAGTTATGAGGAAGTTGCTGGATCTAGTGGTGAGGAGAGAACTAATCATGTGGAGAGACATATTGGAACTAGGGCTAGTTAGTTTGCTAGACCTAGATCTTAGTTGAAGTTGAAGCATAAGATGGAGGCTTCTAATTTCTTAGGTACTTTGACTCCTAAAGACCTGATTGATTGGATTGGTGAATTGGAAGACTACTTTGAGCTTGAGGATATTGAGGATCCACTTAGAGTGAGGTTGGAACAAACTAAGTTGAAAGGACATGCTACTCTTTGGTTGAAAAAATTGCAAAGAGACAGAGAAGAGGAAGGTGAAATGAAGATCTCTAGATGGAGATTAATGGTGACTAAGTTGAAGGCTAAGTTCATCTCTACTAATTATGAACTTGAGTTGTTTAAGAGGTTGTAGAATCTGAAATAGAAAGATATGTCTATGAAGGATTATACTGAGGAGTTCTACAAGTTGACTATTCGGTCTGGTAATAGAAAATTGTCAAAGGAAAAGGTAGCTTGGTACATTAATGGTTTGAGATTGAATATTCATGATGAGGTTGGTATGCTGAATATTTATTTAGTTGAGGATGCTTATTAGTATGCCCTGAAGGTAGAAGATAAGTTGAAAAGGAAAAGTCAAGGTAATGTTAGAGGGAAGAAGTAGGATACCTTGGCACATGCTATACCAAGTGCTGAAGGTGAGCCAAAACTTATTGATTAGAAAAGGAGATTAGGTGGAGGTGGATTCAAAGGTAATTATTTCAAATGTGGTATAGAAGGGCATAGATCTTTTGAATGTCTAATCGGTAGGATAGCTTCTATTGTGAATGAGGTTGTAGTCCAAGATAGTCAACTTAAGCAAGGAGAAAGTTTGGTGGCTCGATGAGTACTGGTCAATGAGAGGACATAAGATCCTTGTCAGAGGACTAGTTTGTTTAGGACTCAATTTAAGTTTGGTGGTAAAGTCTACAAGATGATTGTAGATGGTGGTAGTATTGATAACCTTGTTGTTGAGGAGATGGTTCAGAAACTTGGTTTGAAGAGAGTAAGGGTAAAAGTACAAACTTGTGTCACCCTTTTATAAAGGAAAAGGCTAACAAAAGTATAATTGTTCACCTTCAATGACATAAATTTGGTATTATTATTTAGAATTTGAAAATGAAGTAAACTAATGAAATGTGTAGAAATGGATGAAGTTTAGGATTATAATTTTTAATAATTATTTGGAATAAGAATTTATATATTTCCTAATTTTTGAACACAACTTTTTAGTTGCTGAAAAATGTTGAAAATTAGGGGTCTAGTTCCCACCACAAAACTATATGAAAATAAACTCATTTCTCTTTGAAATAAAATTATGTTATAGATAGCATGTATAGTTAGAACAATCAAAATTAAAAATTGTCTTTAGAACTATATGTTCTTTTTTATAATGATTCAAATTTCAACTCAAATGAAATTGATAGTTTTCATCTCCTATCACATTGAAAAAAATAAATTTATTCTATCTAAAAGAAAAATTATACATTCTAAAAGATGACTCTCTCCTTTAGAACATCATATGATTTTTAATTTTTTTTGATATGATTTAATATTTTTTTCTTTCTTAAAATTGACATCTTCTTGAGTGTTAAAATACATACTTGTAGAATGTTTTAATTACAATACACTATATCTCATTAAAAAACTATAAACTCTATATGAAAATATTCTTGACTTTGAGCTCTATAAAATGGTGCTTAAATGTTATTAAAAAAAAATCATAAAAAATAGTGAGAGTTATTGAAATGTCAATTTTTTGAAATAATTTTATTTCTTCAGTAATCAGATACAAACTAGTATAAAACATGCATTTAATAGATATTTCTAATTGGAAAAGTGTGAGACCATAGATAACTTAGCTAGAATTGATTTATCAAGATCATATGTTTGAACAAAAATGATTTTTAGATACAAATATTCAAATGCAGTCATTCTAATGAGTTAGCCTAAAAGGTGACACTACTTTGTACTTTTACCCTAAGAAACCCTTATCCTTATAGGATTGGCTAGTTGCAAGGTGAACATGCTTTGGAAGTGAGGGAGCAATGAATTTTTGATTTCTAGATTAGGTAGTATATGGATCAAGTGTTGTGTGATATTATGGACATGAATAATTGTCATGTGTTGCTTGGTAGAACTTGGTAGTATGATTGCAGGGTTGCGCATGATTGTGTTAAGAATGTGTTCACTGTTGAGAACGGTGATAGAAAATTTTCCCTAATTCCTTTGTAGAATGAAGAGCTCGGTAGGAGGAACTTGAGTATTGGTAGCCAAGTTGAGTTGGAAGATTCTGAGAAGGTTGGAGATCAATGTGGAAAGTAGACTTGTAGCACACCTAAGATGGATGTGAAGAAGTAGAAGAAGAAAAAAGGAAAGAGTGTACAAGTTGAATATTTGGAGGATATGTATCTGAAGAACTAGTTTGGGATTTATGTACTGAATCCCAGAAGATGTTCTTCCAATTACTAGAACACATTTTTGAACATGGGGTGTCTGATGCAGGAGCATCCTAGGATTTCTTACAATCCTGCATGTTGGAGTCGAGTGTTAGTGGTTTCCAATTTTCTATCACTATCAAGTTGTCTAGTGGATGCCAAGTTACTATAGCTCTTAGTGGATGTCGAGTTACTATAGCTCCTAGTGGATGTTGAGTTATTGTAGTCCTAGTGGATGCTAAGTTCCTATAGCTCCTAGTGAGTGCCGAGTTATTGTAGCTCTTAGTAGATACCGAGTTACTATAGCTCTTAGTGGGTGTCGAGTTATTGTAGCTCTTAGTGGATGCCGAGTGAACCTGTTGGTGCCAAGTGTTCCTATATGTGCCGAGTGCTAGTATTGATTTTGGTTCTATTTGTGATGAGTTGTCTATGAGATGACTTTTTCGCATTTAATTTATGTATGGATATTTAATTTGTGTTTTGGCCAACTTGTGGCTCAACATTTATTTAATGTGAAGGATCTAATTTAGTTTCTAATGAACTAGGCTGACTTGTGGCTTAGTTGGGTATAAGTAAAATGCTTTTGTCGAGTCTTTAGCATAGTTGGAGAATTCATTCATTTAGAGGAGTGAAGGAGATTGTGAAATTTAATGTCCCCTTCTAGGAATTATATCCACTCAGTAACCCAATAACTAGCAAGGGAACATTCAAAATGAATACTAGTTGATATAATAACTGTAGATTATTGTAAGTTGCTTCAGTTTTGATATAAACTTTGACTTGTATGCATATGAATATGATTTTGATCTCTTTCAAGATTAAACTAATGCTCCCAAATGAGGTCCTTCAAATTTATGGGTTTTTTCTTTCATATATATATATATATATATATATATATATATATATATATATATATATATATATATATATATATATATATATATATATATAACTTTGTCTTATTTCTATTAATTTATTTCTTTATAATGATGTGTCTAAAGGTGGAACTTTGCCTTCTCTTTTGGTGAACCCTTGCTTGTTGGATATTTCTCTTAGAATGTTATGAAATGATATCGCTGTGTTCTTCCTTTTTGTTGTATCCCATTCTATGGATGAAGTAACTACTGTAGATCATTTGAATGCTATTTGTTGCATATTCTGCTATTTCAGCACTAGCTATAGTCATTTGGGCTATGATGAATAGTGTTGATGGATTGTTCTCCCTGTATAGTTCATGCATTGATTTAAGTCTAATTAATTATCTAATTACTATTTTCTGGGATGAAAACTCTCATATCTCTTCCTTATTGCCGTTGAAGATATCCTTTTAAATAGTATGAAGGGATTAATCTTTTATTATTCCTGATGTATACATCTTTTCTAATGATGATCGATGCCCTGAATTGTTGATAATGATCGATGCCTTGAAGTGGTTAATCTTTTATTACTTTTGATGTATACATCTTCACTATTTTGACCAATTGCTTATTCCTTTCACGTGTTTCTATTTCCCTTTATCATCCACTCCAGAATATGGAATAAAATTGTTCTAATATCACGATTCTACTTCTATGCTTGGAATCGATGTCTTATATTGTTTTTTGGTCTTCGCATCATGTTGTTCCAAACTTTTGTTTTATCTGCTTATTATTCCTGATAGCTATCTAACTCATCTACACTTGATTTAGTAATATACTTGGACAACTCTGAGATGTATAGTTTCTCACAAGATGTATAGTTTCTCATGGCAACAATGGGAAGGTTTAAACTGGATAATTATGTATGGGCGGTGTACTCACTTCCTTTCCCTTGCTTGTACAGACTTCAAATGCATAGGGAGTACTCTCTCTGCTATTTGTCAATATTGTTGTGCAGGTTTTTGTTTTTTGTTGAAGCACCTGTATCATACATTTTATGCCTATTTCCTGAGTTAGATGCTGAATGGGGAGTTTGTTGACTGCAGTAGTGTTTGCAAGATATATTTGCTATGATTCAATCACTTGTGATTAATAACCTTCAGATATAATTGCTTGCATATGTGTTCGATGCTATGCGGGCATGGTGTTTGTCTGCCTTAGGAAAAGTAATTCCTTTTTTTCCTCCCCCACTCTATCCAGCTATCTATCCTATATATACTTGTATGATAGAAAGCATGCGACCTTTACAAATCCAATTGTATTTTGATATTTGACTATAATTACATTTAGTATATATTTTAATATATTCTTACAATTAATATTTTGTATTAAATGTTAATATTTAATATTTGTTGTATATTGGAGGATACACTTCTGATGGTATATATTATAATATATATATCATAATTATATTATCATTATCCTTAATTAAAATATAATTCGGGTTATAATAAATAAATGGTAATGTTGGTTTTAATTTATTTATATCTTTCATTATAAATATTTTTAATTTGGATAATAATACTCTATAAGTTATTATTATTATTTATTTAACTTCATCAATATAATTTTTATAATTATAATTATAATTTATTTATTTAATCTTATATTAACTCTATCAAAATCGATCTTAGAAATGGGGACATTACATGTAGATGTAAATTTCAAAGAGCCAGGGCTATGACTTGAGAACTAAAGAATTTTCTTGGTGTTCTTATCCAGTTGTGGATCTGGACTAGGTGGAATCAAGTTTGTGAATGGATCTAGTTGGATCTTGTAGAACTGTTATTGTAATTGTTGCTTGTATTTGGATCTAACCTAGAAGGCCTTATAGCTGGGCATATTGCATGTAATCAGTTATATCTATGAATAAGGAGTTGTGATTTGGTATTAGATCTTGCATTATTGTTGTATTCCATTATGTGGTTGTTTGCTGGGGGCTAGGACATCTCCTTTGGGGATTCTCCTACCTTGTTCTGCATCAAAAACTCTATGTGATATTCTAGTGTCACCAATTGTAGGCTTGATGCTATTGGCTTTTGTCCCAAATAGTGTGATGTATGTTGCGGGTAGTTGGTAGAAATATACCCAAATTTTCCATAGGAGAAACACCTTATACCTTTTCTTGAACCTATCCTTGTTAGAGGTGCACTAGATTGCTAATGATTTTCTCTACTGACAAAGAAGTGGTTATTTTGCGCAAGCTAATTATTCTAATTTTACCTATTGCATTGCAAGTTTTGGAAGTTATGAGAATTGGAACCACTACCACCACTTTATGTTGGAGGATAAGATTCCTTCGACTACTGTATCTACTACTGCTATTGACCTTAGTTTCCTTTGGAGTAAGGAGGCTTCCTATTATTTCCTATGCCCTAGTTTTGTGTGCCCTTGGACCTTGATGTTGCAGGTGCCCCAACAAAATCACCATGTCCCAAAGTGATGTTATGCTCCACAAGAATAGCCTGATGTACCATACCCTTAAGAGTCTTAGGTTGGAATACCTTTACACCCCCAATGAAATGGTTATTCAAACCTTGAATGAAGTGTTGCACTATCAGTGGTGAATTGCCAGTAATCTCTGCCTAATGCATGAGCCCATAGAACTTTCTCTCGTACTCCACCATAGTCATGGTATACTACCTCAGATTATAAAATTCATCTACCCTCCCCAAGTGCTACTCCTCTAGTAGGAAGTGATCATAGAAGTTTTCAAGGAAAAACTCCCAAGTCATAGTGTTCATATCCACACCTAGGTTATTTTATTCAATGTTCCACCATGTAGCCTCAAATACCTCCTAGTGTGTGATGGCATACCTTGCTTTCACATTGGAGTCAAAGTCTTGCATCAAAAAACATCTGTCTAAGGCAATCAACCACTTCTTTGCAACATAACCAATACCTATTCCAGTGAAAGGTTAGATCTTGGACTCTTGTAGGTCCCTTACCTATGTAACCTTAGCTGACATGTGTCTATCACCATGGAGATCTCCTTGAGGACTCTTGGATCTTTATATCTCCTCATTCTCATCATGATGTGATTCCTCTTGATCAACACCCTTTGGAGGAAGTATGCAATCTAGGATTGTCCTTATCATCTATCTGTAATTAACCTCTTCTAAATTAGCCCAATTTTCCCCATTGTGTTCTTCCTTGTTCTCTTCCTAAACATGACTCTCATGACCAAAATCATGCAAGATGATATCTCTGCCTCACCCACAACCTCTGTTATGACTTGAGCTATGACCTCTCACAGTTGATCTAATCTTGGATACCATCCTACAATAATATCCAAGAAAGAATAGTGATATGTCAACAAGGGCATACTATTGTAAAGCATAATAGTAAGAAACATGTTTTGAAAACAAATCAAGATTTATTCCAGTTTCGCCTATCTCTGGGTTTAAGTATTTGAGTTTGAAGTTCAAGTGTTCAAGTTTTAATAGATACATATAGATGTTTAAGTTTCATTTAAGTTAACTAGTTGCCATCTAGAGGCATTCTAATATACCTAGATCTCCTAATGTAGAAACTCAAGCTCTAATACCAGATGTAATGTCCTACTAGGGAACCCAAAAGAAATTAACCTATTAAGTCACTAAGTTTGTCAAACATTTTTTTTAAAGATTAAAACCACAAGAGATAATATAGTGGAAGAAATAACTCACATACATACAAAACTATATATTAACAGTTACATCTCTTAAGGGTTCGACGATGTTGGATCACATTCATAAGTTCTATTAAGATTAAATTTGATACATAATAGTATCCACATCATAGAATAACCATAATTATGAATCAAATGAAATAATATATAAGTACATAATATGCCACATGGTATAACTATAATGCATAATCATCCTCTGTACAAGTCACAGGGTATGAAATGCTAAAAGAATATACATCATAAAAAGATAAAACATCTCATAAGGTCTCTAGTAATCAAGTACAATACATCAGAATACAACCACCAAACATAAACACAAGATTAAAATGAAGGAAAAAAATTTACAAGTACATCTAGAAACAACATCCAACTATTGGATCTCAATGGTATAAGAAACATTACCACCTGACTTTGTGGAACCTAAATGGCCCACTCCCACCATGCTAAGGAGATAATCTCAAGTCCCCATATAGATAAAAATCCAACAATCATAACCATCATCTAGGTCAAGGAAATCCTGATAGCAATCTATCTCAAAGGTATGAAGAGACAAGTAACATATAATGCTAAAGACAACAGAGACACATAAGAAATCTATTATGTAAGTGGGAAAGTGTCATCACATGAGCCAACTCTAAGGTTACCCTAATAACCTCTTTGGACTCTGGCCCCCCAGTAACTCTATGCGACATCAATATCCTTTCTTACAGACAAGGCATACTAACGAGGCAAGGTCATAACCAAGCATCCTCTCTACTCCCATCCTATCTTGTACTAGCACTCGAGGCATGGGTGAGGTAATCCACTAACTCTTGTTAATTTATTTTAAACCCATTTAATGAAATATTATCACTTATTAATATAACCTACAATGAGGTACCCAGGCAACCTCTTTAGGGCTCTAACCTCCATTGCAAGCCACTTCCCAACATCCATAAATATAACCTACCCTAAGCTCTTAGTAGAAAGTCTAGCATCAAGTCACAAAGACCACATCAGTCCTATACAAGCTTCTAGGAATAAAAATATAAACATAGATCAATACCTCATAGATCAAATCACATTTATCATGACATTCACACAACATCATAAAATAAAACCCCCAAGCCTCTAGCAAAGATCCAAATTGGTCAACGTACTAAGTTAAACCCAACCCCAACACAAAATAAAACATACATCACATCACGTAATTAACAAGTGTAGTTTCACAATTCATTTGTTTTGAAATTATAAAATTTTAATTTAAAAATGATTTCAAGTTTTTGTTTTATAAGTGTCACATTTGATATAGTTTTCCAATTCACAAGTATTTCAAATAACCCAACCATCCATTAAAATCACCTTAGTATAAACCCATTTTCATATAAAATGAAATACTTAAAAAAGAAGAATATTATCAAAACAATTCCTCTTAATTAAAAAGACATATACAACTATCTCTCTCGCTTGCTCACACACACACACATAGAGTAATGCCCCACCCGAAGATCCTTGGAATAAGGATGAAAAACAAGCCAATATATATATATATATATATATATATATATATATATATATATATATATATATATATATATATATATATATATATATATATATATATATATATATATATATATATATATATATATATATATAAACAAGTATGAGTGCACATGATAACACCATACATGGATCACATAGATCACAATAGAAGACTTAACCACCATCCTAGCAACCAATGGACTTCTTGACACCACTACCCAATTTGACGCAACACTACAAGAAATAAAACTCTAAAAAAAACAACAAAACAAAGAATATAAAAAGTGCCCAACCAAGGTAAATTAGGTCCACCCCAAGGGTACTAGAAACACCAAAAATCGATCCTTGAAAACTGAAGGAGACACCTCCTATTTTCCATGCGAGGACTTACCTCTGATAGGTTTTTGTGCAAAGAAGTGCATCATGCCGCACAAAGAAATACCTTCTTGTGTGAAGATGTGCACAATGATGCAAGAAAGTGTTTGGCTAAACAACCAAAACACCCTAAACTAGTGTAGGGTTTTGTGCAAGGAAGTACCTAGCCATGCAAAGAAACCCACTACACCACGCGAAGACTTGTATCCTCATGCGAGAAAGTGAAATCTCAAATCAGCACTCAAGAACAAAAAGTAGTAAAAAGATAAGAGAACTAAGATACAAAATTCCACCACACTAGGGAGTACTATATCCACATTTTGAGACAAGGACACTCGACCAAAACTAAAAGGCAAAAAGCCCAAATCTAACCATCTAATCAAATAGTGAAGGGAAAGAACAGAAGGAACATCATAGTGTACTAAAAGCAACATCGCAGTAAGAAAAAATAACATCACAATGAGAAGTACAAAAATAATAATACGTGGTTCCCCCCAACTATCAATGACATCATAAGACCATCGTGGATCCTAGCCATCCCTTGCATGTAACATCTCAAACTACTAACCAAATCATCAGTGTTATCTTATGAGGATGTCACTACTAAAATGTGCTGCAACACAAGATTAAGGAAATATGACATGCTACAAGTAAAGCATTAGATAATCCAATAAATCAACCACATCATCTATCATATGCTAACATCATACGAATAGGAAATCTAACATGCTAAACCAATAAGCAATAGATAAGCTAATAAAGCAATTCACATCATCTAATCATATGCTAAACATCATAATATGGGAATGCGTCAAATAAACTAACATCATCTAAACATGATATCCAAGCATTCCAATGAAAGCATAAATCACAAGAAAGCATACTCTAGAACCCAACGCATCAAGTGAAAATATCCAGCAATGGCCACATTGGGACAACAGACTGTCTCTATACATTGGTCCCCAATAGTGGTATGGGTAGCTACACCTCCCAACCATGTGGAACCCGTGGGTCCACTCCCACCATGCTAATGGAGATAATGATCCAACCACAAATACACACAAAGCACAATGTCCATGGCTAACACTCATGCCAGATAGTATGATGACTAAAACCAATAACATAGACAATGCATAAGATATAGGTCCTATTTAGACACTCAATGGGCTACTAAGTAGGGGTTGACACCATCAACAAGCCCAAGCTCAAATTGTGTAGATTCAAATCCCTCAATAGTAAGGCTCTAGCATAGAACATTTTTCATTATCTTAAATTTTATTACCACTCACACATTTTTATTTAGTTATCACTTATATAAAGCTCCCTCTACCAACCTTAGGTGCCATGATCGCCAAGCTAAAAGATACAAGCTCCCTCCATATGCTACCCTACCCTATCCATGCTCATCCAATGATGAGTGCCCATAGGCATACAAATTCCCAACCCAACCCCAATGATCTTATTTCCATAAGTACCACGGAATACAAGGACTCGCAAGTCACTCAGTAAATGTATGCACATGTACTCGTGTGTGTCGCACCACCATCACAAAGATCATATCACAAGGACTGGATGAGAACAAAAGCAAAAGATCACTCAACCAAAAATAACTCGAGAGGATGAATTTTACACGAATCCCAAATAACAATAAAACCATACATCATCAAATCACTCAACCAGCCTCAATCTGGGAGTATGGATTCTACATGAATCTCAATGATGTAGCAAGACTCAAACATCATGAACTCACTCAATTGGCCTCAATCTGGGAGTATGGATTCTACAAGAATCCTAGTGTCCATGAATCAATAACAAAGGTCCAAAGAAACCATAACAATAGGCATAAAATCACTCAACCAAACATAAAGTCGAGAGTATGGGTGTGACATGCATCCCAATGCAAACATAAAAGTGAAACAATGGTCTCATTGACATCCTATGGATAATCCAAGTCCACAACCAACATCATGCTAAGAAAACACAAGAAAACTGGGTGGCACACAAACCAAGGTGAAAAAACCTCAAAACTCAAAAACTTCAAAATTAAAACCCATTTGGTCTTAGGGCACAAAAACCACAAATATCAAATAAAATCTAAGTTTGGAGTTCGTATACAAAAACGGCCAACATAACAGTGCAAAACGCCAAACCCTTAACTTAAAAAATAGGGAAATGCTCATACCTGCCCAACAGGGTAGAGCTAGCATACAAAAATGGAGGGGAACACTAGTTCTCAACATCCTAACAAATGACTACAAAAAATAGAAGCATAAATGGAGCCAAAACAATAAAATGGGAGAACTCAACCTCACAGCCAAAAGGGCAAAATGAGAATCTAAACCATAAAATAAAAATCTCGCAGACTAGCCAGAAATTACGGTAATCTGAGGTCTCCCTGAGTTGGATCAAATGAGCTCAACCTCACGAAGATCCCACACCCATAGCTCCCACAATGAAAAAAATAGTAAATCCTCATGAAGAGGATTTTGGGTTTTACTCTCCAACTTTCTAATTCAAAAGTGAGAAGTGAGGAATTAAATTCCTTTTTGGATACTTATTCACTTTTTGAGTGAATAATCGATTAGGGCAATTAACTAGCCAACCTAGTTAAATCCCGAATCGACCCAAATGAAAACAGGCTATTCCTAGTAATAGAAATTCATCTATGGCAAAGCTACCAAAAAATAAAATAAAATAAAATAAAGCTCAAAAACCCAAAAACACATAAATTTTCTTAACAACTTTCACAATGATGCGAACCTCTAAATGCATAGACACACTCAGTGGTCTAATCACATAATGCAAATGAGTTTGGATTTAATAATCACTAAAAGTATTAATTAAACAATTAAAATAAGGATACATAAGCCATACATGGATGACATTGGTAAAATGTGAACGACTAAATCACTAACTCCATATGTCACTGCCAGGGATATAAATCCTGCACACTAAACAACACGATCAAGTGCAATTGCATATAATAACATAGCTGAAGCAATAAATGCATTAAATCACCTAATTTAACCATTTATTTAATTATACTAAAATTATCTATTTACATCACTCATGTTCGCATAAAGCATAACAACGTAGGAATGATGTAACTAACCATAGCATTAAATCCATCACATAATGTAATCAGAGATACATCTAAATACTCGATAACCAAATATCATCATAAAACACACTATCATCTCAAAATGGCATCATCATACAATATGATCAACTAAAAAACATAGTAGTCTAACATCTATGATACTGAAATCAAGGTATAACATTTGACCCTCAGGTCATCTCAAATGTAAAAATAACATGAGTATCGAGTATCTCTCAGATCAAAATATAACAAAGTAAATATCCACAACACATAACCAATGAATCCAACAAGGAAAATCCTTTTCTGATTATTTAAGCATTTAATAATGGTTGTAAAAACAACATGAAAAGGCACTTAAAACACATAAGTGAACATTGTCATAAACATGACTAACCACTGCTACAGGAACCTAGTCTAGTGTAGCATGGTAATAGTATACAGTGCAATCTTTGCACACATCTAGGGGTAATCATGGAACAACATCATGATACCACATCAATCTTGGTAACCATTGGCACAAACCTTAGTGAATCATAAATCACATCATAATCTCATAAATAAGCCAAAAGCATAATCAAAGAAACTAATAGAAAACATAAATCCAATCACCTCAATGGTGTAGACCACTCATGGTCCCAAACATGATCCCTTCTCAAGGAGAGATCAACAAAGTTGCATCCATCGAGATGACTTACAAAAGTCAAATGGGAGAGGCACTACACACACACACACACACACAAAATAAAACAATAAATAATATAACAACATCTTTTAAAATATTATCAAAATTAATGATAATTATTAAACTATTAATAATAATAATAAAATTATTCATAAAATAATATATATTAATTTATCAATAATTATAATTATTAAATTAATAATAAAATTAAAAATTTATAATTATTATAATTTAATAATTTTTAATAAAAATATGCGATTGCAAAATATATCCTAACCCCAAATTTGGGGTGCAGTCAAAATCACACTACCAAAGGTAACATGTTGCCCAATGTAGTGTACGCTACCTTGGCAGTGATAAATTGTCCTCAGATAGTCGCACAATACCTTAGTAGCGTACTTGTCCTTTGGACAGGGGTGGGGGATGGGGTCCCCCCGCCCCCCATAAAAAAAAGAAACATTTAATTTTTAATTTATTTTTTGATATAAATTATATAAACACCCCTAATTAAAGTATTATATATATATATATTGCAGGTACAGTCTAGTAGGGCAAATTTTTCCAACATTTGTTTTAAACAACAATAATTTTCTCAAATCAAATTATCAAAATTTATTATAGATCTAATTTTGAAAACAAACCCAAGCTATGTTGAAATCCAACATCAATTCACAACACAAGGGTTTACAATTGGATTGTCATTCCCAAATGATTCAATAATGAAGAAATAATAAAAATTCCTAAACAAGGGTTTCAGACAAAGCCATTTCTAAATCAAGATTCACAAACAAGCACGAAGAAGATAGAGGAAAGATTTGAAGCAATCTACTGTGATAATCTCAAGAAAAATTCCTACCTTGATCTAATGCTAACCAAACAAATGCTTAGAGATTGTAAGAATTCTCATCTTCTCAAAACCCTTTCTGAAAATTTGCTCCTCCAAACCTGTTTATAGAGAAATGAACTTCAATTTCATAATAAAGAGCTTTCTCCTTTAGGGTTTCAATTTTACAAACACACAAAGCATTTTCTTTATTATTTTTAATTTCATGTGAAAATATTTGACATTTTAATTAAAATAAACTTTATTTAATTTATTCTCTCTTGCTTTTATTAAATAACAAGACACATTTAAAAGTATATTTATTAACTTAACTAATAATAATATTTAGAGTTCATTATTAAAATGAAACTCCTAAATTAATTATTAATAAATTAAATAAATATAATTACGTGAAATTTGGAACCTTAATTAAATATTTTAAATTTAATTCATCTAATTAATTAATTAAATATAATTAAAAATTAATTTTTCTTTATAAAAGTTTTCATTAAATTAAATCATTTAATAATCTCTTAATTTGATTTACTTATAACTAAAAATCACAACAGATGCACAAACCTAAATAAGAAAATCCATTCTAAAGACAAAGTACGTATTCAAACTTAAAGGTCAATTTAGAAGGGTGAATAACTTAGGTACTTGTCCTATATTCTAGGACAATTGGCTCAGGTTTAGGATTTGGACTCGAGAACTATCTCCCCTCTTTAACATTGAGATACTACGATAGGCAACACTCATCCTGGCAATTTAGGAAAGTCGATGCCCAGTACTTGCAATCTGCATAAAAGTTGAATATGTACATATACATATAAATCTAAATTAAATAGACAATGGTAGGGAGTGGAGCATCGTGTAGAGCCTGACTAGTAGGCGACTATGAATCACTCCCTCAACCACATCAAAAATGTCAAACATAAAGTAAAACATACATGTACACCATACACATGTAAGTATGGGGTAAATAACCATAGAAAACCATATATAAATCATCCATCTAACTATCATCATGAAATAATTGAAATCACTATATTAAGATACGAAGAATCATCATCGAAAGAATAAACATGAACACATGAAATAACTGAGTATCAAGTAGCTCATCTAATATATAAAATGAGTATGAAATAACATCCAATCAAATCAAGTAACTGAGTACAACTAAATCATAAAACATAACCATACGGTCTAAAAGAATTAAACAATATAACATGAAAAGTAAACTATGGGTAGCCACTACATCCACCCCCTTAGACTTAGGCTTACTCTTGGAAGCCTATAAAAAAGTAGGTATATAAATATCATAAACCAGATACATCCTCCCATGTAGCTGATGACTCATCAATAGGGTCCCATTGGACCCTTAACTACTCTATGGTTCGGCCCCTAAGGTTCAAATCTCGCTACTGGAGAATGCACATGGATCTAAAGCTACTTGCTCATCCTCCACTTGTAACACATTCCAATCAAGAACATGTATCACATTAGGAATATACTGTCTAAGAACATAAATATGGAAAACATCACAAACACGACCCAAGCTGGATGACAATGTAAGATAGTAGGAAACTAGATCTATCCTCTCAAGAATCTCAAATGACCCCACAAAATGAGGTGCTAGCTTCAAACCCTTTCTATAATGGATTGGAATTTTATGCAGTTGCACTCTCAAGAAAACCTTCTCACCCACTGCAAACTACTTATCCATCTTGTGAGCATCATCGTGTTCCTTCCATAGAGGATGTTGACCACAACTTCTGTGGCATCATCACTTTGTGTGCTTTTATCATTCCTAAATTATCGTCTCAAAACATGAAAATTCATTCTCTAGCTTCACCTTGGAACTTTACATAGGATTTTCAACCTCTTATACCACACATGATGGAGTTATCAACTTAGATAGAAGACTAAAAATCTCATCCACATTATTCTCATTTACCTCAATATCATTTACTACCCCTTCCATAGAGGACACTGACCAAAAAATTTGCATATATCACAACTCTAAATCATAGTTATTGTAGAAATTTTATGGGTTTTAGTACAAAGTAACAATGTAATCTGATTCAAAGTGCAAGCAGCATGCAAAATATAAGACATAAATGATAGCACTAGGAAAAAATTGCCATTTAGACATGTACAAAGACCAAACAACTTTCACTCTATCAACATAGTCTAAACATTATCACCACTAGTAACTATGAACATGTGACCACCCTAAGATGTTTTCCATTACCATGTTCCATCATTCCAAGTAAACTACTCCTTAATACCACCTCAAGTGCACAACTTGTGGTAAAATCAACATTCAATCACATGTTAAGAGAAATAAAATATGTGTAAGGCCACTAAATATTAAATTAAAGATGACTAAATGTGAGATTAATGATATAATGTCCATATCCAATATCCATATATTAGAGCACACTGAGAATGGATTGCTAGCAATTTTTATATTATTGAAAATTACTTTGTTAGTCCATATCCCTATAATGATCTTGTCTTGTGAGCCTCAATAGTGTTCTATTATAAATTATCAATATTACATTCAAAACTATTTACAATACTAAATATTGCTTAGAAAAATATGGTCTATGTCTCAAATAATGTTCATGAACTATTTCCCCACACCAAACACTTAAAATGGTGGTGACCAACCATATGCCATATTGGGTTTTCTAGTATACTTTACCATTTGTACACTCAAAACATGATGTAGAAAGAACTGTTGAGCTGTCATTTTGCACGATGCTTAATGACAAGAATCCTTTTGAACTCCTCTCTTGAAAAGCTAATTTGGGATCAACTCCAAGGTTCCAGGGAATCTTGTGACCTACTGGAATCTTCCTAGTTGAAGATAAATGTATTTGTTCATGGGGCGGCCTTTGATGGTTCAAACCAATTTCAAATAAGATATTCAATATGCTTACTATTTCAAAATTAACCACAAAAGAGATATGTTTTTGGTATTTTCTATTTTTTAAAAATGAATGCAATCTAATAATGCAACTATATGAATTCCTATTTTAACCAAGGGTTAGCAAAGAAAATAATGAAGATAAGGTAATGGGAGATGAAAGCAAATAACATGAAGGGGAAATTCTTAATGGATATAAACCATGGTAACAACATGTCTACAAGTTAAATCATTGAAAATATTGGGTAGGAAACCAATGAAAGTAGGAGCAATCCTTCCTCAAATCCACTGATGCAATCATTGATGGGAATTTAGTAAAAACCAAAAGATGTTTCACTTCTCATCAATTTTCAAGGCCATGGAAAGTGTGCTCATGCAAGATGAGAAGCTATGTGGGAACAATAAGGTGATCTCCTCTCCAACTCAATACCTTAGAATTTTTTTTTCAACACACAACAAAAACCAAAACTAATATATCATGCAATCAAATCAACAAAAAAAAATATTGGCTCCATTATTATCATGAACAAAAATCCACAAAAATAACACACTCCGGCAAGAATAACTACACTCAAAATGAGAGCACCAATAGCATATATTATTGCATCAAAATAATGGCCCAAAATACATGTTACATTCCTAAATTTATAAGAAATCATCTCCTTAATTTGTGCTAAAGAGTGAGAGATCTCTTCATGCCAATATATACTTAAAAAATAATAAAACAAATCTAATTATGTACAAGCTAACTCTCTAAATGGTGCTAAGTAGGACTTCACCCTTGTTTAATATCAATTAATGGGTGCATGAGCCTTTATATATCTTAAAACAAAGAACGAAGTAGTAGATAAGAGGAAGGAAGATGTAGGCGGATTTGTGAGTTACTAGAAGCTCTAAAATTGGAAGATTGGCCTTCTCTGAATGTTTTTAGGAGGGTAAAACCATAAACCCGTGTCACCCTTTTGTAAAGGAAAAGGCTAACAAAAGTATAACTGTTCAACTTCAATGACATAAAACTAGTATTATTATTTAGAATTTGAAAATGAAGTAAAATAATAAAATGTGTAAAAATGAAATAAGTTTAGGATTATAAATTTTAATAATTATTTGGATTAAGAATTGATGCATTTTCCTAATTTTATAAATAATTTTTTAGTTGCTAAAAAATGTTGAAAATTAGGGGTCTAGTTCCCACCACAAAACTATATGGAAATAAACTTGTTTCCCTTTGACCTTAGACTATGTTATATATAACATATATAGCTAGAAAAATCAAAAATAAAAATTGGCTTTAGACCTATATTTTCTCTTTTATAATGATTCAAACTTCAACTCACTTGAAATCGATAGTTTTCATCTCCCACCACATTTTTAAAAATAAATATATTCTAACTAGAAGAAAAATTATGCTTTGCAGAAGATGACTCTCTCCTATAGAATGCAATATAATTTTTAATTTTTTTGATATGATTTAATATTTTTTCTTTCTCAAAATTGACATCTTTTTTAGTGTTAAAATACGTGCTTATGGATTTTTTTAATTACAATATACTGTATCTAATCAAAATACTATAAACTCTATATGAGAATATTCTTGACTTTGAGCTCTATAAAATGGTGTTTATATGTTATTAAAAAAATATAACAAAAAATAGTAAGAGTTATTGAAATGCCATTTTTCTGAAATAGTTGTATTTTTTTAGTAATTGGATGCAAACTAGTATAAAACATGCATTTAATACACATTTCCATTTGGAAAAGTGTGAGACCATATATAACTTAGCTAAAATGAATTTATATAGATCATATGTTTGAAAAGAAATATTTTTTAAATAGAAATACTCAAACTTAGTCATTCTAATAAGTCATCTTGAAAGGTGACACAACTTTGTACTTTTGCCTAGGAGTTAAACTGTCGTCAGAATACATTTCCAGTGCATGGAAAGCTCTAAATTTGGAACTAACAGTTAACTATTGGTGCACCTCTGACTTCTTCAAAATCTCCAACACACCTTTGGAGTAGCACACCTTGTGCACCTTAATGGCAGGTTCAAAAAATCCAAAATTTTCTCAAGTGTCAAAACTAAATTTCTAGTTTCTGGGTTTTCTTCCCCTTTATACCAGAGCGATGTCTGGATGTTTTCTCAAGTGAATTTCTCTATAATCTCCATCACTTGGGAATATTTTGGAAAATATAAAGCCTCATATTTATGCTTGATTGTTTGTCAATAATTAATGATATCCATTCGATTTTATGCAAAATTGTCAACTCTACTATCAAGTTTCAACAATACTTCAATCTTGAATGCTTTCCTAATATATTCATCAGATGAAGCATCCTTGAAATTTCTTCAAAATTGTTCAACCACTTCTTGCACTGACTTGAGCTTCATCTTCAACTTATTTTAAAAAATCTCAAGGGAAACAACATCACAATACCTATCGGCATCCAAAATTTGCTCTGGAGACTGCCCTTTTAACTTCTAAATATCTTCATAAAGTTCTTCCATGACCTTATTTTTGGTAGTTATCTTTTCAATTCAATCCTCAAGTTTATCAATCTTATCTATTTTATACACTTCCATGAGTGTACGATACCTTTGACCTTTTATTGTTTGGAGTTCTTGAAGGTCTTTTCCCTAGGTATGTACCTCATCCATAAGCCCAAAATCTTGGTTTGCTATATATACTAGTTTCTTCGCACTAGAGTGAACATTATGCAACAAGTTCAAATTAGCCTATATTATCTCTACACCTTTCTACTCAAAATTGTCATGCCATTGTTGACATGCTCCCAAAAATGAATCAACTTGGACACTCCCCTTATCTCTCTTTTCTAGTACCACAATAAGAGTAACCTTTGGGTGAGCTTGATCCAATGGACCTACAATTCCATGCAGAAAGCCTCTTAGAAGCTCATTCTCTTTGCGAAACTTCATCAATCCATTGTCATTTACATCTAAATGCCTAAACACCTCCCTACTACCTGTAGTGATAATTACTTTAGCCATATCTATTATGGGTTTTCCTAATAGGTTCTTTAATCTGATAGTCCTTAGGAGTCAAATCTTTTATCACAACATGTGGAGAAGAAATGGCTATATGAGCAAGTCCTAATCTTTATTCTTCATTATGAAGGTCAATTATTATGCATCACCCGTAGGTGGCTCAAGTCTCTTGATGGATTCTACTAGCACATTCATACTCTCCTCTTCATTTAGGTTCAACTACCTCTTTTGTCGAACCATAACCTCCCTCTTCAGCCAAGTCAGTGCAGTGCCCATAGGAGACATGTATTTGGCTGAAGAGGAGGTTTGCCCTACAAGCCTTTTTCCTTTATCCCTCCTTTTGGAGTCTTCTCCTTTAGAGAGAGATCTATATTTGGTATCCCTATATCAGTAGTATCCAAAGTTCTCACCTCTATATCTTAAAAATTTTGTTGTGGTTCTTCTAGTATTTGTCCTTCCTTTGATACTTCATTGACTAGCCTTTGTTCTAGCTCTTCTTCATACCTTACTCATTCTTCTTTAGTAACAAGAGGGAGAGGAGTGATTGAGCCTTTGTCCAAAAATGATAAATCCTTAAATGATGGTGGTGAGGTACCAAGAGATCCTTATGGTAGAGGTGGCATTTGGTTTCAATCCTCTCCCAAATGTTGGTTTGTGGGTGTATCTCATATTTTATCACCCACCATTTTAGTTTCTATTGGCATAAATTCAAAATTAGATATGTTGAAAATATCTATTCCCTACCCTTCTTGCTCATCCATCCACTGTTGTTGCTCATCCTCTGAAGTTGTAACCTCAATAGGTTGCTTGGGAATAGATGGAGGTGTAATGGTGGAGCTTCTCCTTTTCTCTTCCTAGGTAGCCCTTGCCAAGCATGTCCTTTGATTCAATAGGAGATTGTCTTCTTCATCTTGTTCATCTTCTTCATCCGCCTCAAGGATGGTTTTTAGGACTAGTGGAATAGGTATAACCTTTCTTTGTATCTTCTTCCTTCTAGTCCTTCTAACCATAGGTATAACCCTAGCTTTCTTAGCAGCTGAGGGAGAGGCTTCTTCCTCTTGTATAGGCAATGACACCTCTTGTGCTTCCTATTCTGATTCTAGTTCTTATTCTAGAAGAGGCACTTGTGGAGTATCCTAAGCTTGGGTTGCTTCTTCATTTTGAGGCTCTTGATTCTCAGGTGCTCGAGCCACCTCTTGAGGTTGAGGTTCTTCAGCTTCGAGCTTAGCTTGCTTTGGAGAATATATTTTTCTCTTATTTTTCCCTTGGTCCACTCTAAAGTACCCAACATCCCCATCATGTTTATATACCATTTCTAACCTAACTAGAGATTAGGTAGGGGATGTTGGCACTATAACTTTTGCACCTTTACCCTTTATTAGGCATGATGTGGCTTGGAAGGTGATAGTTTGTGGAACTAGGTCAAGGTCAAAAGGCTTCTTGATCTAGTCCCTTGTAAACTTAATTATATTCCTAGCCTTGTGGTTTATATCTGCATTTTCATCCCTGTCGATCTTTGCATTCATGATTGGTCTATTAAATATCTTATCATGGTTGTACAAGGGATATAAGACATCTTGAGTTTCTTGTTGGACAACCTTCAGTGGAACCTTTATTTTCAAGGCACTTCTTGCTAGATATAGAGTCACCCTACAATCATCCCTTATTCAGACATCATAGTTATCTATTGCGTTCATCCAATGATCTTCTATTGCATCTTCATGAAAAAATTGCTTTCTTGCCAAATGTTGAACTCTGCCAATATTGTCAAAATACAGATGAGGGGAGTTGTAATCTTCCAAGGGATATTGATCCCATTCTACATCAAAGGTCATGATATCCTGGTTCTTCTTTACTTTAAATGGACCTATAGTAATGGGCCATACCCATGTCTTCTTAGGCTGTTTCCTCACTTTTTTGTATGCAGATGTGAGCTATCTTGCAATCTCCAACAAGATGAGCCTATCTGATGGATATCTTGGGAGTTTCTTCAGATTTATAGTTGAACCAGCTACCCTTAGGTAAGTGAATGTCTTGAATTGGATGTAGTAGGCATCAATTTCTATAATCCTTGCTATTGTCTCTACTGACATCCTCTTGGTATAATCACCCTCTATGAATTGGATGATTGCAAAAATGAAGGCATCATTTACTATCTTGTATTTCTTGCTCTGGTCTGATAGCTTCTTCTTCACTAGTTAGGGGTATACCACATAAGGCCATGATTTAGCATCTTGCATGCTTCCCCTCTTGAATAGTCCTAGATAGTCAGTTGTCCTTGTCACTAGTAAATATACCAAATATGATGTCATGTAAAACTTGGGGTCGGCTTTGACTCCTACCAATTGCTCATCTAAGTTTTCACTTAGTATTGTGGCCTAATCAATTGGCATTTTAGCTATTTTGATGGTCTCTATGAAATGTACCATCCAAATGTTCAGATGCCCTACTGCCGATAGACCCATGACTCTACTTAGAAGTACAATGGAGTATTTGATATTGTCCTTCATATATCCTCTAGTCATATCTACCTTACCTTCTCTTCATCCCACTAATGTTCTATGAATCAAGAATGATGATTGTATGATTTCTATTGCCTTCTTCGCATTCTCCCTATACCATCTTTCTTCTTGATGAGAAGTTATCTTCACATATTGATGCGCTCTAGGGAGATTAAAAAATTTCTCGATGTTCCTCAGTCTTAAGTCTAAGACTATCTCCCCTGTGATGTTCTTCACAACTCTTTCTTATGGCACATAGTTTTCTGCTAATGCTATTACAAGCTTTGAAGATTAAACTAATGTTGGATGTGATGCCACATTGACCAACCTTGATCTAATAAGTGCCAAGACCATTAGGGAGCTCTCTTTAGGTTTATTGCAGAGTACCAGGAACATGTTCCAGTTTATGTGTCCCAACTCAGTCACTCTAATCTTTGAATGTCCATCTTGGAAACATGATTTCTTTGGTGTACCTTGAAACTTGAAGACAACTGGTTTAGGAACAATCTTCTCTTCAAGTGAGGATGATGAGGAAGCCATTTCATCTCCAAAAAGCATAAAAAACATTAGTCTGGAAAGTTGAAAGTCAAACCCTAAACAAACCTTAATTATTGAAAAAAATTGACCCAAAACACCAAAACCCAACAAAACCACTCAAAACCCCCCTTTTTAGCTCTGGTATGCAGTTTAGCGCACCCTGCACACCTTGATAGGTGCACTAGGTACACTAAATAGCCCTTTACTAGTTTTTTAGTACACAGTTGCACACTTACACAGGTGTACACCCTTGTGGAGTGCGCACATGCACATGTGCACTACTGCGCACATGCACATGTGCACTACTACGCACATTTATATTTCATGTGGAAAGAGGGGGGCTACGTAGTCTTACAAGGCTAAGGGTGTGCACATGCACAACTTGATGGGGTGCACATGTGTGCACCCTTACTTTGTGTTTTGTGTTAAGGGTCAAAAAATGGTGCACACATGCGCACCTTGACAAGGTGCACATGTGTGCACCATTACCTTATGTTTCTTAGTTTGCATGAGAAAGGTGTGCATGTGCACACCTTTCCATTATGCCTTAGGTAAGTTTTAGGTTTTTTTTTGTGCTTAAGATTTTTTTGAATAAAGGTGTGCACATGTGCACCTTAGACAGATGCACATGTGCGCACCTGTATGTGACTAACTTGTTCTTTAGGTGCAAGTCCTTGAGATATTCTATACCTCTAAGGGTGCGAAGATGAGCTTGTAGAGCCTAGAAGAAGAACAATGAATAGAGGGGAAGGTGGTTCCATGTATTTATAGACCTAAGACCATGCACACCTTTGGGATGTGAGTACCTACAAATGTGCATAGGTGCACACCTTAAGAAGGGTGCACATGCACACTAGTTCATCTAGCACAATTACGCACCTATGATAGGTGTGCATGTGAGCTAGCTCTAAAATCACCCTTTATATCCAAATTTCGTAATTCTGACAATTGGGTTTTTCAACTAAACAACTAAGGCTTGACCCAAACTTCAGGTAGAGTCCCAAAAATGACTCAGATCCCATACTAGGGGTCTGGAAAGCAAAAAAAATTATTAGGGGATCCCCATTTCTAGGATAAATGAGGTGTGTTTTGTGAAACCACAACAATAACCATCACCAAAAACATAATTATTTGACCATTACATTCATATTGTAACATAACATGATAAATTATGAAGAAAACAAAAAAGTTCATGAGTCCATCATCACTATTGGTATTGGTTGCAATCATCAATATATTTTCTAAATAATTTTATATTGACACAATTTGGAGTATAGTACATTTATTTCTATTAATTCTTTTTCACTACTTTCTACTTTTATGAAAATAACATGAAATAAACAAAAGTAAAGACAATGAAAAACTATCTTGACATATCTTAAATGAAGCACCACTTCTTTATGCAAATAAAGATAAAAACATGAAATGAATTGCTTCTATGAAGGTACAAATGGAAGATGTGAAAGATTTGACATGTGCTAACTATAAATAAAATTGAAAAATGTGAAAGAATGGATTACTTATATGAAGGAATGAATGAAAAATGGGTTTATGTTAACTGCAAATAAAACTGAAAAATGTAAAAAGAGCCCATTTATTTATGTCCATGCAAATAAAACATGAGATGAAATTGATGGATGCAATTGCAAGTCAACAACATACCTTGAAATGGAGCTTCAAGTATGTCTACTTTATATGACTTATGCTTTGTTACTACTCTTAATGAAATAATGCAATACAAAAGGAAAGAAAAAAAAACATAGATAACTAGAAAATAATTGAAAACTTTAAACAATGATAGATATGTGGAAAATAAAAAAAACATGTGAAAATACGCTTTCAATGATTTCTTCTTTTTTCTCTTTGACTTGTGCTTTCTTCCTTCTATTATGTGGACTAATTTTGAATGACTTGAATGTTATGAATATGTTTTTTCAAGTAACTTGTGCATATGAATTTTTCAATGCACCTTTCAGAACATCAATCCATTGCTACATTTATATTAGATTTGATGGTCTTTGATTGTTATTCAATGACATTACACATATTTTATTTATCTTTGTAGGTAGTTTTAATTTCAATTCAACTACATGATATGTACTTAAGGTGGTATTAAGGAGCAATATAGTCAAGATAATGAGACATGATGAAACCAAATGTATTAGGATGCTCACCTATTTATAGCCACTATCATTGATAATATTTAGATTTTGTCAATAAAATGCAAGTAATTAGGGCTTTGTACTTGTTTGGTTGGAATTCTTTACCTAGTATTGTCATTTTTGTCTTAGGTGGCCAACCACATAAACCTGGGAATGAATAGGTTATATTTGAAAGACTTTTCACTATGATTTTGTATTGGGCAACCTATTTGTATTCACATATCAAGGTGTCATTATTATAGGATGGTTGAGTAGTCGACAAGTTAGGGACTTATTTTTTTTTATATTTACATTTTTAAAATATATAGTAATCATTATGTTCACACATTTTGTGGGTTGTTACGTTTATGTGTTTATTTTTCATATGTTACTTTTTACCCAACACCTTTTGATTTCCAGGTTTAAAGGCATAGGCCCCAAACATGTCCACTAACATATCACCTAATGGACCCACAAACCTTTTGACTCCTCTCTCCTATATGGAAAAAGGTTTTGGGTCACCTCAATCTAGATGTAATATAAAGTTGTCTCTCATTTCTCTACATCCGATCCATTTTGATATTCATGGGTCACAAAGACAACATGGGAAGGGTTGCTTAAAACTAAAACTTGAAAGATATTATAAATATTTGTAGTTTTTAAAGAAAACTCAATTTATAATAGCATTGCATTTGAGAAATAAGTCACATGAAGTGTTTAGTTCTTGTCAATAGTATGGATAGTTTAGATTAGACAAAATGAAAAAATGAAAATAGAAGGAGGAGAAAAGAGGAAGAAAAATGGATAGAGAGATAAATAGCGATAGAGGGAATAAAGATAGAGAGATAGATAGGTAGAGAGGGGAAGGTAGAGGGACACATACATTAAGGAAAAAATACAGACTACTATCTATATATGAAGAGGATATATATAAATATAAATATATATAAATATAAATAAATAAATAAATAAATAAATAAATAAATAAATAAATAAATAAATAAATAAATAAATAAATATATATATATATATATATATATATATATATATATATATATATATATATATATATATATATATATATATATATGGAGAGGATATATTTATGTTGGGTATGGTTGAATCTAAAGCTGAGTCAACCTTGCAGGCCATGAAGATCACAACTCTATGGTTGTTGTCCATGCTACTACTATCGTTCACCATAGGGTTGTCATAAAAAAACATAAATAAGATTAGATTGCCATGTGATTTGACCATTGAGAATGAATTGTAATACTCAGACTCACTCAGACCCATGAATAGACACAACTACAAGGCATATTCAACAAAGAAACATTTTTGAAATCCACATGTCACAAATGTTGAAATTGCCTTTAAATCCACAAACCAATTATGTCCAAATTTTTTATTATACTTGTAATCCATAGCAAAAACTCAAACACATCATATGGAGAATTCAAGGTGAAAAGGGTGTAGGAAAAGCTATACTCCCAACAGAATGATAAAAAAAATTATTCGAAAAAAGTTTCAAATGTGCGAAACATGATTTTTTAATCTGATTTACAAAAAAATTCTAGAGGACTTAGATGCAAATTATACTAGCATTTCTAAAATTTTATTTTATTTTTTGGTAAAATAAGTCAAGAGGTATCCAATTTGAAGATACGATTTTGTTATGATTTAAACATTATAGTTTTAGTTAACATGTTTATAGTATATATTCTTAAAAATATAAAATTTATTTCTTTATTATATTTTTTACTATTATGAGATTATGTTTAAATTTTAATTTTTAAAAAATGATTAAGTTTAAAAATTAATATTAACTTCTTAAAATATCAAAAAAAAAATTCATTATTTAAAGAATATGTTTACAAAAAATTTAATTAGTTATTCTAATGAGCTTATCACATATTTACAACCAAACTATTAAAATTTACACATTAAACTTAAATAATTGAAGTCTTCTTTTAAAATGGTAATTTATAAATTGTAGCTTTTTTATATCAACCATTAAATTCCAAAATTATCATCAAAATAAAATAAATTATCATTATTTAAATGAATAATAAATTTATAAAAATATTCTCCTTAATATTAATAATAAATATTGAACATCTCAAAATCACTATGACACTTATCTTTGATTTGTTGATCTTTCATTCCTCAAGTCGCATACTATTTCTTACTCTTGAATAGTAAATAAACAAGGAAATTTGTTGGGAAACTTGATGTCAAATACTGGAAAATGTTATGAAATTTTGTTAAACCATTGTAAAATGTGCATTTTGTAGTTTGCAAAGGAAAATAAACTTTCGTAAATAGGAATAAGAGGCTTTACAATGAACATCTCCTTTTTCCAAGTTTTGATGCACAATTCTATCTTGTTTTTCTAGTGGTTGTATTTTCTTTTTAAAAATGAGCAATCCTTCTTAATTTTCCTATTTCTTCCTCAGGCATGGCTTTTATGAAAATTATTTAGGCCTTAAATTTCAATTCCCATTAACTTTTCCAAATCTCCTATTTGGAGTCTTACTCATATGATTAAATGTTCACACCCAGATCTCTAACAATATATTTAAAATTGCATATCCTTGGTTTTAGGAGAATAGAAAGAATTTTTTTTTTTGCCTTCATTACATGATTGATAATGATATGATACACAATTCTATTTTGTTTTTCTAGTGGCTGTATTTTCTTTTTCAAAATGAGAAATCCTTCTTAATTTGCCTATTTCTTCCTCAGGGATGGCTTTTATGCAAATTATTTAGGCATTAAATTGCAATTCCCATTAACTTTTCAAAATCTCCTATTTGGAGTCTTACTCATACGATTAAATGTTCACATCCAGATCTCTAACAATATATTTAAAATTGCATATCCTTGGTTTTAGGAGAATAGAAAGAATTTTTTTTTTTGCCTTCATTACATGATTGATAATGATATTTGAATATTTTTTGGAGCTTAAGCTTATAAAAAATTTACTAGCAAAAAAAATTAGACAATCTAAAAGTATTGCAAATTTACCAGAGAAACATATCAGACAATTTAAAAGAATTTCGCATAAGTACTATGTAAACAATTTCACTTTGTGATGGTAAGTTCCTCAATTTGAACTAGCTATATGCTCTTCTTTTGGATAGAGCTTTGGTGTATATATATACATATATATCAATTATGCCTATTGTCTCATTCACTACTCCATATCTGTCACAACATGTTGAGACTTCCACTACTCCATACCTGTTACATGTTTCATCAGTTATGGGTTTCCACTCTTTCACTACATTTCTTTATGGAAACAAGTGTCAATGTTTTTTCAAAAGGCTAAATGTTTACATTGATGAATGCTTCCACCTTATAAAGCCTCTCAGCTTAATGAAGACCAATAACTTTTTTTTTTTTGAAAATTTGTTGTGTTTTACACAGTTCGACTTCATGAGCAAATGCTCCTTAAAACCCATCTGCAACTCTGAATTGTCATAACTCCCCATTAATTTCTCATACAAAGGGAAATCACCTGAACTGAAATTACTCGAGTTTGAATAACCAGGGTTCTAGTCCTATGGATTCGCTTGTAGAAACACTAGATAGAAATGCTTGGAGCCCTGGTTTTTGGTGGCAACAAGCACTCAAGCAGCTAGGGATACCAATTTCTGGGCCAAAAGGTCCAAATCAAGAATCGTGATAAGAAACACAAAGCATATTTTGCCTCACCAATGATTCTCTTCCCTACGAAGAGTTAGGCCACTCTTAATGCTGTGCAAATCTTAGGAAAAACATATGAATTTCTAAGCAACTTTCATTCATCAACAATGGCATGGGTTCTTCATGTGCTTCTCTTGCCCCACTACACTCAAGCATTTTCCAATTCTCAACTGCAAGTTCTTCATAATGCCATGACTTGCTAATGTGCATTTTGATTTTATCTCAGAATCTGAACATCTAGGATAAGAATCATTCAAGTTTGTGAAATGACTTTTTTTTATTGTTGTTTTAGTTGGTAGAGGAAGATGTAGTTGTGCAATGGCTATGTGAGTTTGAATAGTTAAATATGAGAAGAGATTGAGTGACTAACAAGGAGGTCTATTAGTGGTAATAGTTTTTCATAGCAAAAAATTATCATTCTCAAAGGAGCTTCAAAAAATGAAAATGCATGTACTAATAGTCTATCACACAAGTACTAATAATCAATCAAATTTTATCTTTTTATATCCTTTATGGTTGGTGATTGACCAATTTGTGCACCACTATTGAGATATTTCATTAAGACTACTATGACTTTTTACCATAGGCATTGGTATTTTTTGAGTGAGTGACTATTGGTGCATGAACATAACAGGTTCTTGGAAAATGTTTTGAAATAGTACTTTTGGACCAATTCATGCTCCACGATCCATATAGAGGGATCCATGAATACCCAAAAGTTGAAACCTTAGCTTTCAACTCTTCACTCACTTAGAGAGGTACACAATTTTTTTTGGCAAGATCTGATTGACGATTTAGGATTTCTAGGTGCGTAAAATTAGGTTGGGCAGCTATAGGAGCTTTTCCCCTATGCTTATACTGGGATGCAAGTGCATTAAGAGAAAAATAGGGGTGATGAGAAAGAAGACATGTGTAAGGAGATGTAGGCATTACACAATGCACAAAATACCACAAAGGAGAGAAGGGTCGATGAGCCCAAAAAACTTGTATAATGCATGTGACATTAGTACAAGTTCAAGAACTTGTAGATCAACTCTTATGAAAAGTTTAATTATGATGTTCGAATTACCTTCTTTTTAGCTTACACAAAAGGTATTATTTTAATACTTTAGGGGAAAAAAAAGTTGCATGTGATTTGATATGTGCTTATTTATTTGGTAGGTAAGAATATGAATGGATACAAAAGAGAGGGATATAGAGAGAAGAAAAGAATGATTAAAAGAGATGAGTAAAGGTTAGATAGAGATGGTAGAGAGAGAAAGATAAAGATAGAGATAGAGATACAAAGTGATATATGAAGAGAGATTGGGAGGGAGAGCTATATGGATGGATAGTTTGTGTGTGTGTGTGTAAGAGAGAGAGAGAGGGGGGGTGGGTGGGATGGGGATATAGAGGGATACAAAGAGGGAGAGTACATAGTAAATAGAAAGAGAGAAAAGTGAGATCCAAAGGGGGATAATGAGAGAGGTAGAAAGGGGGAGATATATAGGGATAAAGCAATAAAAAAATAGAGATAGATATATAAGGGGAGATTGGACAAGAAATATAGAGATGTAGAGATTTAAAAGTATAGAGAGGAGGTGATGGATATAGTAGATGGATAGAGAGAGGGAGATGTGTCTAGATATGGAGGGGGTGGGGGAAGAATATATAGAGTAAGGATGAGAGAAAAATACCTACAGAGATAGAGATAAATTAAGAGGTAAAGATAGAAATTGATCTAGGGAAATATAGAGGGTGACATAGAGAAGGAGAGAAAAAGAGGGAGAGATATAAAGTGATGTAGATGGTAAGATATACTGATAAACATATAAGGCGATATAAAGAAAGGATGAAAGGAAGAGACTTTCAAAGGAAGAAATACTTAAGTGATCTTTTATATACCTCTATGACATACCTATTGCACACTAAGATATGATTGCTAGTAAATTAAAAATGAATGAAAAATTATTGAATGACAATGGTTCTCTAACTTATAAAGTCTATACAACCTTCCATTATTATTTTAAATTTTATTTTACATTATTTCAATATAAAAATGAAAAAATCCCATACAATTGTTATTACACAAAACATTTAGTATTTTTCATCATTTACCAATATATACTTGACTATTTAGTGACATATTGGTGAGCATGTGTTTGCTAGAAATATAAGAAGAGTAATTGAGAGGGGAGGGGTGAATCATTTAGCACTAAAATAAATCCTAGATTCCTTATATTTTAGTACATAACATAACCTTCATTGTAAATATTGATGCTCGGTAAATACAGAGGCACTTGGTTTACACTAGTAAATGTTGTAACTTGGCAAACATTGAAATAGCAACATCAACTTGACAAATACTTAACATGTAAATCCTAAGATATTATATATGATTAGCCTTACTTAATTTAGTTGCATAAACATGAAATAAATAGCATGAATAGAAGTAACACCAAGATTTAACGTGGAAACCCAATTTGGGAAAAACCACTAGTCGCAACAAGTTACTGATTTTCACTCTTTTGAAGTGAGCCCTATTAGGAGCCAACCTTGTTAAAGGTTAAAAAATACACTATTAGGTGTGACCCTATTAGAGGATTTAATCACCCTGTTAGGAGTGGCCTTGTTATAGGTCTTTAAACACTTCAATCTAGAAATGCCACCTTGTTAGAGGATTTACAAATAGCTGTCAAGACAACTTTGTTAAGATATTTAGATCACTACTACAATGGTTAGAGAGTAACAATGAGATGACTTAATTTCTGATGCAACTAAATTGCTAATTACATATCTTAATTCTGGCTTGTATACTTGATCCTTTTTCATCAAATTTATTTGAGGAATCATGATTTTCAACCATATCAGTTGATTTCTTGGGATATGTAAACTGTGTTGAAGATAAGATTGATGAGTTGGATCATTAAATTCAAGGAGAGGATTAGGTAAAGACCTAATAGATAGATTACAGAGAATTTTCTAGAGGATGATCAAGAAGGTGGATATATACAATGAATCTAATGAAGCAGATCTCAAACCCTAAGATCTACAGTGATTATAGAAAATGAGAAAGAAAGAATTGCCTATTTAAGGAGGTAGAGAGAAACTTTAAGGATGTATGGGCATAGATAAAGGTGGAACATAGATGCACAAGGGTGAATACAAGTGTGAGTGTGAGGACGAAGCAAAATGAATTGCTTGCGCCTATGTTGTTGATGTTGATACGTAAATCTGAGCATAAGGCTTAAGTTTTGATGCAAAAAGGGGATGATTGCTTTCCAAGCGAGTTAAGAGATAGAGTTGACAAGGGAGCTTATTAGTGAATCATGACATGAACCAAACAATGATCTAAACCTGCAAACATGAGTTGTAATTATACAGATCAAAACCCTATATTTTTCTTCCTAATCATTGTGAACAATTTGTATTGAAATCCTTTTAATCAAAGGTTGACCTTACAATCATTTGAAGGACTTAAGAATCTATGTAAATCTTTTAGCAAGGTGACATTCTAAATGGAATGATCAAAGTCCTTTGACAAGGCCACTCCTAACAGGGTGACTAAATCCTTTAACCAGGTCGCATTTAACATTGTGTATTGTAACTTTTAATAGGGTTGGCTACTAATAGATCTCTCTTTGAAAGAGTAAAAAAGTGGTGACATTTTGCTAATGGTTTTTCCCAAATTGGGTTTCCATGTAAAATCCTAGTGTCAAACTTGTGTTTAATGTTTTATATGTTTTACATTTGATGAAGTTTGCATTCAACAAAGTATGTTATGTTTAGGAAAGCAATTTTTTTTATTAGTACAATAGAGACCGAGCAACAATAGGATAAGTAGAACAATGAATGTTTTGATGTTTAATTGTTCAAATAGTACTTATGGACCTTGAGTAACTGATTCACCCCCACTCATAGTTATTGTAAACATTTCTAACAATTGGTATCAGAGCTAAGTGCTTACAAATAAGTTTTTGAAGGTACTTGAAGCTAAAGATCATGACTTAGAAAAGAGAGGTACCAAAGCTGAACAAGGAGAACTTTCCTACATGGAAAACTTTGATGAGACTACACATATCTAGTATTAGTGATGTTGCTATCAAATTTGTGGACAATGAGTAGGTGAAAGTAACAACTACTCCTCTAACAACTGAACAACTAAAGTAAAAGAAAGAACACAATCAAGCAATGTTGGAGATTGCCTCAGCCCTAAGCTATGCCAAGAAAGCTTAGGTAAGGAAAAAAAATCCACATTAGAAACATTTAAGATCTGATTAAAAATTCCATGTCCTAAAAAAAGATATAAATTGAAGCTTCCATTGATGATTATTATGGGTAAGTGCACCAAGATGGTGTGTAAAGAGGGGGTATAAGTGGGCACCTTTTTTTTCTTCTTGAAATTAGGTAACCCTAAGCTTGGAAGACCCATTTGAAGGCCATGCATTCACAATGAAAAAATGTGTAAAACAAAAAAAAATTAGTACTCTAACTATGGTTTGTAAACTACTAAGGTTTTTGAAAAATGGATAAGAAATTAAGAGGGTCAAACCCTACGCGCACAAAAAATTAGTTTGTATTTTTTTGTTGAAAAAAATAACACAGTTGTTTCTATATGCTCAACAAAACACATATTCATATTTATTATTTTGAAAAACTCTTTGGCATGATGATAAGTGAGAGTGAGATCTAGAAGTTCAATATTTTTTCATAATTTTCTAATGAGTAGTTTTTTTTCTATGATTTTTGAAGTGACCCCATCCTAAAATTTTGGTACATGTTCATGCGCTAGGCATAACTTGCATCAAAATAATCTAAAATCAACACTTTTTTTTAAAAGTGTATATAATCAAGTGTAACAATAATATGTAATTTATTTTCTATTTGATTAAGTAGATCAACAATTATTAAACAAATGGTAAACATATATCTGAGAGGATTGTTAAGACACTGATATAGAAAAATTAACTTCACAATGCTAATCTTGTCCAAAAATTAAAAAAATTATATGGTTAGAAAGGTAAGAAAATGTGTGAGATTATGGTGGTAATTTTAGAGATACCCACTTCACCATTTACAAACTTGATAAAGTCAAAGATGAGAATTGATCTTACAAGATGAAAAAATGTCTAAAGCAATGAAAATGTAGGGAAAACATCAACCCAAGCCTTTGGGTAGGTTAATAGCCATATTACCAAGCCTAGACATGATCATAAATTTTTATTAACAAAATGGGACAACGTTATGCTTAGTAAAACTATACTAGACATAATGTGATCGTGTTATGGTTAGTAAAACTATACTAGCCATGACACAAGCACATTATATCTATGTAAAAGTAGAGTCAATTGGAGCTTTCCATTAATATTATATATATACACACCAACATATTTATATCTTGTAACTTAGCTTTATATATATACTTATATAAATATATGTGTAATATTTCTCTAGATATATACATATAAAAATATGTTTATAATATTTATATTTTGGCATCATAAACATGAATACATGATTCTAATTTTCAAGTTTGTTTTAAAATTTTATCAGGCCAAGAGGAATATTTTTTATTTTTTATTTTTGGTTTCTTATATTATAAGAGTAGAGAGAATTTTTTTTAACAATGTAAACAAAATATGAAGTTGATTTTTCTAATATGGTTAAAATAAAAAGTTAAGGAAATTCTTTAACTTCTTACAATGTAAAAAAGGCAAAATTTGTTTGGAGGATAATTGTTCTTGGCCTCATTTCATCAACCCCCAAATCTTCCTCCACTAATCCTCTTTTAACACTCATTTTAAAAGGTGAACAAAATCTCATAAAACTCATCTAACATGTTAGCAATGAGAAAATTTTGTGCAAAGCATATTCCATTTACATTTGTAGATATTATGATCAAAACTTTAGTATCTTACCACAAATAGACAAAAATAGATACTTTTGAGTAGATGGAAGGCCTTTCCTATTTAATGTTTGCATGATTTTATGTGATGTTATATTACATAATATATACCAAACTAAAATCTATTGTCTCTTCAGAATAGTAGCCGATCGAATCCAACAGATAACCATATCCAACACGTTGAAAGAGAAAATAAAAAAGCATGTTAATTTCTCGTCAAGATCATTGAAATATTTGATTAAATAGGAAACTCATATTTCTCATAAAATTGAGTGATATAACCAAAGAACCAAAGTATACAAATTTGAACTTTGAAAATATAAAATGACAAGACCAACCAACTTTTATTTTATAGTATTAAGCATATTCTACAAAATTGTTTTAGTCTCTTTATTATTCAGATTTGAACCAATGCTTTCTTTCAAATATGATACATGTATGTATATATAGAGGTATCCAATAACATTCTCTAGAATTTCCAAAGCTTTCTATCAAACATTTGCTAAATATTTGAGCAATTTTGTAACTTTAAAATTTGCCTATTACATAAATGATTTTGGCATCATAAACATGAATATATGCTTCTAATTTTCAAGTTTGTTTTAACATTTTGTCAAGCCAAGAGGAATATTTTTTATTTTTTATTTTTATTTTCTTATATTATAAGAGCACAGAGAAACCTTTTTAACAATGTAAAGAAAATGTGAAGTTGATTTTTCTAATACAATTAAAATAAAATGTTAAGGAAATTCCCTAACTTCTTACAATGTACAAAAGACAAATTGCATTTGGAGGATAATTGTTTTTTGCCTCATCTCATCAACCCCCAAAATTTCCTCCACTAATACTATTTTAACACCCATTCTAAAAGCTAAACAAAAGCTCACAAAACTCATCTAACATATCAACAATGAGAAAATATTGTGCAAAGCATATTCCCTTTACATTGGTAGATATTATGATCAGTAAAAACAAGAAAATTTCAATATCTTACTACAAATAGATAAAAATAGATACTTCTCAGTAGATGGAAGGCCTTCCTTATTTAATGTTTACAAGATTTTATGTGATGTTATATCAAAGAATATATACCAAACTAAAATCTATTGTCTCTTCAGAATAGCAGTTAATCGAATCTAACAGATTACCATATCCAACATGCTGAAAGAGAAAATGAAGAAGCATGTTAATTTCAAGTCAACACCATTGAAATATTACAATTAAGAAAAAAATCCCTTTTCAAAACTTCAACCCTAAGAACATGACGTGTCAAACACCCACATGTATGTTCACTATATGTTGGTAATGAACAAGACTGATTAGTATTAGAAAAACTAAAAACAAAATGTACACGTTTAAAGTATATGACTATAAAAACAAGAATGAAATTAACTAATCTACAGAAGAAATAAAACATAATTCATGTTATACCAATCGAAGTGCTCCTAGGTTTAACCATTTTCTTTAAACTTCATATTTTAATTAAAACTATTGAACTTAAAAACAATATTTATCGTGCTGAATATTGAGTAGTTTTGATTTTGCTCTTCATTTTTTTTGTGAGGTTTTTTGTTGCTTGGCATTGGCTAAGTTTTCTCTCCATAATTAGTCTAAGTTGCTCAATACAGATAAATATGATAGCTTTGGAAGGGTATAAATTTTGCTTAAATTGGAAATAAATGGTGGTAGTATTTAAAAAATAAATTAAAATGGCTTTAAACATTTTGTGGAAGAGTTGGGAGGTGGAGAGTTTTTGAATATTGTAATTAGTTAGTTCACTTTCAAAGAATTAAAAATATAGAAATATCTTATTCATTTATATAATTTTAAGATTTTGTATTGACTTTTCCATTATAACACATGAAATATGCTTGCACAATAAATATGTAGTATAAAAAAAATCTGCATTTTAGCTATTACCTCTATGCATTTGTCCAAAATTGAAATAGTGCAATCTATTACTAGGTCAATAACAAAAGAGAGACACTAGTAGGATTACTATTGAACAAATTGTGAGACGAAATTAAATATAATTATGATCCATGGTACAAAAGAATGGAATAACAAATATTCAACAATTTCCCTTAGATGCACTCAAATCATATATTTCAATATCATATCAATATTACTAATAAAATAAAACTCTTATAAATGTTCCACAACACTAACCAAAGGTGATATAGACTAATAAAGGAAAAATAATAATGAAAAGGAAATAAAAAGAGACAAGAACTATGAAGCATAGAAATGTGTATACCTACCTTTTATGGTGATGAAATCCAGCTTTGCTCCACCTTAATCCTTCTCAGCTTTCTCTCATATAGACATAGGGGAAAAAATTAAAATACAATATAAAGGGAGATGGAGTTCAAGTCATCTATTAAAATACAAGCTGAATTAATATTGTGGCTCTTTTTACACAACTTTGATATGTCTTGTGACCTCAAGTACGTAGAGTTTGTATTGTTACCCAAATGTCACATCAGAAACACCTTATTTTTCCCTAATTTTTTTGTAAGAGAAAACAAAAAGACTAATAATCAATAAGAAATCATAAATAAAAATTCAAAATTTCATTTTAATAACAAAATTTACACAAATTAAAAGTTAAATGAAATTATATGCAATTGACATGTTTCCTCAAAAATGAATTAATAGATAAAAGTAACTTGCAAACTTTAGTCTCTTGCCTAATAAACTCACGTACGCAAGAAATTAACACATTTCCTCTCTATCTATTGAAATTTAGTAGTGGCTATCCAGCCACGAGAAGGCATTTTTTATGTGTATTTTTTCAGCGTTTGGAAAAAAAAACCAAATATTTTGACCAAGTCTTACCGATTTCGTAAAATTTTCCAAATATCGATTTGAAAAAATCATGGTACAATCATTATTATCACCACTCCAAATACAAACCGACGAACACCATAGCCTTGATCGAAGCAAACATGCTACAATACAATAACACGCCCACTCCAAATTCCTCAATGGTAACTCCACATACTCGCACACAAAACGATTTTATGAAATCATTTCTAGAGAGGAGCACTCCGAAGAACAACCGTCTCAACGGTTATACCTGGCCCGAAGCCAAACAAAACGCCCATGTCCAGCCCTTCTCCTGTCGTCGAATATCCCTTCTCCTCGGATGACTTCCTCATCTCATCCATTATAAACAGCACGGAACCACTCCTTATGTTTCCATACTCTCTGAGCACACGCCTGGACGCCCCTAACTTCATAGCATCCAGCTCCAATGTCCACTCCACCTGATCCAGAATCGCCCGCCCTCCCGGCTGTGCAATCCAGAAGAGCTCGTTCCAGTCAGATGTTTCGAACTGCTGAAATGCCTCCACCAGAGCCTTCTCGATGTCCTTCGAGATAAGCCCCGGAACGTCCTTCAATAGATGAGATACCAGGCCCGCCTCTCTCAAGTTTCCTACGATGGCACCCTCGCTATCGGGGAGAATCGTCTGCGCAGTCCAGAGGAGGTGGAAAATGGGCTTCTCTTTTTCATCAACGGGGTCTGCTCCCACGATCACAGCCGCCGCACCGTCGCCGAAAAGGGCCTGCGTAACAAGGCTACCGAGCTGCGTTTCGGAGGGGCCGTGGAATATAATGGCGTTGATCTCACTACACACGACCAGAACTCGAGCTGCCCTGTTGTTCTCCGCGAGGTCCTTCGCCATTCTCAGGGCAGAGGCGCCGGCAAAGCAGCCCTGGTTGTACATCATCACCCTCTTCACGGAGGAGCGTAGGCCGAGGAGCTTAGTGAGCTGATAGTCCGCGCCGAGCATGTCGATACCACTGGAGGTGCAGAAGATTAGGTGACTTATCTCCGACTTGGGCTGCCCCCATTCCTTTAGCACCTTCGCAGCCGCCTCTTTACCCAATCTTGGCACCTCCACCACCAGAATATCTTGTCGAACGTCCAGCGAGGGGGCCATGTAGGTGCACAGATTAGGGTTTGCCTTGAATATCTCCGTCAGATGCATGTGCCTCTTCCTTATCTTCGACTTCTCCCCTGCACAATAGGGGAGAGGATCCAGTGGTTTTGCACCCTAACTTTGCGTTTCTCAAAATCTTATGTGAGAATTTCAAATCACTTTCATTATTTGATAGTAGCTTACTTGGCAAGTGCCCTGCTTATCACTAAAGTTTCAGAGCCACATCATCAAATATGATGCCACATCAGCATGCTTTTTGTCAAAGTGTCCAAAACAACCCAAAAAAAAAATGAGACCAATCATAGTGCATTGGAGACCCCCATACTTGTGCAGCTGATGTGGCATCACACTATTGGTTGTTTTTTGGAAAAAAGGGTACTTTTTAATTCACTTATGAGTAATCATCATTAACAAAAACAACTTTAAAGTCACATCCATTGGTACAATCTTGTCCAAAATGTTGGATATTAAATCAACAAGTATGAGTATTAAGTTAACAACTACTATCACAACTATTGGAACGTGCTCAAGTACTGGGTCCTCTCTCCTATAATTCTATCATATTCATTAGGGAGAGGGAGAAGACCTAGCATTCGGTTATGTTAATTTCCAGCACTTTACTATTCCTTAATTTTTAACTTAGATTTTGTCAATTTTTTTGGGTGTATCTATGTAGGTGAGTGAAAAACTTAAGGCTGAGCTTTTTGGGTATTCATGAATCTCTCTATAGGAATCTTAAAGCGCAAAGTGGTCAAAAAGTGCCATTTTATGAACACTAACTTTGCACACCTAGAACCCATAAAGAGTAAGTCAGATTTTACCATTTTTCGTCTCCACATGTGATTGGAGCTTAAAGCTAAGGTTTTGACTTTTGGGTATTCATGGATCTCTTTATAGGAAAGCACAATGTTGTAAAAAAAAGTCATTTCAAAATGCTGACCAAATGCCTTTTATCAATAGTCCCTCACTCAAAAAATACTACTTGTGTTTAAATGTTGCAATAGTCTTTATGACATGTTTTTATAGTAGTGTATATCAATCACTAATTAGAAAAGCTTTAAAAAGTTAAAAATAATAGACTATTAGTACATGTGTAAGAACTAAGAGTGATAATTGGAAGATATTTATGACAAAACTTTCACCGTTATTAGACCTCCTATCAGATGTAAGAAGGAAAAATGTAAAGCAATAAATGTAGCATATAAATGTGAAATATGAACTTACACACTCGTTTGAACCTCTCCTTAAGCTCAGTCATGTGGTCGCTGTTGGTGATGCGCAAGTAATAATCAGGGTATTCGCTCTGGTAGATGACGTTGGGGGGAGTGGCCGTTCCGATGGCCAAGACTGTTGCTGGACCATCTGCCCTCTGGGCATTTCGTAATGTTTGTAGATCCACCATCTTCCCTGCTGACTAATCTGTTAAACTCTCAGCTATTTTAATGGGGAAAGATGAGAGAGCAATGCAATTTGATCCTGCGGACTGGATACTTAAGGTTTATGGGGAGTAGTGCAAGGTTTCTCGGGCTCTTAAGATTTGCTAGAATTACACCCACTTCACGTGGTGCGGATTTCCAACGTCTAAACAATAAAACAATAAACTAAAACGTATATTTTAATCGAGGACACTACATTTGCAATAATACGAAATCTAAATAGATTGTCTTTCCATCGCATCAATAGGTCACCGCAGACCCTACGGTGGATTGTACAATGGGCCAAAAATAGATGTTTATTTCCACTAGTGCCAATTCTAGTGTAAACATATGTGAGGAATCAAGGAGGAAATCTGTAGGGAAAGAGGTCGATCTTGGTGCAGTTGTCATGCTAGGTATACAAGTTGGTCAAGTCATGTGCACCACCATTAATTCTAACATTCGAAAACAGTATTTGGAAGTAATAGTTCGGGTAAGATATCGGCCATTGATGTAAGAGTGAGGACAGGACAAATTGCAGAAAAGCATGAGGATATAATTAGGGAGCAGGTGTGTAGTAAAAGTGGGTGCATGGTTGCATCAGCCAACCGAACTTCCTTCTTTCATATAACTATTTTATTGACTGGACGAGATAGCAACTTGTCCAAATCTCTTGTTTAAAGACCCACACGTTATAATTGGAGCCGGCTATATGCAGCTGACACGTTCTCCCCATCCCACCACCATGCAAACTTTGTGCTTCTCTTTTCGTTTCTACCAAAGCGAGTTTGGTCTTTCTTTTTCATTCTTTTCAGAAGAACTAGGGGAGAGGACCCAGTACTTGAACGAGTTCTAATGGTTGTGATAGGAATTGTTCATTTGATACCTACACTTATTGACTTAATGTCTAACTTTTTTGACAAAATTGTACCAATACTTGTGATTTTAAAGTTGTTAGTACATTGATGATTACACAAAATTGAATGAAAATGTACCCTTTGTTCTAAAAAGTAACCAATGATGTGATGCCACATCAGCTGTGCAACTATGGGTACCCTTTTTGCACGATCAATGGTCTCACTTTTTATTTGGGCCATTTTGGACAACTTGGCAAAAAGCATGCTGATGTGGCATCATATTTGATGATGTGGATTTGAAACCTTAGTTATAAGCAGGGGACTTGCCAAGTAAGCTGCTGTAAAAAAACTGGAGTGATTTGAAATTTTCACATAAGATTTTGAGAAACGTGAAGTTAGGGTGCTCAAAAACTGGGTCCTCTCCCCTATGTAGGCAAAGTGTTTCACACCACTATCTTTAAACATCACACACTAAAGAAAAAGTTAAGCTTGAAAAAAAAAGTCAACTTTGTCTATTTAACACTTTTAGTCTTAGAATCATGCCTTAGTCATGTGTGATGTTTAAGTCATCCGATCTCACACCAACAGAGAAATAGCTTTTCTTGTCCACCCATGTCAAATGATGACATCTAATGTTGAAAGGCCCTATAAGTCTTCTATATATTGTTCTAGCCTTGATCATTTATTTTGCCATCTGAAGTCACTGGTCGATACATGCTTTTCCTCCTTTTCAACAATGTCATGCATCTTGATAGAAGTAGTAACATTAATTCTTATAGTTTTCAATAATGTGATGCATCTTGATAGGAGTGGTAGCACTAAGTGTTATAGTTTTAAAATTATTGCAAAAGTTTTTCTATAATTTTGTTAAATTATGGTTACATCTACATCTGACTATATTGGCTTGACGCTATATATTGCTTTTACAGTAAGATCTTTTGTATTTGGATTTAGAATCCTCTCCCTCACATCTTAACTTAAAAAAATGTCATCCCAAAATGCTTCCACCTCCTCTCAAGCCAAATTTATATGATACTCCCACTTTTCAACATCAGTCTACTAGCCACAACACTTCTCACAACTATTAATTATTGTTAGTTGGACCGCTATTATTTCTGACCCGGAAATAGCAGCAGTATTTATGGGTAGCTTGGACAACTGTTCGTCCTTATCTATGTATAGCAGCATTATTTATGGGTAGTTTGGACAACTGTTTGTCCATTTGCCAAAAATTAGTAAATGGTTATTGCAAGGATAATTATTTACTAATTTTAGTGATTCTCTTTTGGACACCTTGCAACCAATTCTATTATTTGCTATCGAGTTGTCTTAATCTCAGCCGTTGGTTTGATTTAATCTAAGTCATTGGTTTTTCCAATAGGGTAGTATAAAAAGGGGTTATTGGTTCATTTGGAGAAACAAGTTTTGGAGAAACATTTTGCAGTGATAGCAAATTGTCTTGCAGTGTTAGCAAGGGCGCAGTGTTAGTGTGGGGATAGTAGTGGAGAATATCAACCGGAGATATTAGGAGGTTGTCGGAGTTCTGCCAGTGAGAGGCAAGGAATTTTGTATCTCTTGATTTGCTGAAGTTTAATATAATTTCTCATCTGTAGAACTGGTTTTTCCTTAGGGGTTTTTCCAGGGACAATTTGTCCGAAAATATTGTGTTCATTTCTTTCCATATTACATAAGTGAAGTTGCAGTTGTGTTATTTTTCAATATTAGCTGGGAATTTATTTTCAGCAGTTTAATAATCGTTTACGATAGGAGATTAATAATCAGTGACTGCAATAGTTAGATTTTTCACATGGTATCAGAGCATTGTTAAGGGTAGAAGAGTTTTTCCCTAAGAAAGAAATTTTGATCTCTTTAGATTTATTATTGCTTTAAACCCTTGAGATGGCTTCAGCTGGTTTGAGAGATCAGGATAGATTGGATGGTGCCTCAAATTTTGGTGTCTAGAAGGCTAGAATTTCTTTATTGTTGGAAGAGAATGGTACCAAGGATTATACTACCAGTGTTGTACCTGTACTAATGGATGCAACACAGCTTGCAACATATAGGAAGGGCGATGCCAAGGCAAGGAGGATAATCCTTGATGGTGTCAAGGATCATATTGTTCCACATATCTCAGAGCTAGATACAGCGAAGAAGATGTGGGACGCTATTCTAAATGTAGTGCCTACCCTCGTTCACATCTTTTTTAGACTTATTGTTATCAGACTATGTAGACTAGTTTTATGTTGATGGTTTAATGGTGTTGTTTTGATACTATCAGATATTATGATAAGGATTCAGTTGATATATGATGAGATCATTTAGACTTTACATTTCATGTATGTATGATGATCATTACATCATTTTTAGTTATTAATGATAATTAATTTTTTTATGGTTACTTACCCCATACTTGCATGTGTATGGTGTGTGTGTTTCCTTATTGTATGGCGTTTCTGATGTGGTTAAGGAAGGGAGTCGTAGTCACCTGCTTAGTCGGGATCTACACGATGCACCACTTTCTGTCATTGTTTGTTTAGCTTAGCATTATATATTGTATGTACATGCATGGTTTTTCTGCAAGTTGCAGGTACCGGGTATCGACTTCCCTGAATTGCGAGGATGAGCGTACCCTATTATACTATCTCAATGATAAGAGAAGGGAGATAAATTCTCAAGTCCAAATCTCAAACCTAAAAACCATTTGTCCTAGTGAGTTAGGACAAGTATCAAAGTTGAATACCCACCGAATGTGTCGGATGACATATTTCGTGATTTTTAACCCTTTAGATTTATTTTGTATGATTTGTTCTATGATGGGTTTTCATATTTTGTCTTGAAGGTCTATGGTGAATTTTTCATTAATTAAGTCTTAATAAATAGATTTAATTAATAAATTATTTATTTGAGAAAATTAATATAATATCATGATCTTTGATATTTTGATTGTAATGTGAATTATTGGGAAAAAGAAATTAAATAAAAGAAAACTAGAAATTAAAATTAATAATAATTATAAAATAATAATAAAGTAATAAATAAAATAATAATAATAAAAGTTATAAAAGATTAAAATGAAAGTTATAAAATTTAAATGGAAATTATTGGAGTTATAAGCTTGCATGGGAATTAACATGTGTCAACAACACAGGGGTTAGTACATCAATTAAGCACAAGGTGTCTACAATTCTATGATTCATCAAAAAAAATTGGAAAAGACTCATGCTTAGTTGGTGACACCTTTCAGTGGTTTCAAGAAGCATTCCAAAAGTTTCTTGAGAGCTCTTTGTATTCAGGCATTCATAGAAGCTTAGGGAGAGGGTGGAGAGCAATTGGAGCATTGGAGGACTCAAAAACTCTGAAGAAGGGAGCTTGCTCTGCGGGTTTTTTGAGGAAGAGTGAATTAGCATCAGAATCCGGGTAGATTATTGTGATTTTACTTATGCTATTTCCGCATCATGCATTCCTGTCTTCATCGTGTTTGTTTTATGTGTCTGAAACTTCTCTATGATTGAATCTGTAATTTGAAATTAGAATCTAGATATGCTATTTGGTTGAGAAGAAAACAATAGAAAAACCCTAGATCCAATTAAGGAGAAATAATTAGATATGAATCGGATTTGGGTTCGAATTTATATTAAATTAGAAAGACAAGATTTGGAATTAAAATAGAAATTTTATGGTGAAAATTCGAATGATTAGATGTAATCTTTCTATCAATTATATTTTTGGATGCGTATGAATAAACCCTTTTATGGTTAAATTTAGAGAACAATTATTTTAAGAGGAAATTTTTAATTCATCACAAACTGCCCTGTCGCTGCCCCTTGGATAGACCCAAACTCAGTCATTCATAACTTTTTATTGTGATCGAATTTATTCGATCTCTCCGGTCAGAATTGGCGCGACTTGGCCCTCTCCAACATATTTCAATTTCAACCCGATCCAACGGTTTATTAGGGAGATATAGCCGTCGTACTGAGACTATTTTATTCAAGGACAGATATTTCTCCATTTCCCATAACCAAGAGTTCTTTATGCTAAAACTTCACAAGAAAAAAAAAAATATACCAAAGCATGGAATGGATTAAAGATATTATTGCAATCTTCCCTTATTAGAATCTTATTAATATGCATTAGTTTTATATGGTTTATTATCTAATCTAATTAAATCAAATTTAATTAAGATTAGTCAATCTAAGTAAATGGATTTTTAAATGAGAGAAAATTAAAAGAAAAGAGATATTAATATAGTGAAATTTTTATAATGTATATTGAATACTATTTAATATATATTAAACAATTTTAGAGTTGTTTAATGAAGATGATAATGTTAAGAATTTGGAGATTATTCATGTTAAAATCTACAATGAGTCTTATTGGTTTGTGATAGGGATCTTTTTCAAACAACGTTTATATAGACAAAATATTATTAGTACAATTAGCAAATGGAGTCTAATAGTTTTGAGAAGAAATTTTTATCTATCAAACAAATACATGGGTTAGGAAAAATGTGAAATTTTTCTACTTAATATAATTTGGGAATACGTAAACTGAGACTTCTAAATTCAAATTTGAAAACTTAGCAAAATCAAAACATGTGTTTGCATCGTGTATTCTATATGCTTCTTGTTTTGGGTTTTGGGTTAACTAGTGTTGACCAGTCCTAGGTTGTTACCAGAGGCTCGGGGTTTATGAGATGTGTTGGCATGTTGATCTTATTTGGTCTCGATCTTTATAAGCCCAACCATGGTAATGTGATTGTATGCTCTATGAAATGTTTGTATTTACTGTTTGTATTTACTGTTTGTATTTGTTCATCAGTCTTCACATGTGAAGCTGAGATGTATGTGTACGAGACACTTGAGCTAATCATTTTTGAGTTATCGATCAGTTATCCTTTATTATTTTCTAGTCGCCATGATGGGACTGAGATGTGGATTTATTCTTGATGATGTCATGTTGTGACATGTTTGACTCAACTATTTCTGGAGTCTTCGATCAGAATGATTGAGATATATATTTTGGTTATTGAGAACTATTAGATACTTTGATTATCAGTGATAGTTCAGTTGCCAATAGAGAGTTGTTGTGTTCATGTTTTTCTATGGATGTTTGCTCATGGAGATTAGATGCTTTTATGCATATTTGATGATTTTATGGATTATCTTTTGTGATTTTGAGATTTATGAGTCCATGAGCATTAGGGTAGGATATCTGCATGTAGTGACGGGAAGTGGCTTGCAATGGGGGCCAGGGCCCTAAGAGGCTGCCAGGGTAACTCATTGTAAGTTGGATTAATAAGTGATAACATTCACACCTAATACTAACAAAATGAACCTAAAAAGATAAGTGTTTTGTTCTCGCCCATGCCTTAAGTGCTTGTACAGGCTAGGATGGGAGTAGTGAGACGCATGGTTGCGACCTTACATTCCGTAGTATGCCTCATCACTATGAGAGGATACTAGTGGCCGCATGAAATCAGTATGGACCCGTGGAATTTAGCTAACTGCCAGGATAACTTGTACGTGATAATTGCAATGACACTTTCCCGCTTGCATAGTAGGTTCCTACATGTCATTGTGTGCCTCTGGGAAGTAGATGTCAATTTCGTGATTGGAACCTTTGAGTTAGTATACTTTTAGGATTCCTAGACTATAGAGATTTGTGCTATGTGTTATGGATACCCTGTTTGGGACTTGAGATTATCTCTGCAGCACGGTGGGAGCGGACCACTTAGGTACCACGTGGTCAGGTGGTAGTGTATTTTCCACTCTTATCATTTGAGATTCATCGAGACATCATGGCTGATGCATCTTTCGTGATGGTGGATATGTATCTTTTCATTTGATGATTAGCATATGTTAGATGATGTTATCTTATGCTCATATTTGCATGTTAGATTACTTTCTACATATATGATGTTGTATATGTTAGGAGTGACATTCCTACTATGTTAATACCGATGATCCCTTTGATGATTTGGGATGTTACGCACGAAGGGATGGCTAGGGCCCACAATGGTCTAATGATGCTATTAACGGTTGGGAGGAACCGTGCAATTAGTTTATTTTGTTTGATCTTTATGATGGATGTATATGTCTTCTATGATGATGTATCATGTGTATCATGTGATTGTTTTCGATGTATCATGGATTAGAATAGGATGATGTACCTTATTTCACATATGTATATTCTTTTAAGCCTTCATACCCTGTGACATGTACAGTGGATGAATGAGCATTTGAAATGTAATATTTAAACATTGGACTTATCATTGTTATTTCATGTGGTTGTTGTACTAGATGGGTTCATGTATGTAATTCAACGTTAAGGGATCTTAAAGAATGTAATCTGTTATGTATGTTATGTTTACTTTTCAGATGGACATTGCTATTGCTTCCGTTATTGTGAATAAGTTATGTATGGTATTTACTTTCATTTAAAAAAAAAATGTTACCAAACTTAGTGAAATTTTAGGTTAATTCTTTGGATCCCTTGGCGGGGCATTACATTTGGTATCAGAGCCTGAGTTTCTACATTGGGAGCTCTGGGTATTTTGGAACAACTAGAACTGTGAACTATTAAGTGTATCTCTTCAACTTGAAACTAGGTGAACTGAAACAGAACCTGAACTGTTACTTGAATATTTTTCATACTTCAACACTTAGTTTTCAAAACTGGAGATTTTACTTAAACCTAAACATAGAATTGAACTTAGTCTATTGCAAACATGTGTCTTTTGATTGTAATAGTACCTTGTTCTGTTGTAAGATGGTGTCTGGGACTGGGTCTTCTGTTAGAGGCCGTGGTAGAGGCTGAGGAAGAGGCCGTGGTCGCAGCAAAGCTGTCAGTGCCCATGAGTTTTCCCATGAGGGATCGGCTTGTGTAGAGAGCAGTGAAGAGCACTCTCACAGGCAGCAGGAAGAGAGCCGTAGAGAGGACCAAGTTGAGTCTGAAGAGGTTGGTTTGAGACAGATGATGCAGACTATTTTAGAACATCTACCTCTTGTTCAAGAACAACCTAAAGTGCATCAGACAGAACAAGAGCATAGACCCAGATCTAGAAGTCCTCGGAAGGATCGTCAGAGGTCCATTGCATCCACTCAGATGAAGGATCTTTCAAGATCCAAGGTCAAGCCTTTCAATGGGCAAGGTTCTGGTTATGTGGCCGAGCAGTGGCTGATTTCTCTCGACAGGATTTTTGCCATGCAGGATTTTGATAGCAATGTTAAGGCAAGATTTGCGATCACTAATTTAGAGAATTTTGGGGCCACTTGGTGGACGATTGAGGAGAAGAAGCTGGGAATCGATATGAGCAGTGTCACGTGGGAACTATTCTTAGAGAGTTTCCGTGAACGATTCCTACCAGAGGAATGGAAACTACAAAGGGCAGATGAGTTTCATGATCTCAAGTAGTACACTATGTCAGTGACCGAGTATGAGCATAAGTTTTATGAGCTTATGCCTTTTTCAGGGTTCAGTAAAAATTTAGCTCAGTTTACACAACACTTTGTTAGGGGTTTGAATAACCGTATTATTGGGGGTGTCAAGGTATTTGAGCCAAAAACTCTCAAGGATGCGGTACATGGAGAAATCCTTGTTGAGAAAAGTGTCAACCTTGGTCAAGGTAGTTTTGTAGGAGCACCAGCAACATCAGGATCTAAAGGCAACTTCAATTCAGGTGGTAACAAGAAGCCTTTCTTTTCTAAGGGAAAACAGTATCAGCAGCAGTCTCAGTAGACGCAACAGTAGAAGGGATCAAATTCTCAGGCTCAAGGTGGTGGCAAAGGTTCTAACTTTAAGAACAATTGCAATGCTCAACGCAATAAACAGAATCAGTCCAATCAGCCAGCTCAGAGTAGCCAGTCTTTTGTAAGCAGGAACAGTCGCTAGCAATCTAATGTACCACCTATGGGAAGAGGATCTGGCAGGAATACATAATGTTTTTCATGTGGTCAGATTGGACATTATGCAGCTTAGTGTCCACAACGAGCACCTCAGTTTTTAGGACCTAGGCCTATAGCTTCAGAACCCATAGTTGGTGATGCAGGGAGAGCTCATAAAGTTTTTGCAGCAGTTGATCAGCGTCAGGCAGATCATCAGGGAACAGTGGTTGAGACCACAGGTGCTATTCGAGGTATATCTCTTTCAGTGTTGTTTGATTCAGGAGCTACAGATTCATTTATTTCACCATCTATAGTTTCTAAGTGTAAGCTGGATGCAGTGAAGCAAGATCATGGTTGGCAAGTGGAACTAGCCTCAGGGATTAAGGTCTCCACGAATTCTATAGTTCATAAGTGTGGGCTTAGCTTAGGGAGCTTTGATACGGCAGTGGATCTTCGAGTCATACCCCTTGGTTCCTATGATGTGATTCTAGGCATGGACTGGCTTGGATCTCATAGAGCCAATATAGATTGTAGGAAGATGATTATTTTGTGCCAAGATGACCAAGGGAATGATGTGAGGATAGTTGGGATACCGAGGCCTATATCTCTGCGGATGATTTCTGCTATGCAATTGAAGCGAAGTTTCCGTAAGGGATGTCAAATATTTGCTGTTATGGTAAATGATTTTGATGAGGAAGATCCTGTGAGGAAGACTTTAGATCACCCGATTTTACAGGAGTACGCAGATGTCTTTCCAAGTGAGATTCCAGGCATGCCTCCAAAGAGGGACATTGATTTTAGCATTGATCTAATTCCTAGAGCGGAGCCTATCTCTAAAGCTCCTTATCGTATGACTACTCAGGAACTGGGTGAGCTACGTCTTCAGCTAGAGGAACTTCTGGCCAAAGGGAGCATTCGACCTAGTGTATCACCATGGGGAGCTCCAGTGCTCCTTGTGAAGAAGAAAGACGGTTCTTTGCGCCTTTGTATTGACTACAGACAGTTGAACAAGGTGACTATTAAGAACAGGTATCCTTTGCCTAGGATTGATGACTTATTTGATCAGATCAAGGGAGCTATAGTATTCTCCAAGATTGATCTTAAGTCAGGATACCACCAGCTTCGTATTAAGGAAGCAGACATTCACAAAACCGCTTTTTGAATGCGCTATGAGCATTATGAGTTCACAGTGGTACCTTTTGGGTTGACTAATGCTCCATCAGTGTTCATGAGTTTGATGAATGGTGTTTTTCGATCATATATTGACAGGTTTTTTCTTGTGTTTCTTGATGACATATTGATATTTTCTAAGACTCAAAAGGAGCATGAGGAACACCTGCGGTTGGTATTGCAGTGTTTGAGAGGCAATCAACTTTATGCCAATGCCGCTAAGTGTGAATTCTTCAAATCGAAGACAACATTCCTTAATGGTGAGTTGAAGGAGGACGTATACATAGAACAACCAAAAGGCTTTGTAGCACACAACAAAGAGACCCACGTGTAGATTAAAGAAATCATTGTATGAACTCAAGCAGGCTCCTAAAGCATGGTATGAGTGCATTGATACATACTTGCAGAAAATGGGCTTTGTGAAGAGTGAAGCAGATGCTAACCTCTACTACTTGATGGTTGGGGGTGAGATTCTCATTCTTGTTCTTTATGTGGACGACCTATTTCTTACAAGTTCACTAGGGCTCATAGTGGATTGCAAGAGGAACCTTGCAGAAGAGTTCGAGATGAAGGATTTATGAGTTATGCACTACTTTCTAGGCATGGAGATGTGGCAGACAAATGGGGAGATTTTCCTTGGTCAAGGGAAATATTGCATTGAAATCTTGAAGAAACTTGGGATGGAGGATTGCAAAGCCATGTCTACACCCATGATCACGAATTGGAGGAAGGTAGATACAACTAAGGAGAAAGATGTAGATCCCACTTTATATAAATAGTTGATTGGTTCGCTTATGTATTTGGTCAACACTAGACCAGATATAGAATTTGTAGTAAACTCTCTTAGTCAGTTCATGGTTGACCCAAAGAGAATGCATTGGATAGCGGCTAAGCATGGTATAGTCGAGTATGGGATCAGATATGTTTGAGGTGAAGGTATCAAGTTGATAGGCTATATTGATGCAGATTGGGTAGGAAGTACAACAGACAAAAGGAGCACTTCAAGGTGTTGTTTCAGCTTGGGATCAGGAGTTGTATCTTGGTTCAGTAGGAAGTAGAAGTCTGTGGCGCTAAGTTTAGCAGAAGCAGAATACATAGTAGCTAGCATGGTGACATGTGAAGCTATATGGCTTCGAAAGTTGTTAGTAGCCTTGTTTGGTCAGAAGGTTGAGACTACTGTGATACATTGTGACAATCAGAGTTGCATCAAGTTGTCTGAGAATCCAGTGTTTCATGATAGGTCTAAACATATAGATATCAGATATCACTTCATCAGAGATTGTGTACAAAGGGTAGTTGTTCAGCTACACTGCATACCTACTGAGGAGCAAGTAGCAGACATTCTGACTAAGGCATTGGGGAAGGCAAAATTTATCTTCTTCAAAGATAAGTTAAGTGTCCTGCAGAACAGCTTCCTCGCTAAGAGGGAGTGTTAATTATTGTTAGTTGGATAGCTGTTATTTCTGATCCGAAAATAGCAGTAGTATTTATGGGTAGCTTGGACAGCTGTTCGTCCTTATCTATGTATAGCAACATTAGTTATTGGTAGTTTGGACAACTATTTGTCCACTTCCCAAGAATTAGTAAATGGTTATTGCAAGGATAATTATTTACTAATTTTAGTGATTCTCTTTTGGACACCTTGCAACCAATTCTATTATTGGCTATCGAGTTCTCTTAATCTCAGTCGTTGGTTTGATTTAATCTCAGTCGTTGGTTTTTCCAATAGGGTAGTATAAAAAGGGGTCATTGGATCATTTGGAGAAACAAGTTTTGGAGAAGCATTTTGTAGTGATAGCAAATTGTCTTGCAGTGTTAGCAAGGGCACAATGTTAGCATGGGGAATATCAACAGGAGAGATTAGGAGGTTGTCAGAGTTCTGCCAGTAAGAGGCAAGGAATTTTGTATCTCTTGATTTGCTAAAGTTTAATATAATTCCTCATCTGTAGAACTGGTTTTCCCTTAGGGGTTTTTCTAGGGACAATTTGTCCAAAAATATTGTGTTCACTGTGTTGTTCATTTCTTTCCATATTACATAAGTGAAGTTGCAGTTGTGTTATTTTTCAATATTAGCTGGGAATTTATTTTCAGTAGTTTAATAATCATTTACGATAGGAGATTAATAATCAGTGACTGCAATAGTTGCTTTGTACCACAACATCTTTGCCATATAACTTTACATTTTAAATACTCAATTCTTCATTTAGTTTATAATTGTCTGTATCTTGCTCATGTTTCATCTCTCAAATTTTTTTGAGTGCCTATATGCATGAGAGTGCTCCTTAGAAAACTTAAAAATAACTAAATAAATAATCAAACTTTGTATGAAATAACATTAAGAGGAAACTACTCTTGCTAATGTCTTTGCTAGTATATTAAAATTTTCACACTTTGTCACAGTTGGTCACCTATTTAGTAAAACATATTTATATAGTGTATGTTCAGTTTTGTATAGTCTATATTGTTCATTGTAGATTCTTTAACGAAAGCATTTAGGAAGAATCCAAGAACAATTAGTACTAGAATTCGGCCATTATGAGGACCTAGGTTTATAAAAATAACTCAATAACTAGGTTATAAGAAGGTTCTAATAAAATTAATAAGATTGAGATAAACATATGCAGTAATAGGAAAAAGGAAATTGACGACAACAATCTTGCAATTTCAAGATTTCTATTCTAATGGATAAAATACAAGCTACTTGGATTAGTAGTAATGATAAAGGGTGCTCCCATTAATAACATAAACCATAACAAAAAAATAAAGAAACAACAAAAAATGCAAAAACAAAATATGGACTTTTCATTTGCATTGCAAATGCGGAAGTACAGAATTCACAAGTACAATATGCTAACCCACATGGGCACCTTCATTATAATAATTTGCAAAACAAGCTACGAACTATCACCTAGAGCTGTTTTAGACAATATTTGAGCCTTTCTTAAATAGGCGATTCTATGCAACCCGAGAAGGTTCTAAATAATGAAACTTAATACCTAGAGCCAACAGACCCTAACGATACATATAAAGTCGGCCAAATACATCTTTGACAATTATTTTAGATATTTTGGGTAGCCCAACTTTGGAAGGCCATAACTCTCAAACCCTTGCTCTGATTGGCTATTATAACCACTTTTTAGAAATGTCAGCTCCTGATCTACAGGCTCAAAATTGCACAAGTGCCCTTCCGTTGAGTTTTCAAACCTCATCCAGGCAATCTAAGGCCTCTAATGGTGAGCCTGAAGATTTTTTTGCAAATATTTCCATTGAAAATCTGCAATAACTTCTCTGATACTTAAGCTAGAGCAATGAGATTTTGATGGTAGGCTTACAACTCTAAAATGAACCTTCCTATAAAAATTAAGAACATTTTGAGCTCATATGACAAACTCACTAAAAACAATAAGCTCCCATAAATAGTAACCACCCTATCTACTAGTCCTTATTAAAATAGAAAAGACTAAAAATAAAATATTTTTGGGTGAGGTAAGATTGCTCTTACACCCAAGATACTCTTGCATCAGACACCCAGGGTAATTTGAGAAGTGACCTTGTCACATCTTAGGTGTTCAGAGGAAAACCAAGATGGTTAACCTCCTCCCTTGCTAGCCATGATGAATCCTCTATTGGCCTCCCTTTCCATTTGACTAGGTTTTCCTCATAAGTCATGTTCCTTGTACTTTTGCCAATATGACTATTTAGTATTTCCTCAATCTCCTTTGTAGCTGAACTAGCTGCTGAAATACTCCACTATGCTTTTGCAACTTCATCTCCATCATCTCCTTCATAATACTCTATCAAATTTGAAATATTAAATACTAGTGAAATATTCAATTCAATAGGAAACTCTTCTTCATAAGCATTTCTAGAATCATGCCTTTTCACTATTTTGCATGGTCCAAACTTCTTCATCTTCAGCTTATTATATGTACCCACTAGAAAATGCTCCTTTCTCAAATGAACCAATGACTTCCTCTCCATTCTGAAATTCCTTATACCTCCTTTTCACATCTTCCTTAGCTTTATACTATGTATTCATCTTTATGATGTTCTTCAAATGTTCAGCAAATTCTTTTGCTTCAACACTACTTATCTCTCCTTTATCCAATTGTCGTAATTCAGAAGCATTTCTGGGACTACTCCCACATAAAATATGGAATGGTGATTTGTCAGTACTTTTATTCACAAAATTATTAAATGCAAATTTTGATTGTGGTAAAATCATATCCCATCTTTTTGGCTTGTCTCCAACCAAACATCTCAGCAAGTTTCCCAAACTGCAATTCACAACTTCTATATGTCCATTAGTCTATGGATGATTCAATGAACTAGACTTCAACTTCATCTTCAATTTCTTCCACAATGTATGCTAGAAATATCCAAAAAATTTGGTATCTCGATATGAAACTATACTCTTGGGTAGACCATGTAGTCTCACGACTTCCCTGAAAAACAATTTTGCTACATGAACAACAACACTAGTCTTCTTGCAAGGAATAAAATGTGCCATCTTTGAAAACTTGTCAACCACCACAAAAATAGTATCATACCCACACTGAGTCCTCGATAATCCAAGAATAAAATCCATGTTGACATCCTCCATTGGCTTCTCTGGTACAAGTAATGGCTGATACAACCCCGTATTCTGCTTCACTCCTTTCGCCACCTAACATACTCTACAACTCTATACAAACTTCTTCACATCTTGCTGTAACTGTGGCCAGTAATAATTTTCAACAACCAAAGCTATGGTTTTATCTCTGCCAAAATATCTAGTCGATCATCCACTATGCTTCTCCTTGATGAGATTCTCTCTCATTGAACTTTTAGGAATGCACAACTGGCTTCCTTTAAACAACATACTATCCTGGATCATGAAATCTAACCACTTTGTCCTATCAAGTGTAACAGGTTCTGTACAAGCCTTCCATACTTCGCCAAAATTAGGATCATTTGGATACAGAGTATTGAGTTCCTTGAACCCAACCACATCTATCTGCATTTTTGTCAGAAAAAGTTGTCTTCTACTAAGAGCATCTGCAACTCTGTTAGACTTCCCACTCTTGTGTTTCAAAACAAATGTATAACTATACAAAAAACTCAACCCACTTCAAATGCCCTTGGTTCAATTTTCCTTGACTATTCAAATATTGCAAAGTTTGATTATCTATATACAAAACAAACTCCTTAGGAAGAGGATAGTGTCTCCACTTTTTTAATGCTTGAACTATAGCATACAATTCCTGATCATAAATAAAATATTTTCTTTTTGCATCATTCAACTTCTCACTAAAATAAGCAATAGGTCTACCTTCTTGGCTCATAATGACTCCTATTACAAAACCACTAGCATCACAATCTACTTGAAACACCTATTTAAAATCAAGAAGTGCTAAAACAGGCTACTCAATAACTTTTTGTTTCAACAGATTAAAACTCTTATATACTCCTATAGTCCACTTAAATTCTTTCCTATCCCCTCTCATTGTTTTAGTCAAGGGTCCACAAATATTGCTAAAACATCTTATGAACTTTTTGTAAAAACTAGCCACTCCATGAAAAGATCTTACCTCTGTCGCACTCCTTGGAGTAGGCCATTCAAGGATAGCCTTCACTTTCTCTGGGTCCATTTTCAGACCTTCTGCTAAGACTACAAATCCCAGGTACACCAACTCTTTCTTTACAAAACTGCACTTCTTCAAGTTTATCACCAACTTTTCTTCCCTCAACTTATCAAACACCTTGCAATTATGAATCAAATGCTCCTCCAATGTCTTACTAAAGATCAAAATATCATCTAGGTAAATAATGAAAAACTTACCTAGAAATTCCTTCAGTACCTCATTCATGAGCTACATGAAAGTGCTTGGTGCATTAGTTAGCCCAAAAGGCATGACTAACCACTCATACAGTCCTTCTTTGGTCTTCAAAAAAGTCTTCCATTCATCACCTTCTTTGATATGAAGTTGATGCTACCCACTCTTCATATCTATCTAAATTGTGAAATACTCCACTCCACTCAAGTTGTCCATAATATCATCCATTCTTGACAATGGAAATCTGTACTTGATCATGATCTTGTTGATAGCATGAGAATCTATGCACATCCTCCATTATTCTTTGGTGCTAATACAATTGGTACTACACATGGACTTAGACTCTCTTGAATCAACCCCTTTTTCAACAACTCATGAATTTGTCTATTCAACTCTTCACTTTCTACTAGTGTCATTTTGTGTGCTGCCTTGTTTGGAAAACTAGCTCTTGGAACCAAATCCATATGGTGACTGATCTTCCTCATTAGGGGCAATCCATCAAGTACATTATCTGATACAATACCAGAAAACTCCCCAAACATATCTGCAACTTTTGTAGGTAACTCCTCTGCTTCTTCTTTACTATCTTTTGGAATTATAGCAAAACACATATGCTCACGTTTCATACCTTTAAGAAATCTTTTTCCCTCAAAAAAACATATTCTGGCAACACTACATACCTTTTCTTCTTTCTCCTTCAATGGCTTCAACTTATGTTTCACTCCATCCTTGGTTAGAGTGTATGTATTTGCTCACCCATCGTGTACAACATGCCCGTCAAACTACCAAAAACTACCCAACAACATATGACATATGTCCATAGGTATGATATCACATAGTACCTCATCCTGGTAGCTTCCAATCTTGAACTTTATTGAGCACTGCTCATTGACCATAACCTTGTGGTCATCTTGCACCCAAGCAATACGGTATAGATGTAGGTGTTTCTATCTCTTTAGCTTCAACTTCGTAACCATCATTTTTGACACCAAATTGTCAGTACTTCCACCATCAATGATCAAATCACAACACTTATTTTCACATATGCACCTTGTGTGTGTAGACACCTAAAAATCCTTTAGAAAATAAAGTATTTTTATTTTCTGAAAAAGTCCCTGATGACATCATCATTTATTAATTAATTTATTTTTATGCCATTAAATTCCTTTATCTTAATTAAAAATATTTAATTAAGGAATCCCTCCCAAAAATGTTTAAATCTTATTTAAACATTATTTTCTTATTTATTAATTATTTAATTAATAAATTGACCAAAAATCCCAAAATAAATAAATAATTTATTTTTTGCCCAAAACTTGGCCAATTTCCTTAAGACCACTAACCTCTTCCAAAAATCTTCTAATCCTTCTTTAATTTTGATTAAATGCTAATCCCATCATTTCCTACCCCTAATCCCAACTCAAAATATTTAATTAAGATTAAATATTAATCCTCATGTTTATTAAAAATATTTTAATAAATATCTCCTCAACCCAAACCCTTGAAATAAATAAAACTTTATTTATTTCTTAAAAATCTTATTTATCCTCATCCTAGAAAGTTCTAGACTCTTCTAGAAAGTCTTCATCCTCATCCAAAGCCTAGACTCTTCTAGAAGATGTCAATCCTTATCTTTGACCCTAATCCTAATCCCCTCCTAACCTTGTCGCATTCTCTAAACATGGGTTAAGACTTGTTAACCCAAGCCAAAGCCAAAAAAATCTCCTCCTTCACCCACCCTCATTAAATGCCATCCACTTGTCCATCTCTAACAAGCCTAATCTAATCTTAACCCAATCCTAATCCAAGCCTTAATCATTTGCACATTCCTAAGTCAAGCTTAAGACTTTCTTAATCCAACCCAAGTCAAAATATCTCAACTCTCTCACAAATATCCCACCATAAAACTTTATGACTCTTACAAATCCATAAATGACTCTTACAAGCCCATTCATTGCTATTACAAGCCATTATGAGGGTCTTTATGAGCTTTGAGCCTCCTTTTTTGACCCCTCAACCCCTCTTGCTCTAACCAATGACCCTGTGACATGTGTCACTCTCTGATTGGCTGTAAGGAAGCCCAATCCATGTGCTCTCCTCTCATTCAATCTAAACCTTCCATAAGCTTTCTCCCATCCTTGCATCCTAGCCCTTGATCCCTCAAGCCCTTTGCCTATTTAAGGAATCCTCTCCCAAGCCATTTTAACACAATCTAGAAAGTAAAGCCATAATGCCATTTTGAGAAGCCATTTTTACATCAAATCCATTCACCAAAATCTATCAAAAATCCTCCACTGAAGCCCATTTGAGCATTTGAGCATACATACATAATCAAGCCATCTTAGCTATTAGACACACCTCTACATCAAGTAATCATCCTCATTGAGAGAGCCTATCCATGGCTCATATTCTCATTTGAGGACTTCACTTTGTCTCTCATGAAGTTATGTTAAATTAGTATGCAAATGCTTTTGATTGTTTTAATTTAGTGTTCTAACATACTAAAGTAGCATATATAGTGTAAAAAAAGATCCTTCTTTGATTAGGTTTATTCTCACCACTCAGAAAAACTCTTCTATTAACTAGGACCTCTCCTCTTTCAACATCATCAGAATGTGGTGATTTGGCATCTTCATCAACATGTGCAACTCTAGTCTGGCCTTCTGTTCTTCAATCTGTCCTTCCTTGGTGCTAGGTACATTCAAATGCTCTATGCCCTTCTTCTCCATAGTGAAAACATTTCCCATGGAAGCCTCCTCTTCCAGATCCTTATCCTCTACCTCTTCCTCTCTAATCTCTATTATTTTGATCATGGAAATGGTTAGGATTATTTCCCCTCTAGTTCTGACTACTACATCCAGCCTTATCCTTTTTCTTCTGATCATCATTACAACCTCCTTAAGATCATCTTCCAGATCTTCCACCACGACCTCTTCCACTATTCTTGTTTTCAAACTTCTTGCTTAGTTTCTCCTCAACCCTTAGAGAAAACTGGTATGCCTCCTCAATACTAGTCGCTCGAACAAGATTCATCTCATCTTGAATGCTTGGCTATAACCCATTAAGATAACAAATGAATTTTGCCTTATTAGTTTCTACATGGTCGGTTCTAATGAGAACTCGGTAGAACTCTTCAGTATACTCTTCAAAAAAATTTCCCACTTGCTTCAACCCTTGCATTTTCTTCAATAGATCAAGCTCATAATCTATGAGAATGAACTATCGCTTCGTTTTAGCTACCATCCAATCCCATCTAGTGATTTTTTCCTTTCCTCTTTTATTTCGATCCAACTAGATCTCCTACCACCATATCTTTGCATGACCCTTCAGTTTGGCTATCGCAAAATTGACCCTATCTGGATCTTCAATATCTTCATATTTAAAGTACACTTCTAATTCATTGATCCAGTTGATCAATTCCTCTAGGTTGAGATTTCTCGAAAATGTGGGAACATAAAAATTAGGTCTTTTTTGAATACTGGAAATGCCCCTAAAAAACTTCGCCTCCTTTGGGTTAAGAACTTCCTCTACTGCATGTGGGTTTGCGTTTCCTTCTTCTTCTCTTTCATCCTCACTTTCATCATCTCCTATGACAAGATTCATTCCTCTACGAATTTGTTCTTGCATCACATGCATTTCCTTTTGGAGTGTTCTAAAATCCTCAGGTGTAACAGCTTTGACTCTTCCACCACGCTCTCTTCATGGAGACATTTTCATGCTTTCACTGAAACCCTAGTGCAAACTGCCTCACAATCGACAATCTATCTACACACTTAGCCCAAACCACGGTCCTAGTGTGAACTACCTCACAGTTGGTGATCTGTCCACACACTTAAGAACTCTAGCTCTAATACCACTTGATGAAGGGTGCTCCCCTTAATACCATAAACCATAATAGAAAAAAAAGAAACAACAACATATGTGAGAACAAAATATGGACTTCTTATTTGTGCCATAAATGTGGAATCATAGAATTCGCAAGTACAATATGCTAACCCACATGGGCGCCTTCATTATAATAATTTGCAAGACAAGTTGTGAACTATCACCTAGAGTTGTTCTAGACAATGTTTGGGCCTTTCTTAAATAGGAAATATTATGCTGTCCAAGAAGGTTCTAGACAATGAAACTTAATACCTAGGGCCAACAAACCCTAACAATACATATAAAGTCATCCAAAACATCTTTGACAATTATTTTAGATATTTTGGGTAGCCCAACTTTGGAAGGCCATAACTCTCAAACCGTTGCTCTAATTGGCTATTATAACCACTTTTCAAAAATGCCAGCTCCTGATCTACACACTCAAAACTACGCAAGCGCCCTTCCATCAAGTTTTTAGACTTCATCCAAGCACTCTAAGGACTTCAACGGTGAGCCTGAAGATTTTTCTACAAATTTTTCTACCAGAAATCCACAATAACTTCTTTGATACTTAAGTTGGAGCAATGAGATTTTAATGGTAGGCTTACAACTCTAAAATGAACCTTCTTATAAAAAATGAGAACATTCTAAGCTATATGAAAAACTTACTAAAAATAGCAAGCTCCCATAAATAGTAACCACCTTGTCTACTAGTCCTTATTAAAATAGAAAAGACTGAAAATAAAGTATTTTTGGGTGATGCAAGATTGCTCTTACACCCAGGATGCTCCTACATCAAGTAGACACAACAAAACAAAAGATAATGGATGAAGATAAATATTCATTTAGTCATCAACATAATGATCATGTATTTAGAGAGGCTTTTCTTTCATAGAAATATTGATTGGTTAGGTTATTACAAGTATGTTAATTTTTAGTTCAAGAGATACTATTCATGTTTTGCTTACCAAAATTTCCCTAGTTATTCCTCATTGCACTAACCTCCCTTTGAAGACTTCTTGAATCCCAACATCACACTCTTCTTTGCAAAAATGTTTGTCCTTTGAATTGAAACTCTTCGTTGTAAGAAGACACAACTTTATCAACAGTTTCACAAAACTATCAAAAGACTTGGCCTAGCTTCATTTGTTTGATTTTGAGCACACAAGACTTTCCTTATATTCAATGCTTGCCTCTTTTATATAACTTTTCAATTTACTCAATTCTTTATATAGTTTCTCATTATTCCTATCTTGCTCATGTTTCATCTCTCCAACTTTTTTGAGTGCCTATATGCATGAGAGTGCTCCTTAGACAAGACAAAAATAAATAAATAGATAGTCAAACTTTGTCTGAAACAACATTAAGAGGAAACTTCTCTTGTTAATGTCTTTGTTGGTATATTAGATTTGTCCCACTTTGTCATAGTTGGTCACTATTTTAGTAAAACATAATTATATAGCGTAAGTCACATTATCAAAATTTCACATTCTATATTGTTCATTGTAGATTGTTTAAAGAAAGAATTTAGGAATAATCCAAGAAGAACTAGTACTAGAACTAGACCATTATGAGGACCTAGGTCTAAATAACAAAACCCAATAACTGAGTTATAGGAAGGTTCTAATAAAATTAATAAGAGTAAGATAATCAAATGTGGTTCTAGAAAAAAGGAAATTGACAACAACAATCTTGCACATGAACCATTTCAAGATTTCTATTCTAATGGATAAAATAAAGGCTACTTGGACCAGTAGTAGACACAACATAACCAAAGATAGTGGATGAATATCAAAATTCACTTAGTGATCAACATAGTGATCATGTATTTAGAGAGGCTTTTCTTTCATAGAAATATTGATTATTTGGGATAGTACAAGAATGTTGATTTTTTAGATTAGGAGATACTATTCATGCCTTTCTTACCAAAAGTTCCTTGTTGCACTAACCTCCCTTTGAAGAACTCTTGAAGCCCAATATCATACTCTTCTTTGCAAAAAATTTTCTCCTTTGAACTAAAACTCTTCATTGTAAGAAGATACAACTTTATCAATAGTTTTGCCAAACTATCAAAAGACTTGGACTAGCTTCATTAGTTTGATTTTTAGCACACAAGACTTTCCTTATATTCAACACATGCCTCTTTCATGTAATCATTTTATCTTGCCTAAAAAATATGTAGACTCAAACAAACTCATCTCTAATTCAATCAACCCTTCCATTCTTTCATATGAACTAAAAGAGTCAACTAAGCTATGAGTCCATATGCTTCTTAAAACAATTCATCCAAAGAGATTAATGATTAGCACAATAACTATTTTGGAATTCACCACTATTTCTATATTTTTGTATTGTAAATATAAATCTATAACTATGCTTAAATTTTTTTAAAAAATACTTCTCTTATATTAAAAGAATTTTACTTTCTTCTATTTCACTTTTAATCTCACATTTTATACTTGCCTTCCACGTATATTTGGCATATCCATTGCACACCAAGGTGCAATTGCTAGTTTTCTTTTTTAAATTAATCAATAATTATAAGATTCTACCAACAAAAGTTTTTAAAAGTAAAAGTAAATTATTTCTTTATTTCTAATTAATAAAAAGTTCGCTCATTATTGGACCCAATCTTTGCATAGTAGTTATCACTGAAATATGCACATATTTTTAAAAAAAGTTTCCCAAAAATTGTGTCCATATGGCCAAGAGGGCAATTTTTTGTCCCAAATGTTTTGTTGACCAAAACAAGTCAAAGTTTATATCATAATTCATGGAATCAACAATATCAAGCTAATTAAAAGGTACATTTGTGCTCAAAGTGCTCCAAATCTTTTTGTAGTATCCAGAATAGGGAAAACCATAGAAATTTTAACCCTTCTAAAATGACCTCACATGTCAATTGTTAACCAAACAAAAAATCTTGTTTATCTCAAACCTTCTAGATTTGATTGTGAAATCCAAAATGCCCCAAGATGCACAAAAAACCCTCTATATAATAAATATCTCCAAATTTATGAACATAAAGTATCATGTATGGATTCTGATACCAAGTTAGAATTCATAACTGGTGAATTCTCAAAAGCTCATAAATCACTTGTATGTAGATAACCTACCATGTAGAAGAGAAAATCATGAAACAAGTTTTAGTTCTTTGAAAGCATGAAGAAAATATTGTATATTGTGTTGATGTTGTTTTTTTGGAAAAACTTAAATATTTATATTAAATAAAATAATTTTCTTACATTTTTTTTCTAGGTTCAAAAAATGGAATTATGGAGGAAAGAACCTGCAAGAAAACCTCCACTTTAGCCCTTTATGAAAAAACCTACCTAGAAAACTAACAAATCCACCCCACCACCCCAAGGCTATCAGACAGCCATTACATATCAGGGCTACCAAAGAGCCATTACATATAACATCCCCTAAACCATTATACATAAAGGATATACAAGATAATCAAACTATCCCCCCCAAAAAATAGGCCCAACATGACCAGATGTGGAAGATAATGTATTTTGTAACCCAACGAACAAGAAACCACGAAGGAAATAATTCATTCAAAAGAGTGTAGAGTGATCAAATAAGAAATGTGCAAATTTATCTAAAGGACCGCTCTCACCAAAAAACCTCGAAAGAGTGCCAATGAAGTTAAAGGATAGAAGAAGCATATCTTATCCGAGCCAAGGACAATATAACACCATATTGTCAACATTAAGGTCAATTTGTCTATTAGTGACTCAACACTTAGTCATTTGGTTACATTAATACCGAGCTCTATAGTTGCTACCAAGCTTATCATTCATCTAGCAATATTAACCAAGTATTTTAGTTGGTACTAAGCTAAGTAATCAGAATGCAGTTCATTTCAAGCTTCATAGTGTATATCGAGCATCTAAGACAGTTTACTATATCACCCAAGCATAGCAGAGTCTATTGAGCTATCTAGTAGAAGTGACAAAGATCTTAGTATTAATTGAGCTCTGTAGTGTTAACCAAGTTCTATAGTATTTACCAAGCTCACAGTGTTAACGAAGTGAATCCAGTTTTGACTGAGTCAAGCAGTGTCAATCAAGTGATTATGCATCTACCGAGTTTCTCAATGTTCACCGAGTCACATAGTGCTAACCGAGTTCATACTACTAGAAGTGATTAGTATGGACTAAGCTTCAACTTCAACAGAATGCCAGAGTTTGCCGAGCATTGATAGTGTTTTCTGAGTGCCAGAGCATCATTGAAATGTCTTCTAAACCCAAGTTACAACAATTGGGCCAACTTTGTAAATTATGATGAAGGTATTGTAGCTGACTCCAGTAAGTAATTCTTTGGATTGATATATATGTAACTCATTGTATCATATACAATTGTGTCAATGAGAAGTAATATTAAGTGTATGAGTGCGAATTGAAGAAGGCTACAAGCAGTATAAGGGACAACAAAGATTTATCTATCATAGCAAGGTGATCATTGCAATTCAAGGAATCTCATTCAACAAATCAAAGTTGCAGATCAAAGATCAACCACTGACTCATTCCAATAGGTGTATCAGTTAAATCCTTTAACTAGGTGCACTTAACAGTCTTTTGCTAAATCTCCTAACTGAGTGCATACTTCACTATATGCTTGTAAATATTTTAACAAGGTGGACCTCACAATACTTACTGCTCCTAATAGGGAAAATCATTAGAAGTGATCAATTATAAGCCTTAACAGGTCAACTTTATACTACAGTACTAAAGCTCATGGGTATCATCCCCACCCCAGTTTTATTTTCTAATTGGAATGTTTTTGGGTCACCATATCTTGAGTCAAAGTGTTATGAATTTTTTATTGCTTTCATTCTTTCATGCATGTAATTAGATCAAAATAATATATGAAGGGTTAATTGGTGAAGTTAAAAAAAATTGGTTCTTGATTCACCCCTCTCCTCTTAGTAACCTAGCCTACCTTATATTTCCAACAACTGGTATTAGAGCTTTGGTTCTCACATCAAAATTTTAATAGCTTGAGATAAGATTTGAGACAATGGAGGTATATAGGCTAGAAAAGGCCATTGAGAATGAAAAGATGGATCTTGAATTAGCTATTGGACAACTCAAGAAAGCAAAGGAGAAACTCTCTCAATCATTGCAAAGAAGGAAAGATCTTGTAGTACAAATGGATGACAATCTTTACATTGAAGACTTATATCTAGAAAGAAATCTAGATGAAGTTGATGTAGCAATCAAAGAGCCACTTGAGAAGAATTCCAATCTTCAAGAAGAAGTCAAAAAGATGAAAAGAGAGTAGGAAATCCAATCAGTTAGATTATGTGAAGTCATGGAAGAAAAAGACAGAGCCAAAGAAGAGATAAAAGATAAGGACTATGAAATTCAAAAGCTATCCCTTTAGCAAGCTGACTTTATTGATCAACTCAATGATGCAAATCAAGAGCTTATCAATCTAAGGATATAGAATGAAAGACTATAGAATGATCTAAGTATTGAAAAGAAAACCAATGAGAGAATGATGAAATCTCAAGAAAGCATGAATCAGTTGAATGAGAAAACTCAATATAGGCACAAAGGAAAAGTTGGATTAGGATATATAGAAGAAGGTGAGTCATCTCAACAAGGAGCTCAAAAGAACAAAAGACCTATTTTTAATAATTGTGGTAAGATAGGTCATACATCAAATAAGTGTTGGAGAAATGATAAAGACAAATTCAATGGAAAATGTTACAATTTCAATAAGCATGGTCATAGAGAAAGTGAATGCACAAAGAAGCCTAAGTTTGAAGGAAAGTGTCACAATTGCAACAAACAAGGACACAAATCTTCAGAGTGCAAGACCAAGAAGTGGAAACCAATAGAGAAAATTATGAAAGCAATATTTGGATGGGATTACAACACATGGTGTAGATGTCACTATTGTGGTGAGTTTGGGCACATTGGAGAAAATTGTGTAAAACATGATATGAGGAAAAGAGACACTACAAAGAGATGTTTTGTTTGTATAAAACTTGGACATCTTACCAAGAACTATATGAGCACAGGTAGAATATAAGATGAAAAGAAATCCAAAGCTGACAATATCAGAAAACAAATGAGGCTAGCTTGAAGTTGTTGACGCCCAAGTCAATGAGTTGGGTAGCCCAATCATTTCTATTTAGTTCCCTATGGAGATCACTGGAGATGTGATTTAGAAGAAATCATCTAACATCAGTTCTAGCTAGCAAGTAGAATGATCCATATCAGCATTCAAGATGCATGAGGATCACTGAGTGATGATGGAAGTTCAAAACCTTACCGAGCTAGGTTAGGTTGCAAGACCTTATCAAGCAAGGTTGGGTTGCATATCTCTTTCAAGATACAAATGTCAAGTTAGTAGTTTCTACTGAGTTAGGAGACCTTATTGAGTTGAAGCTGTCTTCCGAGCATTAAAGAACAAACCAAGTGGAGGACAACTTGTCACCGAGCGGATATGTGTACAAAGCATTTATGGTGGTCATAAAGGCTAAAATTCATTAAAAGGAGAAAATTGAATGTATTATTTCACCATGAATTTTTAGAACACAGAGTGAAGAGAAAATTTAGAGCCTCCAAGAGATTTAAGAAATTGTTGTTGAAGATTACTCTTGTGTTCAAAACCCTACCAAGCGATGGCTTCTTCAAGAAGCAAGGTCAAGAAAGGTTTTGAAATGTTGGTTCATGGAGTTGATTGTAAGGCTCCTACATTCAAATTGAGTTCTGCAATTGTGGAGGCACTTGACCCTACTAAAGCACAATAAAAAAATTCCACCTAAGGTACTTCTTGTTCACAATATCCACTCATTTTATCATTGTTATATTTAGGAGCTTGGAACCCTAGAGATGAATGAGGAATACAATAAAATTTGTGTGGATGGAATTCTGAAACTTGAGCACAAACATTTGGAGACAAAGGGTTTGACATATATCTTACATATGCCAAGGAATTTTCATGTGAAGTGGATAAGATTCATCCTAAGCCATGTTCATAACATGCAACTATGGTTAGATCATCCTATTTTGATAACTAAGAAGATGATACATAGGATTACTAGATTTCCCATGTTGAATAAAGCGAAGACCACTAAAATCCTACATTGGGTTGAATTGACAAAGTAGACTCTTTCCAAATGGGACGGAAGAGGCATGAAGCTAAGTGGTGTCACTAACATGGAATTGAAGTTTGGCATTCATGTGATGGCTCACAAAATCTATAGCTCAAGCTATTTGAACAACATATCATGTAAAGTGGTTTACTTGGCATACAAGGTAGTAAAGAACAATTTATCCTTTGACCTTGTTGAGCTGTTGTTGAATCAATTGAGAAAGAATATGGAGAGCATTTGAGTATCAAAGAACAATATGTGTAAGTTTGGTTCTCTCTTGACATGTTTATTTTTCTATGTTATGAAGTTTTTCCCTTCTAAAGGTACTGTAGTATGGAAGAAAGATACTCTTGTATTCTACCAAATTATTGAACTTATAGTAGAGATGGGAGAAAACTTTGACAATATTATGGACAACTATTTTGAGACATTCAAGGAGAAAATGTAAAGCAAATTTAAGATACCTAGGAAACTTGTAGAAGATTATGAGTAAGATATCTGTTTCATGGTTGACTATGACAAGGTTTACATTTAGGCAGTCAGACCTAGAGTGACATGGGTTAAGCCTCCAAAATATGAGGTTAACATTTATGACACCAAAGATATTGTTGAAGCTCTACTAAATGATCTTGTGAATCCTAAGGAAACATATTTTGGTACTTATGAAGAGGCCAAGGCCAAAATTGAGCTTGAAATCAAGTTAGCCTAAGTAGTAAATAGAGGAAGGAAAATGATAGAGAAAATAATAAAAAACTCTAAGCAATCAAGCTCTCCTCTGATGTTGACAGAAGGTAAAGGAGATGATATGGAAAAATAAGATGAAGAGGAAAGTAGAGGAAACATAACTTAAGGAATAGGAGCTCTAAAGAAGAAAGGGAAGGTTATAATAACCAAACTTGCCAAGTCTTCCCTTACTATGTTTATAAGAAGATCTCCAAAATATAAGAAGAAGCTAAAGTTGGGTGAAGTTGAAGCTAAACAGATTATCTTTTAGAGGTTTGCCCCTACCCTTTAGGAAAGATTAAAAAAGATGGAAGAAGGAATAGGTATGACATGTTTCAAGTCTCTTAAGTATGAGAGTAGGAGTGAAGAAGATAAAAAGAAAATTGAGGATACCCTTGTGACAAAATTGGGTAAGTAGAAGTATTCCCCTAATGAGCTTACACAAAAAATTCCTAATATACCTTTGAAAGTAGTCAAACCTCAATGGGATAGTACAATGAAATTTTCTAAAGACATCAGTGAACAAACATTGAGACAACTTATGCCAAGTTTCAGTGAGAAAGAGTTGAAGGAATCTTTGAAGCAAAATGAGAAGAAGCTCACAACCAAATTTAGTACATGTTTGATATTGCTTAAGGAGATTGAATTTGTGATGAAGTCTACTACTACCTCATGGAAAAGTATTTATGGGCTACACAAGCCTAGTGACTTTGTTGTACATGATGACAAAGATGGTGAAAATGATGATGCTGAAGAAGAAGTAGAAATCAAAGATGATGAGGAGGAAGAGAAAGAAGCCACTGGAGGAAATCTTCTAGAAATACAAAGTATTGAAGAAAATGATGTAGAAAAGATTGCAACATTAGTTATGACTTCCTTTCCTCATTGTTTGAGCAAAGTCTCAGTGTAATCAGGCTTAGAGAAAGCTTCTGCCAAGTTGGTTGAGGTCAAATATGCAACACCGAGCACACAACCAATCTCTAGAATTACTCTACCAAGTATTTCAATGACTGAAGTGCCTAGTACTTCATCTATTGAGCAACAAGTCTTCTTAGCATCAGGCTTGACTAAGAAACAACAAGGTATTACTATTGTTAGTGTTATTTCTACTATTAGTACTATTGGTGCAATTTCTACTTTTTCAACTATTGTTTCCACCATGGCTAGTGCAATGATAGTTGAGAATCAATCTCAACTGAGCACTGAAGTTCTAAACATGGGAAAAGAAATTGTTCATTTAGCCATTCCAAAGATTAAGGGTAAAGAAGAAGAAGAAATTGATCTAGATGAGGATATTGTTATTCCAAATAGGGACACCTCTAACCTCACTCTAGAAGAGATGGATACCATTGGAGAACTTTGGAAGAAAAGAGCTAAGCAAAAGAAGCTTAGAGACGAGAGGAAGAAGATTAATCAAGTCCTTGAGGACATAAAGAGCATATTTTTTGATGCTCTGAATATTGAGGTTCACGTTAAACAACCTATTTTGGATTAGTTAGCTGAAATTGTCCACAAGTACAATGAATAATTTAATGGACAAGAAAAATTGATGCAAAGAGATGAGAGAAAATTTGAAAATGAAGTGTTGGGGCAAGCAGCACAGAAGATTGTTATAGATCAAGTAGAACTGTCTACTATTCTATCTACTATTCTTGCTACATTGCAAACATCTATCAGTAATTTTGTTTCTTTATTTGTCAAATTAAGTGACACATCTATCTTCACAAAGGAGATCAAGGATGAATTATCCAAGATAGATGAGGATATGAAGGCAAGTGCATACCAGTTTTCACTTGATCCTAGTTATAGTTCTACACACTTCACAAAGATCAGATATCTAACAAATCTCTAGGTAGAATTATTGAGGGAAGAAGCCAAAATCAAGGCCACACTTGCAGAAATTTAGGGCATGATTCTTCCAAACATGGATGCACTGCAAAAGCACATCGAACATTCAAAGACTCTCATCCATGATAATAACTTCTCCATAGCTGACCACATGATGGAACTGTCAGCAAAGGTATAGATAACCTTGCATGCAAGTAAGGTATTGCAAGTGAATTGGGACAAGACTATGGTACTAATCTTAAAGATACATTCTAATTTCTTGTCACACTTTGGTATTAACTTGTAGATATTATACACCTTTGGTATTTATGTCAAAAAGGGGGAGAAGAAGATTATTTGTATAGAGGATGGAAGAAGTAAATGTAAATATGCTTATTAATAATATAGAGGAGAATATTATTGATAAAGGGGGAGAAGTATATTATACTCCAAATATATGTATATAGGAGAGATATATGTATGGGGGAGTAGTAATATGTACAAATAAGTAGAAAATATGTTTACAAAAGCAATTTTGAAAAATAAAAAAAACATAGTAATTTACTGAGCTACAATAACAGTAAATCAAAACCAAGTTGAAGACACATAATGTTGATAAAGGAAGATTTTGACTTGTAATTTTGAATTTAGATTTTTTGGTTTGATAAGTGTTTTTTCATTAATTCCAAAGGAAGAGATTGTTGACATTAAGGTCAATTTGTTTATTAGTGACTCAACATGTAGTTGGTTACATTGCTACTGAGATCTATAGTTGCTACCAAGCTTATCATTCATACAACAATGTTAACCAAGTGTTTTAGTTGCTACCAAGCTAAGTATTTAGAATGCAATTTATGCCAAGCTTCACAGTCTCTATTAAGCATCTGAGATAGTTTACTATATCACCTGAGTGTAGCAGGGTCTACCTAGCTATCCAGTAGAAGTGATGAAGATCTTAGTGTTAACTGAGCTCTATAGTGTTAACCAAGTTCTATAGTGTTTATCAAACTCATAGTGTTAATGAAGTGAATCTAGTGTTGACCAAGTCATGTAGTGTTAATCGAGTGATTCTATATCTATCGAGTTTCTCAATGTTCACCAAGTCACACAGTGCTAACTGAGTTCATGCTACTTGAACTGATCAGTATGGACCAAGCTTCAACTTTAATTGAGTGCCAATGTTTTCTGAGCATTGATAGTGTCTGTTGAGTGTCAGAACATCACCGAGTTGTCTTCTGAACCTGAGTTACAATAGTTGGGCCAACTTTGTGAATTATGATGAATTTGGTATTGTAGCTGACTCTAGTAAGTAATTATTTGGATTGATATATGTAACTCATTGTATCATATCCAAGTGTGTCAATGAGAAGTAATATGAAGTGTATGAGTGTGAATTGAAGAAGGCGACAAGTAGTATAAGGGACAAAAGAGATTTATCTATCATAGTAAGGTGATCATTGCAATTCAAGGAATCTCATTCAAAAAATCAAAGTTGCAGATTAAAGATCAACCATTGATTCATTCTAATAGGTGTATCAGTTAAATCCTTTAACCGGGTGGACTTAATAGTCTTTTGCTAAATCTCCTAACTGAGTGCATACTTCAATGTATGTCTATAAATCCTTTAACAAGGTGGACCTCATACTCCTTATTGCTCCTAATAAGGAAGATCATCAAAAGTGATCAATTGTAAGCTTTAACAGGTCAACTTTATACTGCACTACTAAAGCTTGTGGGTATCATCCCCACCCCAATTTTACTTTCTAATTGGAAGGTTTCTGGTTCACCATATCTTGTGTCAAAGTGTTATGAATGTTTTATTGATTTCATTCTTTCATGCATACAATTAGATTAGAATAATATATGAATGATTAATTAGTGAAGTAAGTTAAAGTTTTATTGGTTCCTGATTCACCCCTCCCTTCTTAGTAACCTAGCCTATCTTATATTTTCAACACATATAACCAAGAAAAAGCTTCCAAACAAACTACCAAAGAAGGTTTCCCCTGTATCAAAATATTACCTCAAAAAAAAAAATTGTAGTTAGAATAAATAAAATTGAAGGACCAGGTTGAATATCACCATCCCCTAATTGAGTAGGGAGAGCAAGGAATAGAGAGCTCTACAACCTATTTTCTTCATTAAATATGAATGAATAAGACATAGATTCTTCCACCAAGTAAGCAGGGGAAGATGAGAATTCACCCTCACAAGAAATTGAGGGTCTCATAGATCCTTCTGGTAAGTCAGAAGGAGGATTAGTGGATTGAATACCACCCAAAAATGAGGCTATCATGCATGAGAAATTATTGGCTAGAAAAATTGCATGTGATCATTTATATAAGGATCATTTTGAAGTGTGCGGTTAATTCATAGGCCTAAAATTAGATTCCCTTTCATCTAGGGATTAATAAATTCATACTAGAATCTAAAAGCTTGTTTGAACATGAGTCACAAATTGAGTCAGATAATCATGCAGACAACTCTGATGACGAGGATACTTATCCTTATCCAATTCCTTTCGATCTTGCGAAGTTCTTTGCAGAGCTAGATGAATTTACACCATGTGTTAGCACTATGGATGTTGATAGTGATTCTTTTGAAAATGCTACAGATCCTCCCCATATTCAACAAGAACAAAGAGATTCTAGTCATACTATAGTTGTTGAATGCCTTTGTAAGAATCAAGATGATAATAAAAGTGGAGAATGGGTTCCCATCACTGCTAGGGAATTCTATAGTCTGACTCCATGTAGCATAGATTCTCAAGAGCACGAATTTGATTCTCTCTTAGAGGCAACTACAAACAAGATGTGGATCAAGTTCACATATATGAAAACCAACTTGAAATAGGCGAACAATCTAAGGTTCAGTCTGATGAGTCTCATTTAATTATTGTTAACGAGTCTTCGATTAATATCATTAGAACTCAAAGGCATTCAAATAGACCTTTGGATGAAGTTGCACTAGGTCTCAAATTACTTGTTCAAGCATTTGATGACTATACCATGAACACCATTGAACCCACCACATCTCTCTCACTCACCTATCCTGAGCTCATAGACTGGAATTCCAATACATATAGTGAAGTCCCTACATTCTAGAATGACTATGCTCTTGCCTGCTACTCAAACACTATCAAACCAATATGATCCTCCACTAGTGAATAGACTGTTAATATGAATGAAGCTGACATCAAATATCTCAGTGCATGGGGTACCTTCTATTGGAATGTGATTCCATTTGGTCTGAAAAATGCTAGCACCATGTATCAAAGGGTAGTTACAACAATCTTCCATGATATGATGTATAAGATGATGGAGGACTATGTCGATGACACCTTGGTCAAGAGTACAAAATGCAACACTCATCTTCAAGACTTGGGACCCATCCTAGATCATATGGAGAAATCTAGTCTAAGATTAAACCCCAAGAAATGTGCATTTGGTGTAACTTCTAGGAAACTATTTGGCTACATTGTCTCTGCAAAAGGAATCAAGGTGGACCTAGAAAAGTTCAAGAAATCATGCAAATGCCTTCACCTTGTAATATTAGCCAAATGAGCGGGTTGCAAGGAAGTCTTCAATCCATCTGCAGATTCATTTCATATTGGGAGATAGGTTAGAACCTTTCACTAAGACTTTGCATAAAGGTGTGAAATATGACTGGAACAAAGACTGTGATCAAAGTTTAATGCAAATAAAACAATATCTTGTTAATCCACCAATCTTGATGCCTCCTATCTATGGGAAGCCTCTCATTTTTTATATCTCAACAATAGAATCATCTCTTGGTATCTTGCTAGCTGAAGAAGACAATGATAACAAGGAATAAGATATCTATTATCTCTGTCTCACATTGATTTCTTATGAAATGAACTATAGCATCATTGAAAAAGACTACTTGGCTTGAGACACTACATGTTTGCCCACACTACGCGTCTGGTTGCTAAAATTGATCCACTAAAGTAATTATTTAGCAAGGTAGCTCTAATAGGGAGTTTATCCAAATGGGTCATGATACTAATTGAATTTGATATTACACATGTTGAAAGAAAGGATATCAAAGGACAAGAAATCACTGATTAATTAGCAGAAGCACCAATGCAAAGTCCTCTTCCGCTGAATATTGAAATTCTTGATGAATCTATTTTAATGCTAACACATCAAATTTGGGTAATGTTATCTTATGGTTCCTTCACACAACAAGGATCTGATGTTGGGATCTTATTTATAACACCACAAAGTATTCATTGCCAAAGGCGTGCAAGATTCTATTTCCTTATACAAACAATATTGAAGAATATGAAGCCCTAATCAATGACATGAAGATTGCAGTGGAATGGAGAGTAGATGAATTGAATATCTTTGGTGATTCACAACTCATAATTAACTAGGTCAATGATGTGTATCAGAGAAAGGATGAGAAGTTGATACCTTATTAGCACATGGTGGATGATTCAAAGAAATACTTTGCTCATGTCACTTTTCAACAAATTCATTGGGTAGACAACAAGGTAGCTGATGCAATGGCTACTCTCACTATCATGCTACAAATGCTTGAGAATGATTTTTGACACAAATTCATGGTGGAGATGTTACTCTACCCTCCCTATAATTCACCTGAATCCTAGATGATCTATTCTATTGTAGGACATGACTCATCCTACTACCATCATATCTATTCCTACCTACTTGACCAAACAATTCTAGACAATCTAACTCAGAACAAAAAACATCACCTAATCCGCAGTACTTCATGGTATGTTATTATTACTAATGAATTATTTAGGAGAGGTCTTGATGGAACACTCCTTAGGTGTCTAGAACCCAATGATTTGAAGCATGCATTAATTGATATACACAAGGTAATTTGTGGATCTCACTCTAATGTCTTGACATTAGCTCATAAACTTATTAGAGTTGGTTACTATTGGCTAAATATGGAGCAAGAGGCAATTAAATATGCCAAGTCCTACAAACAATGCTAGCTCCATGGAAATCTAATTCATGCTCCAGCCAGGGAGATAATTCTATCAATCACGCTGTGGCCATTTCAACAATGGGCCTTTGATCTAGTGGGTCAAATTCATCCGTCTTCTTCAAATGGACATAAGTTCATTATTACAACTACATACAACTTCACTAAATGGGTGGAAGTACTCCCTATTTTTGCAACAAATGGAAAAACTATAGCTCTGTTCATTTTGAATTACATCATATGCAAGTATGGTGTACCATCCTCCATCATTACTAACAATGGGGGATAATTTAAAAACATAAATATTAAAGAGTTGTGCTCAAAGTTGAGAATCGCACAACTTGGTCTTCTATTTATTACCCCCAGGGTAATGGTCAAGCAAAAGCATCCAAAAAGGATATCCTTAAGATCTTACATCACACAGTCAAAAAATTTGGAAGGGACTAGCACCTTCAGATTAATCCAACTTTATGGGCTTACAAAACAAGTATCATAACTCCAAAAGGAACAACACCCTTTTCTTTGGTATATGGAGCAAATGTTGTGCTTCCTATTTAGGTTGAGATTCCTACTTTGAGAATATCCATGAAAGGCCTCATTATTGATGATGATTGCAAAATATCTCAGCTTCAAGAGCTAGAATTGTTAGATGAATGTCGATAAGTGGTGTGCGATCATCTATGAGCTTATAAAAAATGTATGTCTAGAAGCTACAACAAGAAAGTCAAGCCACATGACTTCCAATTGGGTGATCTTGTTTTGAGGGAAAACCTCAAAAATCAACAACAACGGGTATAGAAAGGGAAGTTTGAACCCAACTGGCTTGGTCCATACATAGTTACTATTGTGTTTGGACTTGGTGCTTACCAACTTTCAACAATTGAGGGAGAATCAATCAAGGAGTCAATCAACACTCTTCATTTGAAGAGGTTCTACAATTGACATGGTTTCAAAAGCTCTTTTATACATATTTAAAAGTCTTGAAAAAATATAATTATCTTGGTGAAAACTTAGCAATAGGCACCTTGATAATACCCAAAAAAAGTGAAAAATTCAAAAAATACAAAAAAAATCAAAAAAGAGAAAAAGAATAAAAAAAATTAAAAAAAGGAAAAAGTGACATTGATGAAAACTTGGAAAATAGGATTCGTGGTAGAAAAAATAGAATCTCAACCAAGAAGGTGAAAGCTTGGTAAATAGGCACCTCTTGTTTCAAATGTTCTATCTTGTAGTGCATCTTCTGGCTCTTGCACAATTTCTTTCCTTCTTTAGTTTGCTTCTTTTCCTCATGCATACTCTCAATTATATTCGAGACTCTACTCAAACCCTTACATGGATTGAATCTAGTCATAGTCTTGAGGGTATCACCCTATGGTCTCATAGAAGATCTCTTTCGTGTTAGTCACTAGTTGTTCTAACTGTGTCTATCCACTATCACTTACTTTACTATTGAGATTCCTCTCGAAGAAGATCTTTTAAGCGTTAGTCACCTGTTGTTCTAGTTGTGTCTGTCTATTGTCTCTTACTTTACTATTGAGATTCCTCTCAAAGAAGATCTCTTTCGCATTAGTCACTAGTTGTTCTACCTGTGTCTGTCTATTGTCACTTAGTTCCCACTGAGATCCTCCTCAATGAAGATTTCTCTTTGACATCAGTCACTAGTTGTCCTAACTGAGTCTGTCTACTATCATCCTCCTACTGAAGATATTTTTTAGACATATGTTTTGAACATTGACACTTGACATCAACCCTATAACACTGACACTGAAATGAAACATTGACACTGTTTGAGTTATGCTAAGCTTTTTTTTGGTTTTTTTGTTTTCCCTTTATCATTTCCCTTTGAGAAACTCAAAGATGTCTCTTTTGACTAGAGAAGCGAGGACAGGGGGCACAATCTTTCCTTTCCTTTCTACTGACTAGTTTAGTTCCAATAATCTAAAGCATGCATATAAAAGGGGTGTCCACTATAAGAGCCTCTATCTCATATTGGATTGTCATATGTACCTTGACTCATTTTATATGGATACTTTAGTGATGTTGGTTCTACTCTTTGACTATTTGAGTGAATTCTCTTTGCTACAGTATAATATTTATACTCATCCTATTAAGTGAATGTATGGGTCATTGTAGGTATACTTAGCACACTTCTATCTCAGGTTACGAATGCAAGAGTTGTTGTAGACAAAATACTTATTGATTACTAAGCATGAGAAGGATCTCTTGCATGTCTGGTGTGTTTTCACACAAGAAACATAGTATTCATCGTAGCATTCATGCGTTGTTGCCTATGTTTTCTTGCCACATTAAAAGGGATAAATGTTCTAGTCATTCTGGCTTCTTGTGCCTTAATCCTTACATTTAATCCTGACAAAACTAAGACACATGTCATATTCATATTCTCATGATTGTAATGTTAGTGTGAATTGTATGAAATTATTGGGTCTAACTAAAGTGTTATGATGAAAACTATATCTTATGAGTTCAATAACCAAGTCCCTAAGGATTGCATCTAGCATAGGACTTCATTTCATATTAGACTTGCATTATGGCATAATTTTGGTAACTTATTTGATTGCATTTCTTGACTTGAGAGGCAGAAGACTTCTCATATGTGTCACATTTTCATCTTAACTGCACAAATGATCAATTAATCACCCTCTTGGCTACTTTGACTTCTCTAAACTCATTTTAAGGATTGAAATCAAAATCTGACACACTTACACAACTCAAAATTGCATTTTCAAATTTTGGGACTGATGAAATCAAATGCTTGTGAAGTCCATATTTTAATGCAATATGAATCTCAACATCTTATCATATCAACATTTCCTCAAAATTCCCAACTTTTTCATCAAAAGTCAACTTTGGTCAACCAAGGTCAAACTTGGTCAAATGGACCTCAAAATCACTTTGAATCAACTCACAATTTTCTTCATGCTCTTTTGATCTATTCTACATTCTTCTAAATTTTTGATCACTTCAGTATCTTCTAATCTACACTCTACATCAATATTCTGGTGTGTCATCTTTCGATTTCGCCCCTGAGGGGACATGATGACTACATCATTGAATCTTTCAAAAATGGTTTTAACTTAATCTAAATATAATGCCCTAATCACTAGGGGTATCTCATCATTCAAGGTATCTTTGTTCCCTTTATCTGGCATCATATGTCATCTATCTCATCTTTTGATCAGCTGATCACACTTATAACAATCCATATCATACTTTGATGGATAGGTATTGGGGCATTCTAACCATAACTCCTGAGGATTAAGCCTCATTCTGGGGATAATCCTATGACTCATGATTAGGTCTTGTTATCTTTTTTTATGGACCAATATTCAGGCATTCTATCTAGACATTGGAGGATTAAGCTTCGTTCTAGAGATAATCCTAATTCTTGCTAAGAATTAAGCTCTGTTCTAGAGATAATTATAAACTCTTTCTTTCAATCAATATTTAATGGATAGGTATTAGGGAAATCTAACCCTGACTCATGAGGATAAAGCCTCATTCTGGGGACAATTCTATGAATCATGATTAATCTTTTCAACTTCTAATGGACAAGTATTGGGGCAATCTAACCTTGACTCCTGAGAATTGAATCTCATTCTAGAAACAACTATATGAAGTTTGATAATATTTGTTCTTTCATATCGGTATCTAGGTGTTTTATTTAGACTCCCTAAGGCTAAGCTTCATTATGGAGATAACCTTAAACATCTCATCAATTGGTCTCTGTGTCATCAATCTTGGAACCAATCTCACTTCTTGGTCTATATTCTTAGACTTCTAATTTCTTTGAATCAATGTGCTACTCGCACATTCATTCAAAGAGTGGAAAATGTAATACCCCTAAATTGGCACATTGTCATTCTAAACCAATTTCAATCTATTGATCTTACCTAAAGTCCTATTGTACTAGGAAATTTTGATTTTGATAATCTCTACTTGACCTAAGTGTCAAATGCAGAAAATCCCTAATCTGCATTAATCACATACTTTACTTAATTCTTAAATATTGACTTGAATTAGCTAAATTAAACCTATCAATTGATTGAATTTAATTATAATTCCCAGTAATTTAATTAAATTGAATATACCCCTTTAGCTAATATACTTAAGGAATTAACTGTATTTGATTTAATTAAATGTCATCATTCTTATTATTGAATTTAATTATTCAATTAATTAGATTATTCATTTATGAGGTCATATAAATCTTTTTAAATCTAATATCCTCTCCAAATTCTCTCTTCAGTTTAGAAGTGGAAACACTGAGTGGACTAGAATTAGAAAAGGAATTAGATAAGTTAACTCCTTATTACACTCAAAAGTGATTAGTTAACTCCCTTTTTGCAAAGGAATTTCCTATTCTAATTGAATCTCATCTTCAATCTCAACCATTCATTCTATTTGATCTTGATCATTGATCAAATTCTTGGATTTTATTTAAGAAATCCTCAACTCCTTATTTTGGAGGATGCACATGAATAGTATCCAACTAATGCCAAATTGTTGACTCAATCATTTTCATTCATAGATTATTGCTTTCACATTTGCAATTTCATATAGTTTAAAGTGCATACATCTAGATTAATTGGCTTATTTTATTCTTAGATTAATATGGTCATCTAGTTTAATATTGTATCTCATATACATTAAAATCCTTCATACTATTAGTCTAGTTGCTGATCTCTCAACTCTAAGAATGGACAACAAAATCCAATTAGTTAGAAGGCAACATATTTGTTTGTTGGATCATTCTGGAAGAACAATCCCATGTTCATTTTGGGATGTTTCTAGCATATAAACATCATGTTTAAGTGTGTGGTTAATTTAGAGGCCCACAATTAGCACTCAAACAACTAACAACAAGTTATGCTCATAAAGGAAATGGGGCATCATAGTCTAGCTATCAACATGAAATAATAAAGACCATGACTGAGATAAGTCAAGGAAATTCAAATAGAAAATGGACACAATTTGAGACTAAAAGATAACCCTTTTAAAGTTTAGAGTAAGGATTGATTCCCCAATAAGCCGCTAGAAGAATCTTTGATACTTAGGGTAGTGAACGATAAACATAGCATCCAACATATCATCACAAATAACACCTTCAAATGGGAGCTCCAGATCTTTTGGTGACAAATGTTAGAGTAAAAGGTTAATTTTATTTAATTTATTAAATCACCTTTACTTCCTTCTTAAGATTTCCCTTTATGCACCTATATTTCCATTTAATAATTAATTAGTAATTATTAAATGTCATTTACCTCTTAGGGTTTTCCTTTTAGGTTTTTTTATCTCCTTCTATAAGGATTGATCTTTTGTAAACATCTCTCATTCTTTTCAATCTAATAATATAATTTTCCATATTCTCAGTGCAAAACCCTTGCCTCTTCTTTGTCTTTTCTTCTTTTTGACAGGTTCTTGCATGCAGGTTTTCTTTAAGTTTTATGGAATTGTATTGCTCAAATCCTACATGGTATTAGAGCTTGACCTACTGTAGCTTGTTCAATTTTTGAAGAAAGTAGGAACAATGGTTTGTTGTAACAAATTTGGCTATTTTTTGTGAAAATTGGGGGGGGGGGGGGGGGGGGGGGGGGGGGAGGGGGGCGCATAAAGAAATTTGAGACTAAAAGATAACCCTTTTAAAGTTTGGAGTAAGGATTGATTCCCCAGTAAGTTGCCAGAAGAATCTTCAATACTTAGGGCAGTGAATGATAAACATAGCATCCAACATATCATCACAAATAACACCTTCAAATGGGAGCTCCAAATCTTGAGGCGACAAATGTTAGAGTAAAAGGTCAATTTTATTTAATTTATTAAATCACCTTTACTCCCTTCTTAAGATTTCCCTTTATGCACTTGTATTTTCATTTAATAATTAATTAGTAATTATTAAATGTCATTTACCTCTTAGGGTTTTCCTTTTAGGTTTTTTTATCTCCTTCTATAAGGATTGATCTTTTGTAAACATCTCTCATTCTTTTCAGTCTAAAAATATAATGTTCCATATTCTTAGTGGAAAACCCTTGCCTCTTCTTTGTCTTTTCTTCTTTGTGATAGGTTCATGCATGCAGGTGTTCTTCGGGTTTTATAGAATTGTATTGCTCAAATCCTACATGGTATTAGAGCCTGACCTACTATAGCTTGTTCAATTTTTGAAGAAAGTAGGGACAAGGGTTTGTTGGAATAGATTTGACTTTTTTTTTTTGTGAAAATGAGGGGGGGGGGGGGGGGGGGGGTGTTTGAATTCTGGAGCACTTTGAATCCAAATAGACCTCATGGTTGGATTTAGAAGATGTCAAAACCACCATTTTCATATAGAATACGTCTATTTTGGTCAACTTTACATTCTAAGGCAAATTTTGTTTTTCCTACTAGGGCAATATGACCCTCGACACACATTTGAGGTGAAAAATCCAACAATAAATTTAAAAAAGCATTTAAAAATGTGCAGTAGTTTAGTCATCGCTGCGCCATCCTCTAATGATTGTCACCGACCCACCCTTGCCACCACCCGCACTCTTCCCATCCTCCCTCCACCCAACCTGCGGTCCTATTAGTGACTGGGGGCTATTTGTTTTAGCCTTTTTTCATTTTTGTGGGGGTTTGACAAGTTTTCTTTACTATACAGAGGCCCTGTTAGTTTTTCTACTCTAACTTGGGTATACAAAAGCATTTTTTGGATCCAAAAGAAGCATTGGAAGCTTGTTCTAAGATGGAGACTTTGGTATTGGCCTAAATTGGGAATTTTTCCATTTTTGTACTTATTTTTTTGCTCAAAGTCAAATGATGATTTCTATCTTTTGGGGGGCATAACTTGCTCGTTTTAGCTCCATTTTTTGATCCGAAAGAAGCTCTAGAAAGCTCTTCTCTAGTACTGTCTAGATTCTATGATTTTCATTAGTATTTATCAAGGGTACATGATATTCTCAAATTGAAGATTATTTTCTCTTTTCTTGTATATGTATTCCTTCTAGCAATAGAGATTTAGTTTTTGCATTGTGGGTGGTGTTTTGTATTATTGTTTCTATTATTTACATTAGTAAAAAAAAAAAATTCAAAAAAAAAATCCAACACCTTCTAAAACAATTGCTGAGACCTATTATTGTTAGAAATTCTAACCCCTCATAACTATCACACATTGAAGTCCCTGATGACATAACTTCTCTGGTCAAAAGGGATGTGGTCTTCTTCAGACGCAGTGCAACCAATTTTACAGAGGCATTTTGAGGTCATGCAATACAAGAACAAGATGGATGAGGCAATGGGGTTGATTTCCTTATAGGTATCTGACAGTCTATAGTTTCATCTTGATGGGTGCAATACCCTCTAGCTATGTGGATTGAGCTTGAAGGCTTGTTTGGTATAGTGAATGAGTTCAGGGAACTTTAGATTGAGGTAGAGATTACCTCTCTTGTACCAAATTCTTTTCCTTCCATTGAGGACTTCTTCATGAAGTTCAAACAATAGAGATCTTTATTGGAGGGTTGTGGGAAAACTAAGACTGACACTAAGTGCATTTACTTGATTCTTTCTAAGCTTCATGGAAACTTTTAGATTTTTTCTTCTACTTTCTATTCCACCAAGGATGCTTTGGGTACTAGATTTACCATGCCATCCTTTGAGGTTTTTTGTGATCATTTGACTTGAGAGAAAGCTAAGCTCTCTCAGTTGGATTCTCTCATAGGCTCATAGACTTATGCATTGGTAGCTCAAGCATCTTCTAGGATGAAGGAGAAGAAACATAAGTCACATCCTACAGAGTCTCTGATTTATTCTAGCCCTTACATCTTATTAGACACACCTCCTCCTAAGGGAGATAAAACAAAGCCAGAAAGACCAAAGTGTGCTTATTTTAATAATCCCAATCATGACGAGTCACATTTATATGAGAAGAAGTTAGATGGCTATGCCAAATAGGTTTTAGATTTGATAGTTCTCCTTCAAAAGAGAAATATTGATAGTCCTTCTACTTCTCATTGATCTTCTTCATCATCATCATTTCAGTCAGATGGTAAAGATATAGGAAATGGTCATGCTATGTGAAACTACTACTTCACACTCTTCTAGATGGTTACTAGATTTCGGTGCTTCACACCATATGACATCTTCTTAGGATTTTTTTCTCTTCTTTTGAGGCTTCTCCTACTCCACACATTTTGATGGGGAACAACAATGTTATGACTGTATGTGAGAAAGGTTTTATTGGCATTGATGATGGCACATTTTATGATGTACTTTGTGTTCCATATTTTTCCTCTAACCTTCTCTCTATCTATCAAATTAAAAACAATGGGACAGGGAAGACAATTGAGTTTGCACAAGATTTAGTGCACATCAAAGATAGTGAGACATACAATGTTGTTGCTACAAGGACTGTTGATCATTCTTCCTTCTTATACTCTTTCTCTCATTTTGATCCACCATCTCCACTATTGGAGACTCACTCTCCTTCTTCACGAGAGACTACTGAGGTGAAGTCAAGTCACTTGAACTTATGTGTTGTTCCTGAGACTAGTGTTGTGACTTCTACACCTCCACTTCCTATTCATATTACATCTATTTCACGTGATTACTTTTCAACATTTCCCACTATTGTAGCTCCACTCATCGAGCCACCTACTATAGTTGTTGAGGATATATCAGAGGACACACATCTCCTCTTAGATGACAGATTCAACACACTTGTTATCCCACCTCTATTGGAGATTCCATTTCAAGATTCTCATGAATTCTCCTTTGAGCATCAGTTAGGACTTCTAGCTTCACCTTACATTCAGGGGTTTCACCCTCCTTATCTACTACCTATATTTCTTTCAGATTGGAGCCAAATTTGTATGTTCATCGACACATGAGTTTTGCCATTCTGGGGGGGCTATGAAGTCTCATTCCTCTATCATGGTGGGTTTCATTGTACTTATGGTCTTGAGAGAGTCTCTTGAGATATTTCATTTGTGCATTGTTTTCAATCTCTTTTTGGAGTAGATTTTTTCCCATTGGGTTTTCTCTATTTCTTTGTTTCATAGAGATTTGGTTGTAATTGGGTACCTCATCAGGCCTTGTTGCTGAGACCCAAGTTTTTCTTTCTGCATTGTTTGTAGCTACATTATTGCTCATCTTAAGGGGCGGTGTTAGAGTAAAAGGTTAATTTAATTTAATTTATTAAATTACCTTTACTCCCTTCTTAAAATTTCCTTTTATGCACTTGCATTTCCATTTAATAATTAATTCTAGTAACTATTAAATACCATTTACCTCTTAGGGTTTTCCTTTTATGTTTTTTGATCTCCTTCTATAAGGATTGATCTTTTGTAAATATCTCTCATTCTTTTCAGTCTAATAATATAATTTTCCATATTCTCAGAGCAAAATCCTTGCCTCTTCTTTGTGTTTTCTTCTTTGTGACAGGTTCTTGCATGCATGCGTTTGTCAATTTTTGTGGATTTGTATTGCTCAAATCCTACAACAAATAAACTTTGAGATTGAGGGGTCATAATTCATCTACATACCTAGAACCAACTATTAGCCAAAGAAACACAAAAAAACAAAGCCAAAGAAGGATACAAAATATTTGAACAATAATAGGACATATATAAAGAACCAAAAGAAGAATGACACTCATGTAGAAAAACCACCCACACTAAGTAATGAGTAAGGTAATAAATCCATTACATGCCATCATACCAAGAAAGCTAAAGATAAGCAATTAAAAGGAAATTTGGAGATCACCCACATAGGGGAAGGCAAAAGAGTGAAGATTTATCCGTGCCAAAATACATGACACAAATGATAGAAGAAAGCTACAGAGATAACATAATACTCATCTCATAGGAACTAGATTATTCAATAATATTTAGTATCAAATGAAGAAAAATAGGTGGCAAACAGATAAGAAATCATACTAGAACTGAATGAGGGGAGGACATGTATAACTATATCACACACATGTGAAACCAAGGAAGCCCATGTCATGCACAACAACAACCTCAGTGACAATTATCAACATACCACACATGGGAAGGCATAAAGAAATTTAATAATAATTAAGTAAATGCCTCAGAATTAATTAGTGAGAAAATGGATGGGTACGATTGAGGGGAGACATAAGGGGATGGAAAATGTAATAAAACATTCTTAGCACCCATATTTGTAAGTAAATCCACCAATTAATTTTATCATTCTATACACATGGGTCATGGCTAGATATCAAGGCACTGCCTAAATAGCCAAAAATTTGCACCTCTTAGATTATTGTGCCCCACGTTCCATTTTCCACCTCTAATGTAATGGTTTGATCATACATACATATATACATACATACATGTTGGTACACACAAGGACTATTGTCACCACACATCTGACATACATTAACCAATCTTATTGTTAAAAATATAAATATAGTAATGATAAAATTATTCGAAGAGAAATATAGATTAATAAAAATATTTTTTCATTCTCATTTAATATTTAAGATAACTTCCATCACAAAATATTAAAGATCACCGTGTGTGATCCGAAATGTTGATGCTTAAAAAATTGTGACACAATCAAGCTCTAGAAAATCTTCTCATGATATTACTAATGGATTGTGGAAATCAAATGACATTAATATTAAAGATAACAACTTTAGGTATTATATTAAATGATAGTTTAAAGTGCTTAATTTTATAATATGTTATATAATCTTTTACAATATTTTTTATATATCATCTTTTAGTTTTATTTTACACAATTCAATCATTTGATATAGTTAGATTAAAAAAATTAATTATTTTTATTTTTTAATATTCATTTTTAAATTATTATTTTATTTTTAAAACTTCAGTATGTTATGAAAAAACTATTATTTTTTAAAATTCTATTTTATTTTACATTGATATATTAAAAGAAATGTATTGTTGGATTTATACATATTTCCAAAGTAAAAATAAAATATTCATATATAAAATAAAATAAAATATTTTTTTGTGTAACAAATAAATCATTGAAATAAAAATAATATTAATATTCAATTTTAATTTTTAAAAATATATTACATTTTTTCATTATAAATATTTAGGAAAATGTAATAATTTTGTTATGCATTAAAAGTTTCATTATTTTATCTTAAAAAGTAAAATTTTGATATCATATTTAGTAAAGAAACTAAGTATATGAAAATAATATTATTTATAAATGTCAAATTTATATATCAAAATAAAATTAAAAAAATCAATTGTGATTTTTTTTGGAAATGTCAAATTTGTCTATCAATATAAAATAAAATAAAAATTAAAAAAATAAATTTTCTACTTTATAATATAATGAACTTTAAAAGCATGAACATATAACATAATGGTAAAATTGTGAGCTTCTTATTGGGAGGTCTTGGATTTGAATCTACTCGAACTTAACAAATAATAATAATTAATATTTACATATAGTAATAATTAAAATTTGATATAAAAGATATATATTAAAATTTATATAGTAATTATAAAATGTTAAAAATTAAATTATTTAAAAGTATACAATATAAAATTGTTATATTAAATATCACACGATAATGAATTAATATATTTGTTTTAAAATACTTTTATCATTAATATATTTATACTTTTGACATGAGTGAGTAAAATTAAATATTGGACATGAAAATTATATATATTATAAAATATTATAATAATTATAAAATTTAAAAGGTTTTTATTTATTTAAAATATACAATATAGAAATGTTATATATGAAATAAAATTGATTTTAAATTACTCATATCATTATATTTATATTTGTGACATCAATTGTTATTAATGACAAGTTAAATTAGCAAGTTAGATCGGTGTTGACAATCATGATAATCCCAACCGTTTGGTGTACAAGTATGTATGTATGACCCTACCACTACATAGGAAGAGGGCAATGGAACATGAGGCCCAACAATTTAGGAAGGTGCAATTTTTTGGCTATTTAGCCATTGTCCTCAAATGATTACTAAAAAATGTAATATTCTAAAGCTCATTGCTAGTTAAAAATACTCATTAATTGATATGTTTCCATAATATAATTGATCAAATATTTGATGTTAGTTTTCTTGTATCAAGCTTCCTGAATAGTACCATTTTTATCTACTTTTCAAGATAACGTTTCCTAGTTTCTAAGTTAGACACATAGGAATGTGTAGCCTACATGTTTACTATTTCATGTCCCAACAATAAAGAAAACTCTTAGCATCTTATAGAGTAAAGTCAACATAATTTCCAATAGTGAAAAATCTTTAAAATGCTCAACACTATTAAAAATTTCAACATTTTTTCTTGCAGTTTAGGGGGCTAATTGTATCATTTATAAATTATTTCTACTCCTAAGAACATAAATGTTGTACTCCAATGGGTTGAAAGGGGTCATAGGATTTTGACCAAATACATGACAACATATGTCCCTAGGGGTCCTACAACCCCTAGGGATATACATGTTGTGTTCCAATAGGTCAAAAGGGGTCATAGGATATCCTATGACCCCTTTCAACCAAATAGAAGACAATACATGTCCCTATGGGTCCAAAGACCCCTAGGGATATACATCATGTGTTCTAATGGGTCAAAAGGGGTCATAGGATATCGAATGAGCCCTTTTAACCAAATAGATGACAACATGTGTTCCTAGGAACATACATGTTGTGTTCTAATAGGTCAAAAGGGGTTATAGGGTATCCTATGACCTATTTCAACCAAATAGAAGACACCATATGTCCCTAAGAGTCCTAGGACCCCCACAGACTCACATCATGTGTTCTAATCAAAGGAAAGGGGTCATAATATATCCTATGACCCCTTTCAACCTGTTACATGATAGCATATGTCTCTAAGGGTCCTAAGACCCCTAAGGAGATACATATTGTGTTCTAATGGGTCAAAAATTGTCATAGGATATCCTATGACCGTGCTAGCCCAAATAGAAGACAACATATGTCCCTAGGGGTCCTAGGACCCCTAGGGACATACATCATGTGTTCTAACTGGTGAAAGGGGTCATAGGATATTGTATGACCCATTTAGATCAAATAGATGACAACATATGTTCCTACGGATCCTAGTACCCCTAAGGACATACATCCTATGTCCCAATGGGTCAAAAGGGATCATAGGATATCCAAGACTTCTTTCTACCAAATACATAGCAACATATTTTCCTAGGGTTCCTAGCACCCTTAGGGACTTACATGTTTTCTAATGGGTCAAAAGGGGTCATAGTATATCCTATGACCTTGTTTGACCCAATACAGGATAACATATGTCCTTAGCAGTCCTAAGACCCCTAAGGAGATACATGTTGTGTTCCAATAGGTTGAAAGGGGTCATAGGATATCCTATGGCCCCTTTCAACCAAATAGAAGACAATATATCCCTAGGAGTCCTAGGACCCCTAAAGACACACATCATGTGTTCCAATCGGTTGAAAGGGGTCATAAGATATCCTATGACCTCTTTTGACCCATTACAAGATAACATATGTCTTTAGGGGTCCTAGGACCCTTAGGGACATTCATGTTGTGTTTAAATAGGTCGAAAGAGGTCATAGGACACTCTATGATCCTTTTCGATCAAATAGATGACAACATATGTTCCTAGGGGGTCATAAGATATCCTGTAACCCCTTTCAACCCTTTGCCAAACAACATATGTCCCTAGGGGTCCTAGGTTTCCTAGGGACATTCATGTTGTATTTGAATGGGTCAAAAGGGATCACAATACATCCTATGACCCCTTTCGACTAAATAATGGCAACATACATTTGTAGAGGCCTAGGACTCGTGGGGACATACATCATGGCTTCTAATGGGCTTCCTATGACCCCCTTTGATCAAATGCACAATAAAATATGTCCCTAAGGGTCCTAGGACCCCTAGGGTAATACATGTTGCATTCCAATAGGTGAAAAGGGGTCATATGATATCTTATAGCCCCTTTCAACCAAACAAAAGACAACATATGTCCATAGGGGTCTAAGGACGCCTAGGGACATACATCATATGTTCTAATGGGTCAAAAGGGGTCATAGGATAGGCTATCCTATACTATGACCCCTTTCGACCTATTATATGAAAAAATATGTCTCTAGGGGTCCTCAAAGCCCTATGGACATGCATGTTATGTTCCAATGGGTCAAAAGGGGTGATAGGGTATGTCCCTAGGGGTCTTAGGACCAATAGGGACATATGTTGTCATGTAATGGGCTGAAGCGGTCATAGGATATCCTATGACCCCTTTCGGCCCATTACATGACAACATATGTCCCTAGGGGTCCTAGGACCCTTAGGGACATACATAATGTGTTCCAATGGGTCAAAACCCAATACATGATGACATATGTCCCTAGCAATCCTATGACCCCTAGGGATATACATGTTGCATTCCAACAGGTCAAAAGTGGTCATATGATATCCTATGACACCTTTTAACCAAATACAAGACAAATATGTCCCTAGGGGTCTTAGGACCCCTAGGGACATACATCATGTGTACTAATGGGTAGAAAGGGGTCATGGGATATCTTATGGACCCTTTTGATAAAATACAAGGCAAAATATGTTTGTAGGGGTCCTAGGGCTCCTAGGGACATACATCATGTATTCCAATGGGTTGAAAGGGGTCATAGGATCTCAAAAAATAGATGATAACATAAGTTTATAGGGGTCCTAGGATCTCTTGGGACATACATGTTCTATTTCAATGGGTTAAAAGGGGTCATAAGATACCCTATGACTCCTTTCAACCCATTACATGACAACCTATGTTCCTAGGGGTCCTACGACCCCTATGGACATACATCATGTGTTAAAATGGGTTGATAAGGGTAATATGATATCTTATTACCCCTTTCGACCCATTACACGACAACATATGTCCCTAGGATTACTAGGACCCCTAGGGACATACATGTGGTGCTCCAAGTGGTTGAAAGAGGTCATCAAATACCCTATGACTGCTTTCAACCAAATAAAAGACAACATATATTCCTAGGGGTCCTAGGAGCATACATGTTCTATTTCAATGGGTCGAAAGGGGTCATAGGTTACCGTTTAACCCCTTTAGACCCATTATACAACAACATATCTCCCTAGGGATCCTGGGACCCCTAGGGACATACGTCATCTTCTCTAGTGGGTCGAAATGTGTCATAGAATATCTTATGACCCCTTTTGTGCCATTACACAATGACATATGTCCCTAGGGGTCATAGGATCCCTAAGGACATACATCATGTGTTCTAATGAGTTGAAAGGGGTAATAAGATACCCTATGACCCCTTTCAACCCATTACACTACAACATATGACAACTTAGTTCGATAAAATAGTATATAATATTGAATAAAAATGCATATTTAATAAAATATATAATACTATATAATTATTTATAATATTGTGTTAAAATATATTGGAATATATATTATAATATATTTAATACTATATATAATATACAATACTATAGATAATATAGAATACTATATAATACTATGACCCTAATATATTATATAATTATATTTAATAGTATACATAGTATTATAATAATAATATTTATTATATAATATGTATAATAATAGAGTACTCTATAATAATATTTATATATTAATATAACTTAGTTAGAACTACTAATTATATTTTAAACTATTTACATAACTTTTTCTTTAAATGTAAAAAGTTCCAAAATTTAAATATTTTTATTTTGTCACCATCAATTGGGTACCTGATTAGGCTTGGTATTTACCAAGCCTATTTGGTCAACTAAAAAAACTTTTTTTTGCCATATTTATTTGACATCCAGACTTCATCTGACCATCTAATGGCTCTTATTTAATCCAAATTCATTGAAATGAAAAGAGTTTCTTGATAACATTCTCAAGATTCCATCAAGATAATTATTGTCAAAATACAAGTTTGATAGATGATTATTTCTTAATTTCTAATGAATATGCCTATAAAGTGAAGATTGACATACTAATTAAAAAACAACTACAACTTTCAAACATAATATTTTTAAAATCCAAAAGATGTGTCACATTCTATGACTTGCCTACTACAAGGAGTTAATTTTTTTTTATTTTTAAAGTTTTGAATTAGTTAAGGTGGTCAGACATGGGAGTTTTCTTTATTCTGAAAATGTTATAGTAGAAAATTAATATTTATTTATTTATTTCAAGTATAAATAACCAAAAATATGTGTCACATTTGGGTATGAGTCTACTTATTATATCTAGAATCTTATTAAAAAATATTATCATTTAATTTTGATGAAGGCGGTAAAACATACACCTACTTTTTATTTTCATCTTGATTTTTTGTACTACTGCATTAAAATCCAAAATTTTTACCAATCATTTTGTTTTGGATAAGGCCTAGTAGTTTAGAAACTACTTGTCATTTCCTATAGATCCTTTCTTACAAATTTTTGATATAAAGTTCATAACTACTTTAAAATTATGGGTCAAGTTAACATAACCTTGATTTTTTGATTTTTAGCTGCCACTTAAGACATAGTTTGGTTGACCATGATTCTGCACATACCCTTCTCTATTGAGATTATTTTACTCATTGCCTCTACTCAACCATTAGACATTTTGGGTGAAAAAGGTTTTAAAAATAAATAAAAAATTTCATGATCAACAAAAGCACTCACCATAATTCAAATCCAAAAGATGTAATCCAACAATAGGTTTATTGCAAACCACAACTTTCATTTGTTGTCAAATCAATATTTCTAGAAAGTTGGTGTTTCATTTCTTGTGCAAGTTTTTAATGTGGTAGGAATCTCCATTTTCCACCCAAATTTATTGTAATAAATGGTTAATTAAATGAAAATAAACATTCACATATTTCAAACTACAAAAACCCTCAAAATGGAATTTTTTTTGAACCACTCTATTTTTTGTTACCATTTTTTGTACGAAAAACATATGTGAATTTCTCATTTTATTTTAAGTAGTTGAATATACAAAGATTTTCAAATGTGGTCGCTGGGCACAACCAATAAAAAAAGAACTCAAAAGTACTCACAACAATGGCTAAATAAGACCAATCAAATACATAGATTGTTGATTGTATCTAATAAAATTTGTAAACTTAATTTTTTTAATTTAAAAATTGTACATAAACACAGTGAATCTTTCTTTAGTTTTACCCTTGGAAATTAGATTTATTAATACTACTCACATATGGGAATCACATTTCACTAAAAATTCTTGGTAAAAACCATAAAACCCTCTACTTTCCCTGTATTTGGAGGCTTAAATCACAAATAAATATTGAAGAAACTAGTTCAAATTCAATTGTTACAAAGAATAAAATGTGCTCATCTCATTCCCCCTAAAGTTCATACTCAATTGTCTCTCTTGTGCATTATTTGCACCGATTCTTTATAGTAGGTATTTGTTGGCAGAAAACCTAAGGTATGTAACACATTAGGGAGAAATTATATACATAGGATGATGATAAGTTATCATGCAAGTGGACTATGTTTAACACTTTACCTATGTTGCATGACAACTTAGGCTGGGATCCAATAGAGGGGGACTCCCTTCAAAATAGAATGGTGACCTCCAAGATTTTTAAGAAATGTTTAAAGACAAGTGATCCCATGAATCATATATTATATGTAGGTTAAAATTTCAGCTTCTAAATTTATGGAAGTTGGAAAGATTTCAAAATTTCAAAATATTAGAAAAGAACTTTACTTTCCTTCAAGATTTCATTTTTAGAGTAGGAAAAAATGAGCATGTTATTGACATGTGACATAACTTTTCCCTAAGCTAGTGAGGTAATTTCCCACCCCACTCCTTTTTCACTTGCTCAAACTTAAAAGGGCTAAAAAATAAGGGCTCCTATTTTGGACGAAAAGATTCTAAATAATCCTTTAGCCCACCCCCCCCCCGCCCGCCCGCCCAAATATTATCATGGGATCTCTCTTCCCTAAAAAATAGAGCCCAAGCCCCCCTCATGGGACCCTTCTCGTAACTTCCTTCATTTAAAGCTTTACCTGTGTTGCTAGAAAATTGTGCTAGCTAATGTATTGATAAAATCACAGTTTTACAAAATAAAAATTTCCAAAATTGTTTGCATATAATTAATTATAGTTAACGACAAGTTTTTCACATTTTTACTAAAAAAATCAAACATACCTTTGAAGGTAACACATTCTTTCCAACATTACTTGGAGTTTGTTGAATTGCATCTATAACCTTCTTGCACATTGTTGTCATGATCTCAAAGTCTACAATCCACTCTCATTCATTTATCTTCTCCAAATTTGTAAAACAAGTGTGAAATTGCATATAATTTATAGACAACTTCGTATGCAAAAAAACATCTCAAACCCTAAAGAAGCAAAATAATAATGCAAAAAAAAAGTTATTTCTTAAAAATGTAGGCTAAGCACATAGGGAAGAAAAGAAAATTTGACATAATTTTGAATGAATCTTTCAAATAATGAAAAGATGCCCAAATAAGGTATTAGATAAAATAAATAACATACCTAGTGCATTCTAGGGGTTTTTTTTTGTGGCGACATCTTCACATTTAGGAGTTACAACAATGCATTGCCTCAAACGTTCTATCAATCCGAATTCTATGTGTTAATACAATAAAATTGAGGTTTTGGAGCTTGACCTAATGAAGCTTTCCAAAAAGAAGGCAAGAACATTTTGTAGAATCTTCCAATAATATTATTGTTATTCTTTTAATTGCTAAACTCATGGCAAAATTAAGAATAACAAATAAAAAATGAAAGTTATAACTAGAAATAAATTTTGAAAATAAAAGAGTAACTTCAATAAGACACTAATATAACATAGGCAAATGAAAACACTAGACATAGACTAAAGCCTATATATAAGCAAGAAGTAATAATTTTTTTACAATCAACAATTTTCATAAAATAAAAAACACTAAAGTGGATTAATTCTAGGCCCGATCCAGTCTCCTCCGTGCCATATACGCACCGCGTATTCAAAACAAATTAACGAATCTATGTTCACGACGAATTCCACAAGCTTTTGACTATGTTTATATTCCTACTGTTCCAAAAGCAGATTTTGTTGTTAAACCAGTTTTCAGTGGAAAGGACAGTGGCTCTAACGTTACTAACTCCTTTATTAATGCATTAATACATTCGTTTCAAGGAATTAATTGAGCACTCAAAATCTTGGCGACGTCGTTGTCCTGATTTGGGGTGTACATGACAGTGACAATACTTCTTTCCCCGCTCCTTTCTCTTCCACAGCAATTTTGTATTTTTGTCATCTCTGTCCTTTAACTGTTGACTAACATGAGAATCGTATCATCACTTCGCGTTTTACTCATTTCCCGCATCTTTCTTCCCCACTTGTATTGGCGACTCTTCTTCGGAACCCTTTTTCGCTTTCTTAGACGCGCCTCACAATAATTTAGGATTATACAATACCTGTTATTTATAAAAATACCACTTCTGATTTAGAAGAGCAATTAAAGAGAACAAGCAAAGCTGGATTTAGATTTGCAGAACAATCCTCGGCAAACTATGGATTTCGATTTGCCGACCACGCCCCAGTAAGTATGATTTGCATCTGTTGATTGATTGATTCATATGCCTTTATTGCCCCTCATCGACTACAATGCCCAAATGGTGCTGATAATCTAAGAAAATGTTTTTATAGGTTCAGTGTTGGTGGGGAAGTAGCGGCTTTCATTGCTTCTTGCGGGATCCTGCTGAAGGCTTGGGAGGAGATTACTTCTAGAAATAATGTAGATTACTTTGTGAAAGAAAATGAACTTGAAGGCGTAGCATATGTGAGCTTCCCTTCATTTTCTACAGAAGATTTCATTAATGTCAGAGGTAGTAGCAGATATGGAGAATACGATATAAGGAATGAGAGAATCTTCTATGACTGCCTCAAGGGCGACCACGCTCATAAGCCGGCCCTTGTTCACGAGGGAGCTCTCAACCGATTCCGCCGAATTCTCGAAAGACCGGATTTCCAAAAGGAGGTAAACATGCTCTTAATTTGTTCCTTAACTAAAAGTTTCCGTTGTGTCATGGGATCCCTATCATTGCATTCCCCAAATATCATGGCTCTCCCTATACCCACCAATAGTAATCTTTGCCTATATCAATAAAAGTAAGGCAGTTGCAGGTTTTGTGATTTTGGATAGGCATTTTGATTTGTCTTGTAGAAATCGAGAGATTTCTACAAATCTCAATTTAGCCAAATCAATGTTTTGCAAATCTTCATTCTTATTTTTGGAATTTTACTTGAACCGCTGTTTCGTTCGGAAGATGAGTGAGAAGACACGTTTTTATGCGTAAGCTTGGAGTTGCAGGGTGGACTCCAAAAAGTAGTTCAATCTATTGTTTTTACACCTCAACAAGTATAACCAGGTTTTGATTTTCAATTCTAAAAACCTGGTTTTGAGACAAAATTAAAAGTCTGAAACTCTAATTTTATTTTTCCATTTTGAAACAAACACAAAATTTTCAAATCCAGATTTTAAAAAAGCCAATTCGTGTCATCTTCCACGAACCAAATGGAGGATATTTATTATAAGTTTTGTGATTCTAGATGGGCATTTAGTAAATGTGAGGAAGGGTATTAGTAAGTAGTAATAATTGATTTGATTTGGGGTATATCAGATTTTACTGTATTTTGATTTATTTTTTAGCATTATTAGATTTCCACAATTTATGTATATTTTATTTCAATTTTTAAAGAGTTATAAATGATGGTGTTTGTAATGCATGTATTGATTCATAATATTTTCATTTCTGTTTTGAAAATTATAAAATTTGTACAAATGATCTTAATAATCATACACTATTGATATCAATAAAACTGCCTAATTCTTGGAGTCTTTTTTTCTAGCTATTTGGTAAATTGATAAGGAAGAGATATTTTTCCATAGCAAGTTAAATAGTGATATTGCTATCAGCATTCAACTGTGTAGTTTTTGAGTCAAACTCATTGACCCATGTATCATGAGTAGTAGTTCACACAAACCCATCTCCCATAAGAATGACGTAAAGTCAATGAATTTACACAATATTACTATTTGATAAAATTTTAATAAATATTTAATTAACAAAAATTAATAGAACATAAATCTTCCCTAATTGTTTAGTGTCAAAGTTTGGAGCACCCATCTTGGATCATTTGCTAGATATGTATCTATGTAATCATGTTTGTTTGTTTATTTGCTCCCTCAGATAAAAGGCTTAAAGGTACAAACCATAATATTTGTGGGCCATTCCATGGGAGGTGCAGTTGCAGCCCTGGCATCTCTCTTCTACCTTCAGAAGAGGGTGCGAGGAAAATCTTATTTCTGCATCACATTTGGTTCTCCTTTGGTGGGAAACGCTGTTCTTGGGGAGGCCATTGGGGGTCAAGATTGGGTACGAAAATTTTGCCACGTTGTCTCTAACTTTGATATTGTTCCTAGGATGCTCCTTGCACCATTTGACTCAATTGTTGACCATTTGAATGAAATTACACCTCATTGGGGTAAATACGGAATGAGCAGCGGCTGTGTTGCTGCAACAAGTCTTGTTGAGAAAGTCCTACAGTGCACATCTGAATCTAGTCATACAAGCCCATATAGACCTTTTGGTACTTACATGTTTTGTTCAACCAAAGGTGCAGCTTTTATTGATGACTCTGAAGCTGTCATGAAGATGCTGCATTTCACTATGCAAGGAATTCCTTTGGATCAATATGTAGACACCTGTGCTTCATATCACATGGGTTATGGAAAAATTTTGGAGGCTGTCACCGATGCTTTGCTAAATGCAACGCCATTTGCATACTCTGCCACAGATCCCTTCGAGGTGGGAATAGCGCTGGAATTGGAAGCCATGGCTGTTGGAGCTCAGGTAATCTCACAATTTATGCTTTCTTTAGCCTCTATCAAGAAAATGAATTTTTCATATATTTAAAGAGGCTGATTAGTTTTCCTTTATCTTTATAAGGAGAAGCATGATGCATCTATTGTTCTCAAGGAATCTGGAGAGAAGAAACATGAGCAAGATACGAACGCTGACAAACTAAATGAAGAGTTGAGTAAAATGCAGAGCTATATGGCAGAGGTGGAATGGTACAAGGCAGATTGTATGAGGTCCTCTGGCTACTATGATTCTTTCAAACAGCAGAAGGAACGGCGAGATATGCAAGTAAATATTTACCGAGAGAAGTTGGAGAGATTCTGGAAGGAGGAAATAGTTGAAAAATCAGAGGAGAAGCATGTGTTGCCGAGTGACCTGAGAAGCAGAAATAAATGGATCAACGCTGGCACCGCATACAGAAGACTTGTAGAGCCTCTTGACATTGCCCACCACTATCGTACACGGAAAGACACAAGAAGTTATCTTTCACATGAGGTGAGACCCCGGCATCACGAAGTTCTTGAGAAATGGCTGAAAGAAAAAGAACAAACACGCGGTGATAGAGGGAAAAAGGATCGCACAATGTTTGCATCCTTGACTTCAGACTCCTGCTTTTGGGCTCGCATTGAAGATTCTTCTCTAGCGTTGGCAAATCTCCTGCAACAGAATGACCCACTTCCAAACATAAAGGCCTTAGTGCTAAAACACCGAGAGTTTCAAAATACTATCTGGAATATGATCAAAGATAAGAGTGTTTCTAAAGAGGTTTTCTTAGAGGGGAGTAGCTTCATGAGTTGGTGGGAACACTACAAAAGGTTCATGACTTGGTGGGAACAGCGAACCCCATCAAGATCTCCCTTGTCAAGCGCTCCTTTGTACAACTTCATGCAAAATGAAGAGTACAATTCATGAGAGGGGACCTTTTCATCCTCTTGTATGATTTTCTTGTCTTAACAAAAATACATTTTTCTTTTGTGGTATGTTTATAGTAGTTTTATAAACATTCACTAGGTAACTATGATGTCATATAGTGTTGACACACAATCCTCAATTTTATATCCATGTCTCATGGCATGGGATAGTGAGAATGTCCTCTTGATGTTGGAGAAGTTGAATATTTTGTCTCTTTTTTAAATCTTTTGTAAAACCGTTTTAATCAAAAGAAAGTCATCTACAACTTTTCTCTTTTACAAATACCCAGCGAAGGCTTATAATTGTAAGTAAATAAGTTCAAAGTATAGCTTGTTGATCTCAATGTTGTCACTTGATGCAAAATAGGTTATAATAATGGTAGCGTAATGTGACTGAAAAGTCCATAAAGCCCTTGATAGTGGCCAACTTGATAAAGTGGACATATACATATTAAATGTGATCAAATTCTTATTAAATGTTTTAGTGACATTTGGCTTAGCACATCTTAAATGGATATTTAATACATAGCCCACAATCATGTTGAGTTAGATTAACTAACTACTCAAGGTTACTAAACATGGTCTATGTGATGCCACTTGGCAATGCTTTTGTGATGGAATTCAAAATCATTTCATTTTGGTTAAAGTCTTTTTTGAAAAGATATCGAACATAGATGCTCATCAGTTTTGATCGCAAACCCTATCACTCCCATGTTTAACTTTGACTGTAATTCTTAAAATAGATCGCTTGGATTATTTGATGGATTTTTATATGTCAATGAGTGCATCTATTTGAATGATGCTACTCTTACACAAGTTTGGTAAAGGTATTATAATGTTTTGTCAGATGTTTCAATTTCTTGAGTTACATGAAAATATTGTGATAAATTTCTTTTAGCCATTTATTAGTCTACTAATTTAATTTTTCTTGTGACTTGAAATCTTGGTTGAAATGATAAATTGCAGCAAGGGCTTTCATAAGAAGAATATTTTTCTCAAGTAAAGGGTATTTGTGTGGATTTATGGAACTTCACCGAACTTTTCTTGTGAGGGTTTGAAGAATACAAAAGTTTTAGAGATAATTTTGTATCCCTCTTCATCATTTTCTAGGATATTGTTAGAAGGAGGTAAGTTCTAATATCTCCAGTCATAGGTATGCTCACATCTACATCTCTTCATTAGTAATATCACAAGCAAGAAGAGATTGGTGACTAGGGTTTGATATCATATTTTATTGCTTCCCCAAATATCATAATTTTTGTCTTTTAATACCAACAAGAAACTATGATAGGGGCAAGTGCACCACGTTGTGGTACCAAAAAGATGACACCTTTTTTTTTTTTTTTTTTTCTTTTCCAAAATATCCAATAGCATGCACATGCTATAGTGTGCATGCACTATGGCCTAGGCTTAGGCTTGTGTAGCCCAGGACATAGTGTGTGCACACTATAGCATGCACGCACTATGGGATTCTCCATAGTGCTTACGCGCTTTTGGAAATCACATAAACAAACACCTACTCTCTCTCCCTCTCTCTCTCTCCCCACCCCTCCCCTCCCCCCCCCCCCCCCTCTCTCTCTCTACTTCTACCTCTCTCCCTACCCCATCCCCTCTCTCTTTCTTTGCATCTTATACTATACTCTTTACCTCATCCCCCCCTCTCTCTTTTTGTGCATCTTATACCATACTCTTCCCCCCCCCCCCCCCCTCTCTCTCTCTCTCTACCTCCCTCTCTCTCTATCTCTCACTCCCTCTCTCCCTACCCCATCCCCCCCACTCTCTCTCCCCCATGCTCACCCATCCCCTACTTTATGTTCCTCTTTCTCTATTTCTATGCATCCTATCCCATGTACTCTTTAAACTCCCATCCCCTATACCCAATCAATCTCTCCCAATCTCTCTCCTATCCCTACTCTCTCTCTCTCTCTCATCCCCTACTCTATGTCTCTCTCTCTCTTTCTATGTATCCCATCCCACGTACTCTTTGAACCCCCATCCTACTCCCCCCCCCCCCCTCTCACACTCTCTTTCTCTCTACCTCTCTCCCTACCCCATCCATCTCTCTCTTTCTTTGCATCCTATCCCATACTCTTTACCTTATCCTGTACACTCTCTGCATCTTATCACGTATTATTTCCCCCATCCCATACTCTCTCTCTCTCTCTCTCTCTCCCCCATCCCCTACTTTGTGTCCCTCTCTCTCTTTCTATGGATCCCATCCAATGTACTCTTTGAACCCCCATCCCCTACTCCCTATCAATCTCTCCCACTCTCTCTCTCTCCCCCCTCTCCATCCCTCCCTCTCTCTTCCTCCCTCCATCTCTCCCTACCCCATTCTCTCTCTCTCTCTCTCTCTCTCTCTCTCTATCTATCTATCTCTCACGCATGCACACACACATGCTCATCTGTCCCCTACTTTATTTTCCTCTCTCTCTTTCTATGCATTGTATCCCATGTACTCTTTGAACCCCCATCATGTACGCCCTCCCCCCCTCTCTCCCCCTCTCCCTCTCTCTACCTCTCTCCCTATCCCATCCTCTCTTTCTCTCTCTTTCTTTTCCTCGTATCCCATACTCTTTACCTCATCTCTCTCTAGATCCTATCCAATGTACTCCTTGAACTCCCATCCCCACTCCCTATCAATCTCTTTCTCTCTCTCTCCTATCCCCTTCTCCCTATCTTCCCCTCTCCATCCCTCTCTCTCTCTACATCTTATCTTGTACTTTTTCCCCATCCCCTACTCTCTCTCTCTCTCTCTCTCTCTCTCTCTCTCTCTCTCCCTCTCCCTCTCCCTCTCTCACGCACACACACACGCTCGCCCATCCCTTACTTTATTTTCCTCTCTCTCTCTCTCTCTCTCTCTCTCTCTCTATACATCGTATCCCATGTACTCTTTGAACCCCCATCATGTACTCCCCCCTCTCTCTCTATATCCCTCTCTCTCTCTACCTCTCTCCCTACCCCATCCTCTCTCTTATTTCCTCGTATCCCATACTCTTTACTTCACTTGTCTCTCTCTAGATCTCATCCAATGTACTCTTTAAACTCCCATCCCCACTCCCTATTAATCTCTCCCTCTCTCTCTCCTATCCTCTTCTCCCTCTCTCCCCCTCTCCATCCCTCCCTCTCTCTCTCTTTACATCTTATCCTATACTCTTTCCCCCATCCCCTACTCTCTCTCTCTCTCTCTCTCTCTCCCCCCCCCCCCATGCTCACCCATCCCCTACTTTATGTTCCTCTCCCTCTTTCTATGCATCCTATCCCATGTACTCTTTGAAACCCCATCCCCTACCCCTATCAATCTCTCTCTCTCTCTCTCTCTCTCTCTCTCCCCCCCCCCCATCCCACTCTCTCCCATCCCCTACTCTATGTCCCTCTCTCTCTTTCTATGTATTCTATCCCATGTACTCTTTGAACCCCCATCCCCTACTCCCCCCTCTCTCTCTATCTCTCTCCCTACCCCATCCCCTCTCTCTTTCTTTGCATCCTATCCCATACTCTTTCCCCCATCCCATACTCTCTCTCCCATCCCCTACTCTATGTCCCTCTATTTCTTTCTATGGATACCATCCAATGTATTCTTTGAACCCCCATTCCCTACTCCCTATCAATCTCTCCCGCTCTCTCTCTCCTATCCCCTTCTCACTCTCACCCCCTCTCTATCCCTCCCTCTCTCTCTCTCTTCCTCCTCCCTCCCTCTCCCTCCCTCCTCTATTTCTCTATCTCCCTCCATTTCTCCCTACCCCATCCTCTCTCTCTCTCTCTCTCTCTCTCTCTCTCTCTCTCTCTCTCTCTCTCTCTCTCCCCCTCTCTCCCTCCCTCCCTCTCTCTATCTCTCATGCACACACACACACACGCGCTCACCCATCCCCTACTTTATTTTCCTCTCTCTCATTCTATGCATCGTATCCCATGTACTTTTTGAACCCCCATCCTGTACTCCCCCCCCTCTCTCTACCTCTCTCCCTACCCCATCCTCTCTCTTTCTTTTCCTCATATCCTCTACTCTTTACGTTATCTCTCTCTCACATCCAATGTACTCTTTGAACTCCCATCCCCACTCCCTATCAATATCTTCCTCTCTCTCTCTCTCTCTCCTATCCCCTCCTCTCTCCCCCTCTCCATCTCCCTCTCTCTCTCTCTCTCTCTCTCTCTCTCTCTCTCTCTCTCTCTCTCTCTCTCTCTCTCACTCTCGCTCTCGCTCTCTCCCTCTCTCTCTATCTCTCATGCACACACACACACATGCTCACCCATCCCCTACTTTATTTTCCTCTCTCTCATTCTATGCATCATATCCCATGTACTCTTTGAACCCCATCCTGTACTCCCCCCTCCTATCTCTCTACCTCTCTCCCTACCCCATCCTCTCTCTCTTTTTTTTCCTTGTATCCTGTACTCTTTACCTCATCTCTCTCTAGATCTCATCCAATGTACTCTTTGAACTCGTATCCCCACTCCCTCTCTCTCTCTCTCTCTCTCTCTCTCTCCCCTATCCCCTTCTCCCTCTCCCCCCCCTCTCCATCTCTCTCTCTCTCTACATCTTATCCCATACTCTTTCCCCCATCCCGTACTATCTCTCTCTCTCTCTCTCTCTCTCTCTCTCTCTCTCTCTCTCTCTCTCTCTCTCTCTCTCTCTCCCCCCACTCTCTCTCTCTCTATCTCTATTTATTTCACTCTCCTCCCTTTCTCCCTCTGCATTCCTTACTCTCTTAGTCTCTCACTCAACCTTAATCCCTCTCTCTATGCATCCTATCTCGTGCTCTTTCTCCATTCCCTTCTCTCTCAATCCTCTCTCACACTCTACATCCTATCCCCTACTCTCTCCCCATCCTCTAGTCTCTCTCACTCTCTACCCTCTCTCCCTCTCTACCTCTCTTTGAAACAAAAGGCTTACAAAGCATGTGTGCACTATAGCACTCATGTGCTATTTAAGCCTTGAAATTAAAAAATCTTTAAATAGTGCGCATGCGCTATAGTGTGTACACGCTATTATGCATACACACTATATAAAGCATTGGATACCACCAAGCCTAGGGCTTCAATTTTCCTTGGGGATCCAACCCAAAGGTTTGGAGGCTCTAAATTGGTCTAAGACATGTTTTGCTGCAAGCATACAAAAAATGGTTGATTTTTCTTCCGTTCTGTCCTTCAAGTTTCCTCATGCTTGAGCATCAATAAAATCAGGTTACATGACATTGTAGGTCTCTGTGTTAGCTATATAACCATATAATTTATTTTTTATTTGAATAATTTCAAGCCTTTCAACTATAATTTCTTTTGAATGTATGTCCATTTTTTAGTCAAAAACCAACATGTACTAATTGGGCTGTGAATTTTAGCTCGTTCATTGAATTTTGTAAAAACTTAGTTTTTAAGAAACTAGATTCCATTCTACACACTTTGAAAAATAGAAGTTTTGATTTTAGATTAGTTTTTAATCATTTCTAGGGGGAGCACATAGATATTTCATGTTTTTGGGATGTGTCCAATTGAAAAATTCATTAAAAAAAATTTACATTATAAAATTACTCAAAAAATCTGGATAAACTACATAGTGTTAGGTAACTTTTGACCAGAGTGATTAAAGAATTTCAAAAAAAAAGTTAAAATTTTAGGGGGGCCACACTTTGTACTATGTTATGGTTTTTTTCTGAATAAACAATAGCACTTTCTGTGGCCCCCTTTTTTGAGGACCTAAAACTAAACCATTTTCAAAAAAAATTAGTAGTTTAGAAACTAGATTCAAAGGACTACTACTTTTGTTTTTGTCATATCTTTAAATTTTGAGCGTAACTATCTTCAAATTCTTGTTGAAGTTTAGAAATTGCTGATTTCAAAAAAAAGGTGTCCACTTATACCCCCCTTTTGGCACCACAACTTGGTGCACTTACCCATATCAACAAAATCTTTTATTGCTCCTGGTTTGACAATTATCAATCATGACAATTTCTTTTTGAATGGATGATTTATTTTTTAGTAAATAAGTTTTTTTGGCATGGTGATTGCTTCGTTTGAACTTCATTTGTATACTAAAAATAAAGGGTTTGAGTTTGAGATTTTTGAAAATGTAGATAGTGAGTGGATGTCTGATCTACACTAGGGCCTATGTGCCCTAGCCTGACTTGCGACAAGAGTTTTGAGCTCTTGGGGAAGCTTGTCTACTACTCGCATGGGCCTTTGTTTTTCTAGCTTGGATGTGCATTGTTTGGACAAGTGGCCTGGCCTTTTTCCAGTCTATGGGTGGACGTCTTTAGAGAAAACATTTCCTTTGGTGTGTCCTTGGTGGGGGGCCTGTGGTGGTTTGTGTTTGTGAGGCCCTTGCCCTATCCTTCCCTCTTTCTTGCTAAGTCGTGGTTCATTGTTGAATGGGGGACTGAGGTATAGCCTCTTCTCAGCTTTCCATCAAAGATATGGAGATGGGTGAGCCATCTTCTTTGTTGCATGTCAATGATAAGGAATTGAATGGTAAACCCCAATTGAGGGAAGGTGATTCCTCTCCAAAAGGGATGTCTTGATTAAGTAAATGGATGTTTGCAGAGATCCGAGGATTGGCTATTTTTGGTTATTCAACCTAAGAAAGTTTTGAAGGATGTCGAATATTGGAGCAATCATGCTCTTATTTGCAAATTTCTAGACCTTCGTCTTTCTTTTCCCATGTTGGAATCATGTGCATGACAGGTGTGGAACCTAGAAGGAGATATCGAGATTCTGTTAGCGGCTAATAACTATTTTATGGTTATCTTTTCAAGCATGATGGAAAAGAATACAACATTTGAAGGAGGCCCTTATTTCTTTAACCGAGTGGGGCTCTTCATCAAGCCTTGGCACATGGGCTTCAACTCTGTTGAGAAAATCTCCTCGCAAGTTTTGGTGTGGGTTCGCTTGTTGATGCTTCCTTTGGAATTTTGGAGGGAAGATATTCTTCACTCAATCTCTTTGCTTCTCCAAAAAACCTATGGGTTCAACTACACAGACTCAAGATTGCAAGGTAATTTCTTTTTCCTGTATTTGTTTAGAAGTTGATTTAAATAATCCATTGCAAGATTCTATGGACATTTGCATGGGATCATCTTCCTAGATCCAATAGTTGGATTACAAGACCTTTCCATTTAGATGCAAAATTTGCCATGAATATGGGCACTTACATTACAAATGTCCTAGGAATAAGTCCCCCTACTTGGCTACCCCCATACCACTTAGGGAGGACAAGGGGAAGGTTCCTTTATCTAATGCACCTATTGACAATGAGGGATTTACTCAGGTTAAGTCTCATAACAAAGGCAAAGGTAAGAAGAGAACTTGGATGGACAAGCGGACTGATGGCACCTTTAACAGGTTTGATGCTCTTGGTCCAAGAGGAAGGTACTCTAGTTGAGCTCTCTTCTAGGGCCAAAGGTCAGCATGAGATTCAAGTTGAAGATATGCAAAAGGAGGATTAGATTCTATGTCTAGGGGACCAATAGGCTAGATAGTTGGATATTGATTTGCCTCCTCTTGCTCAGGATAATGGAGACCTTCGAGGGTCACAAGTTTGAAGAGCTTAGTCTTGGTGGCTCTTGATCCCCTTATGCCTAAGGGGACCTTAGATTCTGTAAAGTGTAATAAGGCTCCTCCTATCTTAGGCATACAACAAAAATCCTTCAAAAAGGGGCCTTTTGATAAACTATCAAAGAGTGGGAGGAAGGCTGATTAGGAGAAGGTGAAGATAATGGGTGAAAATTTGGTTGAGTCTAGGTTTGTGAAACCCATTGATTCTCATTTCTCTCACTCCCATAAATGATTGTGTTGTCATGGAATGTAAGGGGGTTGAATAGAATCCCTAGAAAAAAGGTTGTTCGTAGATTAATTGAGTCTCAATCTCCTAATGTGGTCTTTATTCGAGAAACTAAGCTTACAATAGATGGATTGGCTAACTATGCTTCATGTATCTGACCCCAAGGCTCTTGGCAGGGGGTGGGGGCATTGAATAGTTTGAGGGGGTGGCTTGCTTTTGGAATCCAAGGAAATTGTCCCCCTTATAGTAGATTTCTAGTCAGTCCTCCAATTCTTTGGTTGCCTCTAGTTTTGGGACTAGAGAAAGGTGTCTTTTATCCAATATTTATGCTCTTACTAATTTTTCAAGTAAATCTCATTTATGGGCTCATATCAGATTCATCCGGTCCCTGGACCCATTTCTCCCATGGATTATGGCTCAAGATTTTAATGTTGTTACTAGTCTGGAGGAAAAACAAGGAGGGTGAGCTAGGCTAGACCTGTCTTCAAATCTACTTAGGGATATGATTGGCTCCTTGAATCTCATTGATGTGAAGCCAAGCAATGGTGTCTTTACATGGAATAATCAAAGATGTGGTGGTGAGGCGATCTCAGAAAGGTTTGATAGATTTTAAGTTTCCTGCTACTAGATAAGCAATAGGCGGATCTTGAATTTTGAAATTCTTGAGTGGAGGGTCTCTAACCATTGGCCTATTAGGCTCTCCATTACCTCATACAGAGTCACCAAAAATCCTTCTTTCAAATTTTAGTTGATGTGGTTAAGAGACTTGTCTCTACTGGACCTTATGGTAGATTGGTGGTATGAGGGGATGCCTGCCCATGCAACGACCATATTTACTTTCAGTAAGAGGCTTCAACATGTAAAGTACAGGCTTAAGAGATGGAATAAACAACATTTTGGGAATCTACATGCCAAAAAGTTAGCTACTCAGACCAAGTTGAATAATATTACCTGTCAGATTCATGACAAAGGGTTGACCTCTGATCTAAGTAAAGTTGAGTCCTTGACTCTTAAGGGACTAGAAGAATGAGAGCTTTGGGAGGAGATTTTCTAGAAGTATAAATCTCAGGTTGATTGGCTATAGGAGGGTGATAGGAACACTTCTTTCTTCCATAACTCAGTTAAGGCTCGGAGATAGGGGAATTCTATCTCCTCTGTTGTCTCAACTGATGGAGATCGGATCTCTTCCTGTGGAGAAATTTCTAGGGAAGTTGTCAATTATTTTTCTAATATTTTTACTAGGGAGGATATTCCTACTGGGATTGAGGAGCATCCCATCTTGGAGTGTATTCCCCACCTAGTCCCCGCTGAGATGAATGAGGCCCTCTTAAGTCCTATCTTGTTACTTGAATTGGAGAAAGTTGTGTTTAATATGAAAAAAGGTAAGGCCCCTAGCCTAGATGGATTTTAGATTAATTTTTTCCTAGAATTCTGTGAAATAATAAAGTTTTATCTCCTAGAAGTAGTTTAGGAATCTCATAGAAACAAACAAATGTTGAAGTCTTTGAATTCTACATTCTTGGCTCTCATACCTAAGAAGGAAGGGGCTAATCGGTTGGATCAATTTAGGCCTATAGCATTATGTAATGTTGTCTATAAGATCATCACCAAATTGATCACTAAGAGACTCAAACCACTCCTTGGTTCTTTGATCTTCGTTGAACAAGGGGGTTTTGTTGAAGGAAGACAAATTTTGGATGGGGTTGTGATAGCAATAGAGGTTATTCACTCTATGGTTGCATCTAAGGAGAAAGCTATGCTCATTAAACTTGACATGGCTAAAGGTTATGATCAGGTGAGTTAGGAGTTCTTATAGAAAATTATTTTGGCTTTTGGTTTTGATGAGGAGTGGGTGAATTGGGTTCTAAGTTGTGTGACCTCATCCTCCTTCTCAGTTCTCATTAATGGGGAACCTTCAGAATTGTTTAGTGCTTCTCGAGGACTTTGGCAAGGGGATCCTTTATCTCCCTATTTATTCATTATCATGGCAGAGGGTCTTGGAAGAGTTATAAAATCTCAAGTGAGGTAGGGTCTTATCCAAGGTTGGAGCTAGAATAACAATCTTCCTTCCTACTCTCATATTTAGTTTGTGGATGACACTAGGTTATTGGGCATGGCTAGAATCAGTGAGGCACTGAATTTTAGGCAAGATTTGGATATCTATTTGAAAGCCTTAGGTCAGTGTATTAATGATGATAAGTCTTGCATTTATTTCTTTAACACTACTTGACTTAGTTAGAGCAGGATTGCAAGGATTCTTAGATTTCAAATTGGATCCCTTGCTTTGATGTACCTTGGGGTTCCTCTAGTCTTGGGTTCTCAGCACAAAGACTACTGGCAGGGGATTTTGGATAAATTCTAGAGTAAGGTTAGTCATTGGACTTACAGATGGTTATCTTTTGTTGGGAGATTAGTTCTCCTAAAGACTATGGTGTAGTCTCTCCCCATTTATAAGTGTTGTGTTCAGGTTCCCCCTTCCAACTTTGTGAAGGATTTTGATGCTTTATCTCAAAAATTCCTTTGGTTTGGTAGCCTTCTATCCTCGAAGTGGAGAAGTATGTTGGGGGCCTTGGTCTTAGATTGATGGCTCTTGTTGTCACAACTTTGGCTGCCAAGCTATACTGGTGGTGGTGCAACAGCCAGGATCAAGATTGGGCCAATATTCTTGCCCATAAGTATTTTCCTAGTGTTGAATGCATTAATGTGCCACATCTTAGTTTGGTGGGTAAAGGTTCTTGTATTTGGGACACTCTTAAGAAGGGAGCTCAACTTATTAAGGAGGGTCTCTTCTGGATTTATAACAAAGGCTTTGATGCCCTATTTTGGCAGGACTCTTGCGATGACCACCCTCTCATTCTTTTTAGCTTCCCCAAGCTTCAGCCTCTTTGCCATACTTTTACTAATGTTGGATGTTTTAAGGTGGAGCATTTTAAGACTGTTAAGCATATGGGTCAAGTGGAGGTGACTTGCTGGAAGGAGCATCAAGAGTGGCCTATGGGTGGCTCTGATGAGGATTGTGTTGTTTTCACTAAAGATTTGGAAAGTGGTTTTGCAACTCCCTTAATGGGTAGGATGCTTTGTCTTGGAGTCCTAGCCTAAAAGGAAAATTTACTATGGCACAAGGCTATGCTATACTTGACAGGAACCTTCATGGTCTAGCTAAGGTGCACTAGTGGAAGAAGGTTTGGATTAACTTTTTTTGGCCCAAATGTAATTTTTTCTTATGGTTGCTAGCTTAGAAAAAATGCCTTACTTGGGAGAATCTTCTGAAATGAGGTTTTTGGGGACCTTCTGTTTGCTTCCTCTATTCAAACAATAAGGAATGTACCTCTCACTTGTTTTTTATTTGCCCTTTTTCAAGAGAGATATGTCATAGATGGTGGGAGGCTTGATGACATGGTTGTATTCATGCTACCTCTCTAATTTACTTTTGGGAGAGTTTGGGTAGACCTCCAGTGAAGACTTCTTTCCTGCGGGTAGCCTGGACAGTTGGGCTGACTCTCATTCTCTAGAACCTTTGGCTAGAGGGGAATCATAGAATTTTTTTGTGACTCCAAATTAGGAAGTTTTCAATTGTGGAAGATGATTCTTAGTAGGCTTCAAGAGACTATTTTTGCTAAGTGTGATATGTTTGAAATTATTGATCTTGGTGATCGTACTATTGTGAGGAATTTTAACCTGGGTGATAGTAGATGATGACCCACTCTTGGAAAATACCTCACCATGTCAACCAACAGGTTTTTCGAGATGGGAAGTGGACTCCTCCCTTGGTTGGGACCTCGAAGAATAATATAGATGGTTCTTCTTGTGGGAACCCTACTCATGCTGGTATTGGGGGTATAGGTATTGGCAATGATGGTGGTACGATTTTTCTCTTCTCTATTTACAAAGGTCAACACTCTAATAATCTGATGAAGGACCTTAATATTAAGATTGTGGTTTAGAGAGGATGCTCTTTAGGCTAGAAGAGGATTATCTATGAGTTTGATTCTCAGATTGTTGTGGACATGTTGAATAACAAGAGTTTGGAGGATGCTAGTTGGCAATTAGCCTCTTTGCTTAGACAAACTCTAACTCTTTGTAGTTCCTTAGACTCTATCTCTTTTCATCATATCCCTAGAGAATGAAACATAATGGTTGATTGTTTTGTGAAGTAGGCTTCAGAGAATGTGGATGGTTGGAATATTAGTGGAAGAGATGAGTTACCTTCTAAGTATCATGGGATCATTAACCAACTATCATTGGGAGATAGGAATATGTAGTGTTGGTGTGGGCCTTGGGCCATTGCTCTATACTTTGAATTTGATTGAATAAATTTTTACCCCATTTTTTCAAAAAAAAAAAAGAGGGTTTGAGTTTGAATTAATAACTGGCATCTTGATAGTTATTGCTTTGTACAACTAAAAAAATATTATGGAATTAGTTGTATTTGGGTATACAATTTTCTCTAAAGTATCTTTGATGCATCTTGGCCATCATCCAAGCATGCAAAGGTATTCTAAAAAGGACATTGTTAAATACTTATTAACCCTAAACAAGGGTTTATCTTTTGGCAATAGTTTGTGGAGATCAATATTTGTTTATCTTGTCAAGGATTTGGCTGTATTAAATCAATATCAATTTTAAAAACAAATACTTACAAATGATTGTAAACATCTTGTGTAACGCCCCACCAAGGGATCCAAAAGAACTAACCTAAGTTTTACGAAGTTTTCCAAACATTTTTTTTTTAAAGATAACATATAACAACAATGATAAAATAATGGAAGCAATAACATACAATCATACATAAGCAACACACAACATATTACACTCCTTAAGGATCCCAAGATGTTGAATCACATTTAAATTTAAATAATACTAAGTCCAATAAATAACACATCCACATAAAAGAACAACTATAAGTTCAAATCCATTTAAATAATATACATTTGTTTAGAATGCCACTTGGCATTAATTTGGAATGCACAATCATCCACTATACATGTCATAGGGTATGAAAGGCTGAAAGAATATACAATTATAAAATATATTACATCATCCCTTTAGGATCCATGAAAGAAAATACAATACAATAAGTAAAATCATCCATCATATAGATATAACCATCCATCATAATACACAAAGATAGAATGAAAGGAAATGCAGAACAAGGAACTCTAGCCATGACATCAACAGACAGATCCCAATGGTAAAAGTAAAAAGCACTACCACCCGACCTCATGGTAACCCAAAAAGGTCCACTCCCATCACATTGAGGAGATAGTCTCAAGTCCCAAACAAGATAACAATCCCAAAAATCAAAAGTAATATCTAGGTCAAGCAAAACCCTAAAAGCAATCTAACTCAAAGATTCCAAGATAAAATGACATCTAAACCCAAAGGCAAACAAGACACATAGGAAATCTATAATGCTAGTAAGAAAATGTCATCACATGAGCCAACTCTAGGGTTACCCAACTAGTCTTTTAATCCTCCACCCCCCTAGTGACTCTATGTGGCACTAGTATCCTTTCGTACTGACAAAGCATACTAATGATGCATGGTCACAACTAAGCATCCTCTCTACTCCCATTGTAGTCTGTACTAGCACTTGACGCATGGGTGATGAAAGAAAAACTCTTATTAGGCTCATTTTACTCTCATTTAGTGTAGTGTTTTCACTTATTAACTACTTACAATGGGTTACTCGTCAGCCTCTTTAGGGCCTTAGCCTCCATTGCAAGCTACTTCCCAACTTAACATACAGATTAGCAACCTTAGGCTCATAAAAGTACAAATCAAAGAATTACAATTTTCACCTCAACCCTATACAAGTGACTAGAAAGCATCAAAAGACAACTCACAATAACACCCCAATCCTTTACAAGAAACTAGAAAGCATCCAAAAATAACTAATCGAATTCTCAAAGGTTAAATCAGATAGGTAACCTCAGTTTCACACAAGAACACTAGAAAGGAATTTAACAATTAGTAGATCAAAACTTCTCATAGAGCATACAAGACACATTACCATGGTTGAGTATAAAAGATCGAGATCAAATCATCATCATGACTATCACAAAATTAGAACTCCCAAGCCTCTAGTAAACATCCTAGGACTGGTCAACACTCTAGTCAACCCCCAAATCCGACATACAAGAAAACACTTAACAAACAGTGTAATTCATAGTTTTGTTTGATTTTGAAGGCACACAGTTTGAGTTTACAATTAGGTTCAAGTTTTTGTTTCAATGTAAGTTTTTGAGTAGGTAAGATTTACATTTTACCCTTACAACTTAACCCATTTCTCATGTTAGAACAAATTGCACAATTACTCTTAACTTATGAAATTACAAGGATCACAATTAAATATCATAAGATGACTAAAAAAATAATTATCTCGAATAAATTATTAAAATAATAATTATTGATCATTAAATAAAATTACTACAATTTTATTAACAACCAAAATTATTAAATAATAATATCAATAAATAACTTAAGCATTATTAAATAATATTTATTATTAATTAAAAAATTAATTAAACTAAATTAATTAAATTAAATTAATAACTATTTAAAAAAAAAAAATCTAAATAAATTATTATTCATTATTTAATTAATTAATAAAAAACTAATTAATAATTTTTTTAAATAAATAATAATTAATTTTATAAAAAATTAAAATTTTAAAAAATAATTTAAAAAAAACTAAATGAAAACGCATTTATGGCTCGCCAGCCGGCCATTAAAGGCTATTGCCACAGTACCTACTGTGAGTAGCCATGGCTTAGAATTGCTACCAGGAGGGGAGGTGGGGTATGGGTCCTACCTCCCTCCCATTTTTTTTTTTGTTTAATATAAAAATGTTTTTAAAACAAGACCCCCGAAATATATATATATATATATATATATATATATATATATATTGTGAATTTAATCTAATAGGGAAACCTAGATAAACCAATTGAATTTTCATTCTAAATTTTGATTTCGTTTGAAACTATTCCTGATTAAAATAACTATTCAATTTATAGAGCGAGGGTTTCCTAAATTTTAATCCTCATATACAGATAGAATTCGATATGAATATTAGTAATTCACAATGAAAGATTCATCATAAATGAAAATTGGAAGATAGATTCAACAAACACGATGTAGACAAGAATTTTGAAGAACATAATTCATTGTGTGAATAAAACACAAGATTCTACCTGAATCTAATGCTAATATGCAATTGGCTGAAGATTGTGAGAGAATTCTCTTTTTTTCTCAAAACCTTCTTTCTGAAAATCCCTCCTCTAAAATCCTGGTCCCTGCGAAATGAACTCCCAATCTTTGATAAGGAGTTCTTCCCTAAATTTGGGGCATTGATTGTGCAATCACACGAGGGAACTCGTTGATCACAATCTTTTTAATATTTTATTACTTTTTGGATATTCATGCACACTTTTTGCAATTTAAAATATCTTTATTAAATTAATTTCTCTTTCTCTCCTTAATTAATTTTCGAAGCATTTTGTGATAATTTTTTTTATTAACTTAAGTAATAATAATATTGAGCATTTATTGAAAAATGATCTCCTAAATATATTATTATTAAATTAAATAAATATTATTATGCTCTAAAGTTAGAAGTATAAATTTCTCTTTAAATTTAATTCTTCTATTTAATTAATTTCTCAATTAATTAAATATTGAAATTATCTTAATAATTTTCAATTAAATTAAATCATTAAATATTCTTTAATTTGACTTAATTAATAGAAAAATCGCCAAAGACCTATAGGACAAAATATGAAAACTCGTCATTAAATACCACATACAAGATCAAACTCAAGGGTTATAATCTCAAATTTACATCATATGATGAATTCAGAAGGGTAATAATCTCATATACTTGTCCTAATTTCTAGGACAATTGGTTTTAAGGTAAGGATTTGGACTCAAGAATTTATCTCACCTCACTTACCATTGAGATATTATGATAGGGTATGCTCATCTTTGCAATTTAGAGAAATTGATACCCAGTAACTGCAATCTACATAAAATTCACGCATGTACAGACACATATATTCTAAACTAAATAGGCAATGATAGAAAGTGGTACATCATGTAGATCCCAAATAACAAGTGACTACAATTCCCTTCCTTAACCACATTAGAAATGCTACATATAAAGAAAACATACATGCACACTATACACATGCAATATGGGTTAAGTATCCATAGAAAACATGTATAAATAATCCATCTAACTAACATCATTAAATAACTGGGATCACTGTAAATAATCATCATCAAAGTATAATCATGCATACATAAAATAACTAATACCAAGGTAGTCTCATCATATAATCAACTGTGTATGAAAACAATATCTAATAATCTAGAAAACACTATCACTAATCATCAAGCATAAACATAAATTGGCCTAAAAGAGTTCGGCAATGAAATAAAAAAAAGTTAACTAGGGGTAGGCACTACATCTTGTGTATATGCCTATATAAATGAATGTATTTGTGTATAAAAAGGTTAAAAAAAGGAAGAAAATATAGATAGGTACATTTCTCTGTATATGAATACTTGTTTAGAATCTTGAGAGGAAAAATATAAAATTATTTATGTGCATAGGTGTATGTATGGGAAACATCTAGTTATGTATGCAAGTAATTTGAATCCAAATACATTGTAAAGAGAAGAAGGGTTGAAGCTTCTGTTGTAAAGACGAGTTATTGCTCAATAAAATTACAAGTTCCAATGGAGTGGTTTTTCTCCTTATGATGAAACTGAAAGGCTTTTGAGGGTTTCCCACTCAATACAAATCTTGTGTCTCTTTCTTTTGTGAGTTGCATTCATTTTCTTTGATAGCTTGCATTTCAAATTTTAAATATCATAGAACTTAGTTGTGGATAAATGTTATTTATGCATTTCAATTCAGTTAAAAGTTTTAAAGTTAAATAAATTACTCTCTTTTTATTCACCCCCACCCCCCCACCTCTTAGAACAACATTTACTTCCAACAAGTGATATCAGAGCTAGGGTCCCGTCAAAGGCCTACGTATAGGACATTTGGAAGTACAAATGGCACAGGATGAAGGTGCCTCACTTAATTGGGATCCATTTTTTGATGGTAATGATTATTTTTTTTGAAAGGTTATGATGGAAGCCTTCATACATTCTTTGGATGCCAAAATGTGGGATGTAGTTATTTCAAAATATAATGTTCCAAAAACAATACCCACTGATCCAAATGATAAGCTCACATATGAACTAGATAAACGGCTAGATATGCTCTTTTATGTGGTCTTACTAAAGATGTATTTTCTAAAGTAGTAAATTTTCAGTCTACAAATGAGTTTTGGGTTAAATTAGAGACTATCTATCAAGGAGATGAGAAGGTCAAAGAGTCAAAACTGGTAACTCTTAAAATAAAGTTTGATAATCTAAAGATGAGTGAAGATGAAAATATAGCAGCCCATTTCTTGATAATTGATAAAGTAGTTAATGCAAGAAGAGGTTTAGGAGAACAGGTTGAAGAACATGACATAACTTCAAAAGTTATAAGGTGTGTTTAGCTAAATTTGTTACAAAAATCTCTACCTTGGAAGAGAAGAATTTTTTTTGTAAAGTGACTCTACATTAGTTGTAAGGAACCTTAACTACCTACGAAATGAGAATCATCAATCAAGTTGGTTCTACATCAAAAGAGACAACCTTTAAGGATGAGAAACAAGAAGAGACTGATTCAGATTTAACAGATGATTTAGAAGCATTATTGGTTAGAAAAATGAAAAAGAAACATCAAGGAAAATCAACTTCTTTAGTTGTGGTCAATTGAGATATTTTTCTACAAAGTGTCCCTATGCTGATCAAGATGATAATGATGAGAAAATTGAAAAGTTGTCTAAAAAGAAACCTTGGAATCGAAATAAAAGATTCAAGAATTTTAAAAAGAAGAGTCTCTTGTTAAAAGAAGACTCAAATAAAGAGTCAAGTGATCTAGATGAGGAAGGAGAGAGATTTTTTATGGCCGAAATAATAAGTGTTCCTAAATAAGAATCTAGTCAATTAGAATCTTCATTTGATTCTAGTGAAGACATTGATCTTGAAGAAGAAATTCTTCACTCTTTACAAGAACTAAAAATATTAAAGAAATTAATCTCAAGTCATGAAACATAAAATAAAATGTTGCAGGTTGAACTAAAAAAAGTAAATCAACTTCTTTGAAATCAAAGATTATTACTTGATGAAGAAAACAAAACTGGTTTTATTACAAAAGAAACTTGAACTATTTGATTCAAGTGTAAAAATAGTTGAAAAGGTAAAGTCTTTAAAACACCCTTTCAAAGATTACTATTTCAATTGTAATTTTTTTGTTCATAAGACATGTCACTGTAAAATTGACAAAAATGATTATGGGCTTAAGAAAACAATTAGATATTTTAAGTGTTTTCATTATGTGAATTTTGCTAATTAATGCAAACTAAATTTAATGTCTAGATAGGTATGGAAACCTATTTTCAAGAATATTGAAATGTCTCTAATTGTTGAAACAACCTTATTTTCTCATAAACTTGCAACTTTTTTAGACAGTGATTGTTCACATCATATGCCTAGTTTTAAAAGAAATTTTAGAACCCTAGAAGATTTGGATGGAGGGTTTGTTCTATTTGGTGATAATTCAGGTGCATATATCATAGGTCATGGCTCAATTAATAAACACAGATACACCTATTCATGATGTACATTTTGTAGAAGGTTTGAAACATAATCTTCTAAGTGTAAGTCAAATTTGTGGTAGTGGATATTCAATTTCTTTTAATGCTAAAGGATGTTCGATAAAAATGAAAAGAATAAAGTCATTTCTAGTGGTTTAAGGACATGAGGAAATCTTTATAATTTGATTGATTCAATAGTTCAAGAATCATCATTAATTAATACCTATCTTATGAGTCAAGTTGAAGAAGACAAGTTATGGCATAAAGGATTGGGATATCTAAATTTTTACTATCTTGCTAGGCTGAACAAGAACAAAAGGTTAGAGGTTTACCTCTAATCAACAAACCAACTAATGTTTTTGAAGAGTGTGTAAAAGGAAAACAAACAAGAACATCTCTCAAAACCAAAGAATACTTATCCAATTGACTGCTAGAGCTTGTGCATACTGATCTATGTGGTCCAACTAAAACTCCATCCTTGAATGGTGAAAAATACTTCATGCTATTCGTAGATGATTATTCAAGAATGGTTTGGGTAACTTTTTTGAAACAAAAATCTGAATCCTTTGAACACTTTAAAATATTTAGAAAAATGGTGGAAATGGAAGTTGATCTAAAGTTAAAATGTTTAAGGTCAGAGAGAGGTGGAGAATTCACCTCCCAAGAATTCATTAAGTATTGTGAAAAATGTGGCATTAAAAGGTAGTATTCAACTTCTTGTACACCACAACAAAATGGTGTTGTGGAAAGAAAAATAAATATATTAAAGAAATGGCTAGAACAATGTTGAATGAAGCCAAATTATCTAATAAATTTTGGAAATAAGTTGTTCATATAACTATATATTTTAAATAGGGCTCAAATAAGAGTTAGGACTACTTATACTGCTTATGAATTATGGAATGTTAAAAAAAAAATGTCAAGAACTTTAGAGTTTTTGGCTATAAATATTTTATTAAAAAGGATAATGACTCTTTAGAAAGCTTTAATTCAAGATTTGATGAAGGTATCTTTCTAGGATACTCTACACATAGTAAAGCTTTAAAATGCTATACCAAAAGGCTGAAAAAAAATAGAATCTATAAATGTGGTATTTGATGAAAGCTTCTTGTTAAAATATAATGATGAAAAAGACACTGAATAAGTTTCTTCTCAAAGAATATAAAGCATATCTGATGATAAAAAATCAGATGATGGTGACTCAAAAACACCTGATTCAAATGAACAAGAAAATTGTTCTACTCCTAAATTAATTAAAACTAGTATGAAAATGACTAAAGGATGTTTGAATAAAAAATGAAAAGAATAAAGTCATTGCTAGTGGTTTAAGGGCATGAGGAAATATTTATAATTTGATTGATTTGATAGGTCAAGAATCACCATTAATTAATACTTGTCTTATGAGTCAAGTTGAAGAAAACAAGTTATGGCATAAAAGAATAGAAAATCTAAATTTTGACTATCTTGCTAGGCTCAACAAGAGCCAAAGGTTAGAGGTTTACCTCTAATCAGCAAACCAGCTAATGTTTGTGAAGAGTGTGCAAAAGGAAAACAAACAAGAACGTCTTTCAAAACCAAAGAATACTTAGCCAATTGACCACTAGAGCTTGTGCATACTGATCTATGTGGTCCAACTAAAACCCCATCCTTGAATGGTGAAAAATACTTCATGCTATTCATAGATTATTATTCAAGAATGGTTTGGGTAACTTTTTTGAAACACAAATCTGAATCCTTTGAACACTTTAAAATATTTAGAAAAATGGAGGAAAGGGAAGTTGATTTAAAGTTAAAATGTTTAAGGTCAAAGAGAGATGGAGAATTCACCTCCCAAGAATTCATTAAGTATTGTGAAAATGTGGTGTTAAAAGGTAGTATTCAACTTTTATAGACCACAACAAAATGCTGTTGTGGAAAGAAAAATAGACTTGTTAAAGAAACAGCTAGAACAATGTTAGATGAAGCCAAATTACTTGATAAATTTTGGAAAGAAGTTGTTCATAATACTATTTATATTTTAAATAGAGCTCAAATAAGAGTAAGGAATACTTATATTGCTTACGAATTATGGAATGGTAAAACACCAAATGTCAAAAAATTTAAAGTTTTCGACTGTAAATATTTTATTAAAAAGGAAAATGACTCTTTAGAAACCTTTAATTCAAGATCTGATGAAGGTATCTTTCTAGGATACTCTACACATAATAAAGCTTTAAAATGCTATACTAAAAGGCTAAAAAAACCATAGAACCTATAAATGTGGTATTTGATGAAAGTTCCTTGTTAAACAATAATGATGAAAAAGACATTGAATAAGTTTCTTTTCAAAGAATAGAAAACATATTTTATGATAAAAAATAAAATGATGCTGACTCAGAAACAACTGATTCAAATGAACAAGAAAATTGTTCTACTCCTAAATTAACTAATATTGGTATGAAAATGACTAAAAATCCTTCCAAAATCATCATGAAAAAGCATCCTTAGTCTCAAGTCATTAGAGACAAAGAGGGAGAAATCTTAACTAGAAGAAAAACAAAAAATGATGAACATGCTCATTCTATAGAATATTTCTGCTTAATATCAGATTTTGAACCAAAAATTATGATTAAAGAACATACAGATTCTTGCTGGTTGAATGCTATGAAGGATAAAATTAATTAGATTGAGAAAAATAAAATGTGGGAACTTGTTCCTAGACCTAATGACAAGAATTTCATAGGTAGAAAATGGGTGTTTTGAAATAAATTGAATGAAGATGGCAAGGTTTTAAGGAACAAAACTATATGTAAGGGTTATGCTCAATAGGAAAGTATTGATTTTTGTGAAACTTTTGCACTAGTTGCAAGAATGGAATCTATTAGAATATTTCTTATATATGCTAGTTATAAAAAATTTATTGTTTATCAAATGCATGTTAAAACAACATTCTTGAATGGCTATCTTGAAGAGGAAGTCTACATGGAACGACCAAAAGGTTTTGAATCTTTTGATATACCAAATTATGTGTATCATCTTAAAAATGCACTATATGGCCTAAAACAAGCTCCTAGAGCTTGGTATTCTAGGATGGATACACATCTTACTACAAATGGTTTCAATTGTGGTAGTGTAGAAAACACTTTATATACTAAAGTTATCAATGATGATATTTTAGTAGTGGGAATTTATGTGGGTGATATCATAATTGGATCCACAAATGGTGATCTATCAAAAGAGTTCTCTAATATTAGGGAATCTGAATTTGAAATATCACTTTTGGGTGAACTTACCTTCTTCCTTGGCCTACGAGTATCACAACTTGAACATGGTTTATTCTTGTCTCAAATAAAATATGCTAAGGAATTGTTGAAGAAATTTAACATGATTGATTGTAAACCAATCAACACACCAGTGGAAACTAGTTGCAAACTGGCTAAAGAAGATTACTCACCTTCAATCAATCAAACATTATCGGGATCCATTATTGGTATTTTTCTATATCTCATAGCTTGATCTAGACTTGATATAATGCAAGAAATGTGTATGGTCTCTAGATTTCAATATGCTCCAAAATAATCCCACCTTAATGTAATTAATTGAATATTTAAATATATTCAGGGTACTCTTGATTTTGGCTTGTGGTATCCACACAGTGACGATTTTACTCTACTTGGTTATACTGATTCAGATTGGGGTAGATCTAAGGATAAAAATAGCACTAGTGACATGTTGCATTATTTCTAGGTGACCAATTAGAAGCATGGCATAGTAAAAAAATGGAATGTTTTACTTTTTCTACATGTGAATCTAAGTTTTTTGGCTAATCTTGAAGGATTATCAAATTTATAATTTAGGCATTCATGTTCCAAAACCTATTACAATTTTGTGTGATAATATGAGTTCTAGACAACTCAGTAAGAATCTATTCCTACATTCTAGAACTAAATATGTTGCTGTGAAACTTCACTTTCCTCATGATAAAGTCATTGATAATGAATTGTAGTTAGTGTGTGTTCCTACTCAATGACAAGTTGCTCATATTTTTACATAACTCGTGGCTCACAATAGTTTTGAGAAATTTCAAACACGGTTGGGAGTTCTCTTTGAATCTTTCCTATAATAATTGTCTAACACTGGGAGAGTCCAATATAGATTTTCCCTCCTATACACAGACATTTATGGTGCATAAAAGTAGTCTTGACAGTAATTTTTGACCATAATCTTTGGTCCTTGATGAAAAATGAGGGAGAAAAAAATTTGTTATCTACTTGATTTGTTGATTCATGATCTTGGTTTTAGTCTCAGTGATGTTTCAATGATTGATTCATTGCTATCTTTGATTTGAAAGTTTGATGGTTCAGTGACTTTGATAGTAGATGTTTTTTTTACTAACAATGATCTTAGTTATTTTAGGTTTAATGATTACATAGTGTACAGGTACAAAGAAAGGATCTTAGTTATATGTAAGTGATTTTAGTTGTGATGATTATAGGGTGTATAGATACATGGGATTTTACATTGATCTACATGAAATTTCTTGGTATTTTAGATATACATGGTATTCCTCTTTCATGTCATTTCATTTGTTGTACTTTATATATCATACTCAATACATTCAAATGTAAATTCATGTTTATGGTTGTCATATATGCAAGTAAGCATAATTTTTGATACTTTTATATGCTTTTCTGGTTGTGTAATCATCTTTAACATTATCTATATTTTTTCATATGAGATATGAGGGAATGCAAATTATTTTGCCTCAAGGATAATGGGAAAGGTTTTTGGTCTCATTTTTGTCACTTGATGCAAAATAGGATATAATGATGGCACCATAATGCAATTAACAAGTCAATAAAGCTTTTGACAATGGCCAGTGATAAAGTGCACATATACATACTAAATGTGATCACATTCTTATTAAATGTTTTAGTGACATTTGGCTCAACATGTATTATATAATGGATATTTAATACATAGCCCACAATCATGTTGAGTAAGATTATCTATCTACTCATGGTCACTAAACATGGTCTATGTGATGCCACTTGGCAATGTTATGTGATAGACTTCAAAATCATTTCATTTTGGTTAAAGTATTTTTTTGAAAATATATCAAAAAAAGATGCACCGCAATGTTTAAGTTTGATAATAAGTCTTAAAATGTATTGCTTGAATTATTTGTTGGATTTTTGATATGTCAATGAGTGCATCTTGTTGATTCAAATGATGCTACTCTCACACAAGTTTGGTAAAAGTATTATAATGTTCTATCAGATGTTTCAATTTCTTGAGTTGCATGAGAATATTGTGATGATTTTTTTCATTCGTTTATCATTCTACTAGTATCAATTTTCTTGTGACTTGAAATCTTGGTCGAAATGATAAATTGAAATGAAATCTTTTATAAGAAGAAGAGGTTTCTCAAGTAAAGGTATTTGTGTGAATTTATGGAACTTCATTGAACTTTTCTTGTGAGGGTTTGAAGAATACAAAAGATTTGGATGTTATCTCATATCCCTCTTCATCATTTTCTAAGACATTGTTAGGAGGTAATTTTTGATATCTCCAGTCACAAGTATGCTCACATATACCTCTCTTCATTAGCAACATCATAAGGAGTAAAATTGGTTTACTTAAAAGAAGAGGTTCGTGACTAGGGTTTGATATAAAAATTTCTTTCTTCCCCAAATATCAACATTTTTGTATTTCAATACTAGCAAGAAATTGTGATGGCAACTTAAACTTTTATTTCTCTTGGTTTGAGAGTTATATGTCACAACATTTTTTTTTTTTGAATGTATTATTTATTTTTCAGTAAATAAGTTGTTTGGCATAGTGATTGCTTCATTTGAACTTCATTTCTATACTGAAAATTAAGGTTTTGATTTTGAATTAATAACTGACATCTAGATAGTTATTGCGTTATATAACTAAAAAAAGATAATGGAATCAATTGTATTTGGGTATACAATTTTATCTAAAGTATCTCTGATCCATCTTGACCATCATAAAAACATGTGAAGATTTTCTAAAAAGGACAATGTTAAATACTTTTTAACCCTAAACAAGGGTGTATTTTTCGATGATAGTTTGTGGAGATCAGTATTTGTTTATCCTATTAAGGATTTGGCTGTATTAAATCAATATCAAATTTTTAGATTGAATATTTATAAATGATTATAAACATCTTGTGTATATCCCTATATAAGGGAATGTGTCTATCTATAAAAGGGTAAAACAAGAGGAAGAAAAGATAAACATGTACATTTCTCTATATATGAAATACTTGTTTAGAATCTTGAGACCAAAATTATAAAATTATTTATGTGCATAGGTGTATGTATGAGAAACATCTATTTATGTATGTAAGTGCTTTGAATCCAAATACATTGCAAAGGGAAGAAGGATTAAAGCTCAAGCAGTTGAAGTTGTTGTTGTAAAGACAAGTTGTTGCTTGATAAAACTAAAAGTTCCAACAGAGTGGTTTTTCTCCCTATGACAAAACCGAAAGGCTTTTGAAGGTTTTCTACTCAGTACAAATCTTGCATCTCTTTCTTTTGCAAGTTGCATTCATTTTCTATGATATCTTGCATTTCAAATTTTAAACATAATAGAATTCTATTGTGGATAAATTTTATTTATGCATTTCAATTCAGTTGAAAGGTTCAAATTTAAATAAATTACTATGTTCTAATTCACCCCCACCCTCTCAAAACAACATCTACTTCCAACATAGTTGTACATGATAACATGTAATTGTTATATTTTTTCTTCAATATGCAACTCTTTGATTGCATATAAATGTATAGGATAATCACAATTCATTTCTAGATTAGATTATGTGAGGATTTTTTGATGGAAAAAATATTTACACAATCTAAACCGTAAACAATTTGCAAATGACCTCATAGATTGTATAAACTTACTTTCTCTAAATGTAGAGGAAAATAATCAATTGTGCAATTGTTGAGTGAGAAAACTATTAAGCATTTTATAAACTATTCATCAACTTATTTTTTTCAATATTGTTCATCTAACACATCTTCTTTATTCATGATGCTAATCAACATGACCTAATCAAATCATAATGGTCAAACTTGCAATGAACATTTTATTATTGAATTTTTTAAAGTTAACACATATGGTATGTGCACATGATCATTACATAATAGTGCAAAAATTTTATTATTTTCATTGACTCTTAAGTTTTTTCAATTAAATTTATATAGAGTTGAGATTTTCCATTATTATGATACAAATATTTAATATCATTTTAATTTATTTATAAGAATGATGGCTTTATTTTATTTTATTTTCTAGAAATGGAAATAATAACTCATGAAGAAGGAAGCTAGTGGTAGAAGACAAATCTTCAAAGTCTTAAGTAAAGCCAAATATCAAATACCAAGATGAAAAATTAAAATAAATTCTATTTGGGTAGTAGTGAAAGCCTTACCATTAAGGGGAATTCAAATTATTTTGATGTATCATGAATATATTACTGGGAGTTGAATCATTGTCAAATGGTATCCAAATAGTGAGATTTTCTTATTCGTACTGATCTTCATATTTGAGTAGTATCTTATTCTTATTGGCCTTGATATGAAAGTAGTTGAGTAAATATAAGACAAGTTGTTAGATATTGGTGGGGAACTTGCTAGAATTTTGTTAGCCAAGAACAATATGCTCATGTGAAGAGATCTAGAGATATTGAGAAGACTAAGATTATTTGTATAAAAAAAAATCAATAAAAAATTTAGGATGTTGAGAACCATAAATAGTACTAGGGAACATGATCCCCTTTGACAAGTTGGTTAGGTGTATGTCTATAACATCACTCTAGTGGATATAGGCCTAAATGCTGACTGATAAGTCATAAATCCGAGTCCATGTCTCATGGAAGCTTTTATTTAAAACAAAAAAATAGGTTCTTGATAGCGTAATGTTGTCCATAAAATAAATAGCTTGGATTAAGAAATCCTTAATGAGAAAGAAGGTAGATAGCCAAAACACTTCAAGCACTAAGGAAAATGATAAGATCGGGAAAAAAATCTATCCATAGAATATGAACTTTATAGTGATAAGTTTCTTTAGAAGAAAAAGGATATCACCAAATATTTAATTAGGACATCATGGGGAGATAAGGTGTTAGACATGAGTATCCTCTATCGGGGTTCATAATTGTGAAATAGTGTATGAAGATACCATTTCTAATATTCTTGGAAGGGCTTGAGAGTCCTAATCCTATTTTTTGAACTATGTGCGGAGGGTTGACATCAATCACTTTACTTTAGAGTGTTTGTATAATGGATTCCATCTCATTATAGATGCCTAAAATCTACCTAAATTAGAACTAGTAGGTGATGCAAAGGCTTGGAATTCTTTTTGTAAGGATTTTGTTTTAGTTGTGGCAACACACAAATATCTTGTAAGATCTAAAACTATGTTGAAAATAACAATTTGTTTCTACAAGAAGGGTATTTGTAGTATCACAAGGGGACAAAACTAGAAATATAGGAAAGAATGCATTTTCTGTTGCCTAAAAGTGCAAAAATATGTGTGAACTTTTTTGGTTTTGGTGTTCATACATGAAATCATGGAAAAAGTTAAAAACTAATAAATATTAAAAGATATTAGATATTTGAAGATACCCAATATTTGATAATTGTACATATATCAAATATTGGGAAAAAAAAAAAACCACATATTTTATAACAATAAGATAATCATTACATGGATATCCTAATGCATCAATTTATATTTATAATGATATAGTATATATTATATAAGTTATATATAATTAAAATATTTTATATATACTTGTATTAATAGATTTACTTATTATATATCAAATATATTATATATTAATATCAATATTTTATTTATATTAATATAATATTAGTAATTTAGATATAATAAACTTTTTATATCAATAGTTATAATGATACTAATATTAATACTAACATTAATGTTTTTATTAAAGAAAAAGAAGGTTTTGAGGGGAGCTAGAACCTTGTTCAAATAGATTTTGAAGGAATCTGGAACCCAACATAAAAGAAACCAAGAACATAATATTAGCACAAGACCAACCAAGAGCTAACAAAATGTCACATTACATTAATATGTAGTTGTTAGTTAGTTATGCAATTATCAAATTGTAGGTTGTACAGTTACCAAATTACAAACATGTTTATATAATGTAACCTCCACATGTTAATAAAACATAAAAAAATGTTCTCCTATTTCATTTTAGTTTTAGAGAATATTCAATTGATTTAGCAATTCTTAGATAATGTGTTGGAATTAGAAGAGCCAAGTTGTATGTGAGAAGAACGATGACTTGTATGTTTTATTTTTTCTTGTCTTTTCAAAGTCATTGAAGAAGGAAACGAACCCCATATTGGCATCATGTAGATTTATCTCATTGGCATCATAAATATGTGTTTGTAATGGTTTCCATCAACATTTTCTTGTGAAGTAGCGTTGCAAAGAGATTTATGATTTTGTCTATTTTGGATTGTTTGATACTACATAGTGACACATTGATATACAAAGGTATCTTCCAAAAAATAAGCACTGACAGGCTCTAACTCTAAAGGACTAAAGGAAGGGAGGAAATAATGTGATTTTTGCATGCTCTCTCTTGTTAGTCTTACATGATATTGTTCTACTCATAATATATAGTGTGGTCTTTCAATGACCACTTCTTGTTGATAATTGATGACGGTGAAAAAATGGAGATGTTTTGGATGATGATTTTAGTTGATTTTTAGTTTTTATGAAAATAAGGAATGTGCTGAAATATGCATAAGAATATTTAGAATTTAGTTTTTAGTTTTATTTCTTAGCAAATAAAACTTGTCTTGGTACATACATATCTTGTTTTTTCCTTGTTTTTCCTGTGGGTATGAATTCTTCATTTTCAACCCTTTGTAATTTTTTTTTTGAAATAGATTTGCAATAAAGATATATTTTTCATAATTTTATCGCATATACAATCTAGAATTCAATAGAAGAAATAACATCTTATTTACGGAAACAAACCCAATAGTGGCTCTCAAATTCTTGTAAAAAGACACATCTAGTCTAACATTATGAAGATTGTGTGGAAGGATTATGTGGAAGTTATGTGAAAGGATTATTTCAAACTTTTTTGTAGGACATTATCTTTCTATGACATAGAAGACATTGACCTATTAGAATAGCCTAGGTGTGGCTGGTTGGAGGACTAGAACTCTTATTAATAAATTATTGTGTACAAATGAAGACTATGTGAGTTACTCGATGCTAATACTCCAAAACTTTGTGGAGATTAAGATAAATGATGAAATCTATTAGAGAAAATATTGGAAATGCATAAAAAAGAAGAGTACAAAGATTTGGTGAACTATGATTGGCTTGTCATTTTATGTGAGTATATGTGTGTGTGTATGTACACACACACACACACACACACACACACACACACACACACACACACACATATGTATATATATGTGTATATATATGTATATATATTATGTATATATATATGTATATATACATATATATATATGTATACATACATATATATATGTATATATATATATACATATATATATATATATATATATGTATATATATACACATATACATGTATATCTATATATATGTGTGTATATATATATAGATATACATGTATATGTGTATATATATACATATATATACATACATACATATACATATACATATAGACACACACACACACACACACATATTTTGGAAATGGAAAGAAGTAACTGAGAGGGGATGGGTGAATCAGTTACTACAAAAAAAATCCAAGTCCATTTTAAGATGTCAACACAATATAAAACCAAATCCTAATGTAACTCAGTTAACATTGAATATATTACTGTCACTTGATTAGCACATAGATAATTAGATCTTAAGATATTAATGTGATTAACTTAGTTGTAGAAACATAAAGGAAATAAAATAAACACAAGAGACACCAATATTTAACATTGAAACCCAATTTGAGAAAACCACCAATTGCAACTAGTTACTATTTTTCACTCTTTTGAAGTGAGCCCTATTTGGAGCCAACCTTGTTAAATGTTACAAAACACACTATTAGATGTGACCCTATTAGAGGATTTAATTCATCCTATTAGGAGTGGCCTTGTTAGAGGTCTTCAAACTCTTCAATATAGAAATGCCACCTTGTTAGAGGATTTTCTAGATAGTTGTTAGGCTAACTCTATTAGGAGATTTAATTCATTGCTACATTTATTAGTGAGTAACAATGACTTGACCTAATTTTTGATGCAACTGTCTTTGCAGAGTTAGATCTCAGTTCTGGCTTGATTTCTTGATCCTCCTTGATCAGAATATTTTTTTCATCTCGGTCAACTCAGATACTCTACCCTTTATAGATATCCTTCAAATTCTCTTCCTTAATTCATCTTCTTCAATTCCATATTTCAATCCTCAACTTGACCTTTTATATATATGATTCACCTCATCAAGTTGGCTTAAATACTCTTTTAATTAAACAGTTTTCATCCCTTAGGTTGACTTGTATTGACCAATAATTTTTTCAAACTTATTATGTTGATTTTCAGCTAATACATAATTGAGTACTCGCTGAACACATAGGATCCCTTCATTAATCGACATAACTTAGTTAGAATAAGAGTTCTAATGTTAATTGACCCAACTCGGTCAATACTGACTTTTCTTGATTAACTGACTAAACTTGGTCAATACTATCTTTGAACTTGGTTATAATTGAATGCTCAGCATATACAGGAAATTGCCTTCGATGCCTGAGTGAGCTCAACTATCACTTACTACTCAGTAAAAGTTTGAAATTTTGTGAAACATAAAAAAAATATACAATTGAATAATTGTTTTCAATAATCTCCCTCTTTGGCATTGATGGCAACACAACATGTCATAATATAAATAAATTTTAGAAAAAAATAGAAGTAAGGATAATATCCTTAGTTTCATTCTAATTCTCATCCATGAGAACTCCCTCTATTAGTGAGAACTCCCTATGAGAGCAATCTCTTCCTCTTGAATGATTTTCTTTGACTAAAATCTCTCCCTCTAACTTATTGATCTCTTCTTATGCAAAATGAGCTTGTTGATACAAAATTTATCTAATATGACAACAAAATCTCCCTCTTTGAAATCTCATGCCAAAGACAAAAAACAATGTATTTGCATGTACCTGATGTACCAATTCATATGCAATCTACTCTGACAATACTGCATCAACTTGATTGATCTTCAAAATGCTTGGTTGATGAATCACTATACATTGTTTAGTGAGCTTAACATAGGGGAATGACCCTTAGCATACCTCTTAGATACAAAAATACATCCTTAGGTAATGTCTTGGTGAATATGTCTACAACTTTTTCCTTTGTATTCACATATTCCAATCTAACCTCTTTGTCTTGCACTAATTCTCTCAGAAAATGATACTTTATTACAATGTACTTTTTTTGAATTTGCAAGCCAACAAAGAATTTAATCTCTCCAAATATTGAAATTTCAAATTCTTTACTCATTCTCAGCTGTTGCCGTTTCATCCTATTTTTGTGTCTCCTCCTCCTCACCTATTTCTTTCTCTTCTCCATCTTTCTTTTATTCTTCCTTCTTCTCTTCTTCTCCTTTATTTTCTTCTTCCTTCTTCTGTTCTTCTCCTTCTTTTGTATTCTTTACATCTTCCTCCTCCTTCTCACTAGGCTCTTCATGTTCTATGTTTTGTCTCTCAAATGGATCTTCCTCTTCATCTTTGATAGTAGTTAAGCCATATATCAACTTCCATATTTCTGTTGATTTACTAACAACATTTTCAATCTTGTTTTGTAAGATATCAAAGGCTCTATGCTTTGGTGTGAAATTGCCACTATATTTCTTAGTAGCCTTTGTTATTTGACCTCTAGTTAGGTCAGGCATCACTTGTGCTAAGGTAGATTCTCCTATCTCCTTTTCAATTTTCAGACAATGATACCATTTTTTTTCAATTATCTCATATAATTCTCTAGGCATGGTATTGTCTAGCTCTAGAGGTGTAGTCTTTAATTCAGCCATCATTGCATATACTAATTCTTCTATTTTATTTTTCTCTTCTTTACTGTTCTTGTTGAAATCAATGCTTTTCAAATTCGTAAAGTTTGCATTCTTAATATTTTCAAAATTTTTATCTAAGGCTGATTTTGGAGGATGACTTACCACTCTGAATTGGTTGATATCTTTTGACTTTGTTCTTTCCTCCTCATCTGAATCTGGTTGTGCTACATATTTTCTTCTTTTTCTTGGCACTTCACTAGTTTGTTCAATAGTCTTCTTCTTCTCTTTGATTTGATCCTTGGCCTTTTGTGAAGATTCCCTTGTGGTAGCCCTTGTGACTGGTATTTTTGGCTTGGCTTGAGTTGGCTTAGTACCCTTCTTTGTTTTGGGCTGGGCTAGAGGCTGTACTGTTGCCTTTCTTTTCTTTGGCTCTTCTTGGGTTGGTGCTTCCTTGGCTTCTTCTTCCTCAGCACCTTCCTCATTGTCTTCACCTAGGCCTTGAGTCAATTCCATTTGGCCTTGCTCTTGTTCATCCTCCTCCTCCTCCTCCTCCTCATCATCATCTTCTTCTTCTTCTGCTTCAGCCTCAATTCCTTCACCAAACTTCTTCTTAATTTTCTTCACCAATGTATCTTTCTTATTCATTATGGAGGTAGTCTTTAACTCCATATTCACCTTTGAGATTACCTCATCATAAGTGCCAAAGTGTGGGGCACTCTTGTCTATCTCTTCTGCCAATAATGCAGTTATTGTTGTAGATGCTTCATCTATGTTGATCTCATAACCAAATGGCCTTAGCCATCTCACCCTTGGAACTATTTCTTGGATATAGGTGAAATCAATAGGAACTAAGAAGCATATATCATTAATATGTCTTTCCACTAAGGAAACTGGTATTCTTACCCTTTGCTTCATGGATTTCTTGAAATCCTCAAAATAGCTTGTCATTAGTGTGTCAAAATTGTCTCCCATTTGTTCTATATATTCATTAATTTGGGATATGATAGTTCTATCATTTCTCCATGTAAATTTTTCAAAAGAGGGAAATTCATTCTGAACATAAAAGAATACGCAAACCAAAATTACTCCAAATTTGCATTGGGCACCCTTTATCCTTCTTATAGTTGCTAGGTTTTCATTAATCTGTTGTAGTTGCAGTTTTGCAAGATCATAAGTATGATTCTTTTTCACCAATTTGTAGCCTACATCCACTACAATACATGGCACAATGTTGAGTCTACTAGATTGATAGAATTTATGGGCAATAACTCTAACAAAAAATTCAACAAGAGGATCTTGAATGGTGTGAATTGTCATTCCTCTTTTATTCCATTGGGCACGTGTTTTTTTCAATAACCTCCTTGGATTCACTTCTCAAGGTCTTGAACTGATCTAGGGTAAGATATACAGTTACCCTATGAATGATTCTTTTCATTATCTTGATGGGAACATCTTCTAGCCATAGACTACCATCATGAATTCTACTTAACACAAGTCTGATCCATTCTATCTTAAATACGGTGGGAAAACTCAAAAATTGTGTTAAACCCTTCCTTTCAGCAATTTTGTATTCATCTTTCAAAACTCCATCTACACACAACTTCTCATAGGCTTCTCTTATTTCCATATCTCCTATGGCTCCTATCTTAAAATTATAACATCTTCTTACGTTCTGAACCATTACAACTTTTGAGGGTATGCGAGAATGGGCTCCGACGGGATCGTTCTTGTATGCAACTTCAGGAATGGGACAAAAATTAGGCTACCTAACCTCATTAGATAATAGATGGACTTCAAATGACTCTTTTTCATGGGTTTCACTAGAACTCAAAGTCATTTGTGTAGACTAGGGTTTCCTTTACACATAAATATGAAACTGTGTAGCTCGGCACAAATGAAAATACCTCAAGATCGATGAAAACACATTGTAAGAGGTTGGAATCTGCTTGGAATACTAGATTTTTTTCTATGAAGTCGCTCCACTCTCTTTCTCTTCTTTGCTTCTTGATCGCGATGAAGATAAATGATTAAAATCACAATAATATACCCTATTTCCATCGCATTAAATGCTCAATTGATCACTCAAATTCTAAAGGATTTTAACATTACTTGACTTGCACTACATTTTCACTTCACTCGGCTTCCATTGGAGTTATTTAACTTGACATCAATTATCAACTCAGTCACTGTTAGGAACTTGACATCCACTAGAATTTTACTCGGCATCGAAAGATAGCTTGGCATCATCATTTTGTCTTGACATCTTGTCTCATGTAGATTTATACTTTGCATTTCTTCTTCATGGTTTAGGGCTGATGTATGATACTTCCTTATATGTATCAGCCTCGTAGGCTCATCTTGTGATTAATTAGATGAGAAATGATCACTTGACCTTGTGGGTGAAGTGACCCTTCCATTGGATGTACTTGATTCATTCTTTTTCTGCCATGTCTTCTTCATGTCTATTCTGATGTGTTCTACATCAATCTTTTCTTTTCCTTTGTTGGATTCAATTTTTGGTGCTTTGGACCTTGTAGGATAGTTTCTATTGATATGACCAATTTTCAAGCAACTGAAGCATGTGGTTTGGTTCAACCATCTTTTATAGTTCCCCTTGAAATGTGTTCTTATGCAATTTTCAGGGATATGTCCATATTCCTGACAATAATGACAGTTATACCTAGTGTTATAATCCCAACAATAGTGACTTTCATTCCCTTTTGTTTTTGCTGGTTGATTTGATGTCCACATAGGCTTTGATCGACATTCAAATGCTCTATGTCCATACTTCTTACAATTATGACAATGTCCATCAAATCTTTGTGTCCTTGTGACTTTGGTCCTGCAATCTTGTGTCATATGTCCTTGCATGTTGCACTTGTGATAGTTACCCTTGCTTTTGGGTGTGTTTGGCTGATTGATTCTTCTACTCCTGCAAACATTAGCAGTATGTCCCTTTTTATTATAGTAATGACAAGTGGGTTTAGAATCCTTACCTTTGTCACTTCTTTACTCAACACTCTTTGATGATTCTCCAACTTCAGTGCTGTTGTATCCAAGTCCTAATGTATCATGGGTGGATCTTGGGAATTTCATCAACTATTCAAAGTACTTGATGGCTTCACTTGACTTGTTAAGATTCTTTGCTATCTCTTTTTATCTTTTCAATTCATTCTGTAGTTGTTCATTCTATATCTTCAAAGTAGAGATCTCAATATCTTTCATATTGAGTTCATGATGAAGGTTCATCATTTGGGCAAGTGTATCCATCTGTATTTTTGAGATCCTTGTTAATTCAGTGCATTTTTCTTCAAGTTTTTTTGCAAGATTCCTTTTGTCATCTTCCATCATGACTCTATCCTCAACTGCTTTTTTCTTTTGTTCAGTTATTTCACATAACATTATGGCCTATGATTCATGTTCCATCTTGAGATATCTTATCTCTTCTGCTTGAACTTTGCTTTTCTCCATCAGTTCTGCTATTGCTACATCAAACTCTTTAGTATCTCCATTGGCAAACACTTGTGTGGTATCAATTTCCCTATAGTTTATATCATTTTCAGCTATGGCTGTCTTTCCTTCTTTTCAAGGATTTTCTTAATTCTACTCTAGCTTCTTCTACCTTGTGTAGAGCGAGATGTACATCTATCACCTGGTTCTCAATGATCTTTCCAAGTTTGAAAACTTCCATCTTTAGATCTTTTCCTCCAAGCTGTTAGGCTTCTTCTTGAGAGAACTATGCTCTGATACCAATTGTTGAAATATTCAAATAGGAAGAATGCTTCTAAGAGGGGGGTGAATTAGAAGTACTAGCTTTTATCCTATTTTTCAACCTTTAATAACACATTATTGAAATGAACATGCATGCATATTAACATTAAGCAATCATGAGAAACACATATACATCACCACATAACACTTGAGATTTTGGTAACCTAGAAACCCTCCAGGAATAAGAAGCTAAAACTGGGGTGGGGATGATACCCACAAAATCACTGCAGCAATAATGTTTGACCACTTCTAATGGTTTTCCCTATTAAAGGCCTACCCTGTTAAAGGCTTTACACTGTATCAATAGTGACCTGGTTGAAAAATTTACAAACACTTTACATGAAGTGTTACCCTGTTAAAGGATTTAATCACTTATTTCAAGGATCTACAAAATAGCTGTTAAGCTAACCTATTAACATAGGATTTTCTTTCTAATACAATGGCTAGATAGTATTAGACATAATAAACCTAATAGTTTACAATCCTTTGATTGCTAAATACAGGCACTTGATCTGCTTACTCTAGTCTTGATCCTTTGAGATCTGATACTTGTTTGTATCCCTTCGTTTGTTATGATCAACTGAATATTTAACTGTTGCTCTCTTCCTCTAAGTCTTTATTCTCTTTACTCTAAAATCTAGTATAATTTCCCCATACACCCCTTCATCCATCTCATATACAATGAGATTTTGTCTTCCTTATAAAGACATTCGAAGACTTAGGGTTAGACATGGATCTATGATCCATATCGAATCTCTATTTCTCGCTCATTCCTTGCACTTTTATTATTGGTTGCATGCTTCTTCATTTTTCTTATTGGCTTCATGTAGATTGCATAGGAAATAGAAAAGATTTGATCTTATCACTTAAATCCTTTGAGATTCATCATATGTTGGCCATGAAAATGGTTTACATCTTAATTAGTGAAGTTACAAACTCATATGTGCATTCTGTGTTACTCGACACTTACTGATTCCTGATGCTCGACACATATAATATAACTATCTCACTCGACTCCTGTTACATTCCTATTTTCCTCGGCACCTAAATATTACTCAGCACTTGTATCATGCTTGGCACCTAAAGTCACTCGGCACCTGAAGATCACTTGGCACCTGTTGGATTTCCTAACTCAGCACATGTTGTGGCTCAGCATACATAGTGTGCTCGGCTCCAGTGTAGAAAGTGGTTAAGTGTGTTGGTATTCACATTTCAAAACCATTCTGAGACTAATAGGTTGAACTAGAGATTTAGGGGACTCGAGTGGTGAAGAGTATTGATTTCCAATTGCATTTTCTTGAATTTTAGGTAAAGTATCAAGTTCAAACTAGACAAAGTTTCTATAGTTTTCAGGTTCTTTTATGCTTTGTTCTTCACTCTTTTATGAAAACTCATCAATTTTTACATGTGCACTTTCTATGACCTTGTGAGTAGTAAGATTCAGACATTTATATGCTTTTCTTTTGTTGGAGTATCATATGAATATGACTTCATCACTTTTCATATCAAACTTTCCTTTCCTTATTTCTTTCAAGATATAAAATTTTCTTCCAAATAATTTGAAATAACATACATTAGGTTTATAGCCATACCATAATTCATAAGGTGTTTGATCTATGTCCTTCTTCAGCTAAACTTGGTTAAGGTATGAACTGTTGTACTAATTGCTTCCTTCTAGTATTTGATTGCAAAAATTTTCTCTATATCGGTGTTCTTGCACAATCCATAATGGATCTATTTCTTCTTTCTTCTATGCCATCCTGTTGGGGTGTACCATATATGGATTGTGCAAGATACCCGATATAGAGAATGTTTTTGAAAAGCTTCAAATTTTTCTTTTATGTACATTAGTGTCATCATCCTAGCATAATAATCAACAAATAAAATGAAGTACTTATCTCCACAGTAGATTTCTATTCTAATAGGTCCACAAAGATATGTATGAAACAACTCCAAAACTTCTTCAGAATGACAATTCTTGCTTTTGAAACTCGTCTTTTCCATCTTCCCAATTTAATGATTTTTGGACAACCCCATACTAGTTTTCTTTATATTTGGAATGAATCTCACTCTTTTATTCTTTCTTATATTGGCCAGGTTATCAAAATTCACATGACACAACCTTTTGTGCCATAACCAACTTTCCTCTACTTGAGCTAGGAAACATGAACTTTTAGTTAGAGCTAGATAGAATAGATTACCTTTTGTTTGATTGTCAGTCCCAACTAGATTTCCTTTCCCATCTAGTAGCTTCACATTTGCATTCATGAATTCTACCTTGAATCCAATATTTTTCAATTGTGTGACACTAAGTAGATTATATTTTAGTTCTTCAATCTAGTAAGCATTGTCACATCTGAGTTCATCATTCAATGTAATGCAAACTTTTCCTTTTACATACAAGGTTCATCATTTCCAAATCTGACACTCCCACTATCATAGTATTCTAAGTGCTCAAATTTTGATTTATCACCAGTCATGTGGTGAGAATAACCACTATCAATAATCCATGTGTCATTCTTGCTAATATGAGAAATGAGGGCCATCTTATCATTTTCATTATCTGATTCATCTTTAATATAAATGTAAACCATTTCATCTTCATCACTACCATCAGAGTGTTTAGCCATGTAACAAGATTTCTTACCTTTATCCTTGTAGTCTTTGTAGCCTTTGAAATCTTTCTTGCCTATGTACTTATCATGCTTCTTTTCTTCTTTTCCTTCTTGGTTTGGACACCTTGTAGTAATGTAACCAACTTCTTCACAATAAAAATAGATTAGAGTTATTTTTACCTTTGTACTTTCCTTTTCCTTTAGGGAATCTTCTTGCAAGCAATACTTCAATGACTTCAAGGTCATCATAAAAATTATCTTCATCTTCACTGTCAGATTTTTTTCTTTTAGATTTTCCACCTTTCTTCTTGAGTGATAGTTTAGCTTGAAATGCAAATTCAATGCTACCAGAGTTAGGTACATAGTTATCAAAGTTATCTAACGCAAAGGTTGTCAACCTTTCCACTAGTGCATCCAAAGTTATATCATTTTTGGGATCACATCTCATTTCTTCAATAGATGAAACTCTAATTGCATAAATAGGAAGAAGAGTTATGAGTACCTTGATGACCACTATCACATCATCAATTTTCCCTCCTAAGGCTCTAATTTCACTCACACTCGCTTTGATTCTTTCATTGTATTGTGCAATGTTTTCATCTTCTCTCATCTTCATTTGATCAAAATGACCTCTAAGAATTTCTACCTTAGCTCTCCTCACATTGTTATCTCCTCCATAGATATCTTTCAACTTGATCCTCATTTCATGAGCAGTAGGATAATCTTTGACTTCATCAAATTCAACATAATTAAGAGTAGAAGCAATGCCAATCATCATTATGTTGTGATTCTTCTTCTCCACAATTTGATCCATAGACAAAGGTCCAGCAGGTGCCACATACTTGTTCTCTAGGTATTTTAGGCATGTGTCTCCAATGGTTGCCAAATGAAACTTCATGAGTTCCTACCATGCTTGGAAGCTATCTCTATTCAATTTAGGAATTTCCCTTCTATAAGACATCTTGATCTTTAGCTTAGGTCCTTGAAACCTTATTTGTAAGCACCAAAAGATCTAATACTAATTGGTGGAGATGGAAATGAGTAATTGAGAGAGGAGGGGTGAATTAGTTATTAAAAAGAAAAATCCAAGTCCCTTTAAGATGTTAACATAATATAAGACCAAATCATGTTGTAACTCGATTAGCACTGAATATTCTATTATAGCTTAGTTAACACTGAATATATTACTGTCACTTGGTTAGCACATAGATAATTAGATCTTAAGAAATTTATATAATTATTTTAGTTGCATAAATATAAAGAAAATAACATACATACAAGAGACACCAAGATTTAATGTGGAAACCCAATTTAGGAAAACCACCAATTGCAACTAGTTACTGTTTTTCACTCTTATGAAATGAGCCCAGTTAGGAGTCAACCCTGTTAAAGGTTACAAAACACACTATTAGGTGTGAACCTATTAGAGGATTTAATTCACCCTATTAGGAGTGGCCTTGTTCGAGGTCCTTAGAAACTTCAATCTAGAAATGCCACCTTGTTAGAGGATTTGTTGAATAGTTCTTAGGCTAACACTATTAGGAGATTTAATTCACTACTACAATTATTAGAGAATAAAAATGACTTGACCTAATTGCTAATGCAACTGTCTTTGCAGATTCATATCTTAGTTTTGGCTTGATTACTTGATCCTCCTATTGAAAACAATAGATTAAATATGTATTTTCTTTGATATTACACAAAGTATCATATCATTGCTAGTTAGTGTATATCAAGCTCATTTGGGTGCTGAAGATAATTTCTTATGTTTATCAAGCTTTCTAGAGTTTTTGAAACTAAGAAGATAGTGTCTACCAAGTTCACTCGGGTGACAAAGGAAATTTTACAAAAGTTGAGTGTTAATCGAGCTCACTTGGTTAATAAAGAAAAATTTGGATGGAACCAGTGTTAACCAAGCTCACTCGGTTAATGAAGGAAAAGTTGGATGGAACCAATGTTAACCGAGCTCACTCAGTTACCAAAGGAACTTTGTGAATATGCAGTGTTAACTGAGTTCACTTGGTTAACATAGGAAAATCATTTCTGAGTTAGTGTCTATCGAGCAAGGTCAGCTAACTAAGGATTTTCTTATTTTGGCATATTGAGTTTAATTGATTTGTTTGTTGGTTTTAGCTGATTGAGGAGATGAATATTAAGTATTCTAAATTGTATTCAAGTCAACTTGAAAATATGTAAGATATAAATATAAGGTCAAGTTGAGGATTGAATGTATGGAACATAATAGAAGATTTAAGGATGGTTAGAGGAAGCAAATTAGAAGGATAAGTAGAATATCCTTGTTGAGCTGCAAAGATACATTTGATTAGGAAAAGATCAAGTATAAAAGCCAGAATTGAGATCTGTAATCATCAATTCAGTTGCATCATAAATCAAGTGATCTCATTGTTACTCTCTAACTATTGTAGTAGTGATCTAAATCTCTTAACATAGTTGGCTTAATAGCTATTTGCAAATCTTCTAACAAGGTGGAATTTCTAGATTGAAGTGTCTAAAGGCCTCTAATAAGGCCACTCCTAATAGGGTGATTAAATCCTCTAATGGGGTCACACCTAATAGTGTGTTTTGTAACCTTTAACAAGGTTGGATACTAACAGGTCTCACTTTAGAAGAGTGAAAATCAGTAACTAGTTGCAATTGGTAGTATTTCGCAACTTGAGTTTCCACAATAAATCTTGGTGTCACTTGTGTTCATGCTATTTATTTTATGTGTATGCAACTAAGTCAAATAAGGTTAATCATAGAAAATATCTTATAATTTTCATTTTCCAAGTTACTAATGCTATTTTAGTATTTATTGAGTCACAACATTTGATAGTGTAAACTGAGTGCCTGTGTGTTTTCTGAGTAACAACAGAATATAGTTTAATTAGAGTTTATATTTTTCTTTGTATTGACATCTAAGGGATTTGGGATTTATTTTAGTGATAGCAGATTCACCCCTCCCCTCTCAATTACTCCTCTTATATTTCCAACAATTACTATCAGAGCTTTTGGTTCTTGTAGAGAAGGTTTAAAGGACCTAAGCTAAAGACCAGGATGTCTTGTAGAAGGGAGAACCCAAAGCTAAATAGAGATAACTTCAAGGCATGGTAGGAACTTATGAGGCCATAATGGGCAACCATTGGAGATTTAGGGATAAAGTATCTAGACACCAATTAGATGACACCTACTAGAACAATGATTGTTGAAGAAATTATAGAGAAGAAGAGTCATAACATCATGATGATTGATTTTTCTTCATCCCTCAACTATGCCGAATTTGATGAGGTCAAAGATTGTGGAACTTCTTATGAAATGTGGATCATGTTGAAAGCCATCTATGGAGGAGATGATAATGTAAGAAGAGCTAAAGATGAAAGTCTTAGAGGATAATTTGATCAAATAAAGATGAGAGAAGATGAGAACATTGCAAAATATAGTGAAATAATCAAAGCCAATGTTTGTGCTATCAAAGCTTCAAGAGGAAAGATTGAAGATGAAACAGTGGTAAGTAAATTTTTTAGAACACTTCTTCCTATATATACAATTAGAGTATCAAAAATTCAAGATATGAGATGCAATCTAAAGAATGACATAAAATTGGATGCAATAGTTGGAAGACTAACAACATTTGAGCTAGATAACTATGATAATTATGTTCCTAGTTCTAGTAATCTTGAGTTTTCATTTGAAGCAAAGTTGTCACTCGAGAAGAAAACCAAAAGGTCAAAAGCCAAACAATCTGAAAGTGAAGACAAAGATAGTTTTGATAGTGATCTTGAAACTATTGAGGTATTTCTTGCAAGTAAATATCCCAAAGGAAAAGGAAAGTTTAAAGGAAAGGTTCCTTTAACCTATTTCTCATGTGAAGAAGTTGGACACATTGCTACAAGATGTCCAAATAGAGAAGACAAAGATGAAAAGATGCACAACAAGTACAAAGTCAAGAGGGATTTCAAGAACTAAAAAGACTACAAGGACAAAGGTAATAAATCTTGTTTTATGGCTAAATATTTAGATAGAAGTGAAGATGATGAAATGGTATATATTGTTGTAAAAGATTAATTTGATGATGAAGGAGATAAAATGACACTTATCTCTCATGTTAACAAAATGATACATGGTTTATTGATAGTGGTTGCTCACATCATATGACTGGTTACAAAACAAAGTTTGAGCATATGGAACATTATGATGGTGGAAGTGTGGGGTTTGGAAACAATGAACCATGTTGCATAAAGGGAAAATGTTGTATCTCACTAACTAATGAACTTAGATGTGATAATGCTTATTGGGTTGAAGGATTAAAGAATAATCTACTAAGTGTGGCACTGTTGAATAACATGAGAAAGAAAAGTTTCAAAAGCAAGCACTATCATTCTAAAGAAGTCTTGGACCTAGTTTATGCAGATTTATGTGGACCTTGGAATTAAGAATTACAATGGAGATAACTACTTAATTCTTTATGTTGATGATTATTCTAGAATGATGATTGTAATGAATCTGAAAGAAAAGTTTGAAGCATTTCAAAATATTAAATGGTATCTGGCAAGAGTAGAGAAATAAATTGGAAAGAAGATGAAGTGTTTGAGATTAGACATAGGTGGTGAATTCATTTCCAATGAGTTCAATGAATTCTTCATTGAAAGAGGAATTAAGAGAAAAGTATCAACCCCTAGTACACAACAAAAAAATGGTGTAGCTAAAAGAAGGAACAGATCTATCATGGATTGTGCAAGAACTTTAATGATAGAAACAAGTGTTGCAATCAAATACTAGAAGGAAGCAATCAAAACTATAGTGCATACCTTGAATAGAGTATAGTTGAAGAAAGACTCAAATCAAACTCATTATGAACTATGGTATGGCTACAAACCAAATGTAAGTTACATGAAAGTATTTGGTAGAAAATGTCATGTCTTGAAGGAATCTATGAAAAGTTTATTTGATGTCAAAGGTGATGAAGGCATATTCCTAGGATACTCCTATAGAAGTAAAGGATACAAATGTTTGAATTTCTCAACTCATAATATCATAGAAAGTGCACATGTGAGAATTGATGAGTTTGCAAAAAAGAGTGAAGAAGAAAGAAACAAAGAACCTAAGGATTACAAAAGGTTTGTCTACTATGAACTTGATACAGTGCCAAATCAAATTAGAAGTCAATAGACTTCACTTCTCGAGTCTCCAAAATCTCCAAAAGCTATCGAGTTGCAAATAGTGAAACTTGAGTCACAGTCTAAAGGACTTGAGTCATAGTTAGAAGTTACTGAGTTGTTGCCATAGCAAACCAAGACTGATGGACCTAAGTTATAGACAACAAGACCCGATCTTGATACAAAAGATCATGAAGAGGTTAGTGGAACAGATTCTAAATCCAAAGTACCTATGCTAGCCAGATATGCCAATGGGGTAACATGCACCTAATCAAATCATTGGATACAAGTTAGATGGAACAATGACAAGAAACACATTAAAAGGTAAATGGTTTCTTGGTGAATTTTAACCTAGATCATTAAAATATGCTTTGGTTAATGAAAGTTGGATTGAAACTATGAATTAAGAAATAGAACAAATAGAGAGATATAAGATTTGGACTCTTATTCCTTGACCCAAGGATAAAAATATAATTGGCACAAAATGGGTTTTCAAAAATAAGTTGAATGAAGATGGAGAAGTTTCCAGAATCAAAACAAGGTTAGTATACAATGGTTATTCTCAAGAAGACTTTATTGACTATGGTGAAACTTTTTCTCCTGTTGCAAGATTAGAAGATGTTAGAAATTTACTTTCTTATGTTGCACATAAAGGATATAAGATTTATCAAATGGATGCAAAATTTGCATTCTTGAAGAGGAAGTTTACATAGAACAACCTAAAGGTTTTGTGTATCCTATCAAAAGGGATATGGTCTATAAACTACATAAAGCATTGTATGGTCTGAAGCAAGCTCCGAGAGCTTGGTATGAAAGACTTCATAATTACTTGATAAAGATTAGTTTTCAAAGAACAAATGATGACAATAACCTATACATCAAAGAAGGACAAGACAAGAAAATTTTGTTGGCTAAAATATTTGTGGATGGCACTTTATTTATAGGAAATGATGACTTATGCAATTTATTTTTAGAAGAGACGAGTAAAGAATTTGAGATGTCCATTTTTGGAGAGATAAAATTCTTTTTTGGATTGTAGATCTAGTAGAAGAAAGATGGTATCTACATTACTCAATCAAAATATATAAGGGAGATACTAAAGAAGTTTAGAATGGAAGATTGAAGACCAGTTGGAACACCTATGTCTATTGGACATAAGCTTTCCAAAAATGATGATTCTAAAGAGGTAGATCATACCACATATAGATCAAGGATTAGAAAATTGCAATATGTAGTGCACAAAAGGTCTGATATTGCATTAGCAGTTGGTATGGTGGCAAGATTCTCAGCAAATCCCAAGGAAAATCACATGATGGTAATCAAGAGAATCATGAGGTATTTTAAGGGTGCTAAAGACTATGGATTATGATATAAAAAAGGAGGCAATTTGGATTTGAAAACATTGACAAATGTTGATTGGGCAAGAAGTGTTGATGAAAAAAGTAGCACTAATGGTGGAGCATTCTTTCTTGATAAAAAACTAGTGTCTTGGACAAGCAAGAAGAAGAATTTTATTTCTCAGTCCACAATAGAGGAAAAATATGTGGCAACAATAGTTAATTGTTTAAATGTTGTTTAGTTCAAGCAACTATTGGCAGGTATGAATATAGAAATCAAGGATTAAGTGGTTGTATTCTGTGATAACACCAATATAATTAATATATCAAAGAATCTTGTGATGCATACCAAAACCAAACAAATTGCTATAAGATATCATTTTTCAAGAGAATTGGTACAAGATAAAGAGGTAAGATTGAAATATGTGAATACTAAATAACAAATTGCAGACATATTCACTAAGCCATTACCTAAGGATGCATATTTATATCTAAGAGGTAAGTTAGAGGTCATTCCCTTATCTGAAGCTCACTAAATGAATTTTAGTGATGCATCAACCAGAGCATGTTGAAGACCAGTTAGTTGATGCAATATTGAAAAGGGCACATTCCATATGAATTAGTACATAAGGTACATTGATATTATCTAAGTATTGGCTTTGGCATGAGATGTCAAAGAGGGATAATTTTTCTATCATATCACATAGAAATTTTATTACTTCCATAAATGTCAAAGAGGGAGAAATTGGTCTGATATCAAAGAAGGAAAGTTTTCTATCGGAAGAAGATGTTTAAGGAAATGTTTGTAGATAGAGGGAGAAACTAAAGGTAGAGGGAGTTCACACTGATAGAGGAAGTTCTCATGGATGAGAATTAGAATGAAACTAAATATATATTCCTTACTTTATTCTTTCTCTAAAATTTCATTGTATTATGACATGTTGTGTTGCCATCAATGCCAAAGAGGGAGAATATTGAAAATAATTGATTAATTTTATATTGTCTTTGATGTTACATAAAATATCATATCATTTCTAGTTAGTGTATGCCAAGCTCACTTGGGAAATGAAGATAGTTTCATGTGTCTGTAAAGCTTTTTAGAGTTTTCCAAACTGAGAAGACAGTGTCTACTAAGTTCACTTGGGCGACAAAGGAAAGTTTATGAAAGTTGAGTGTTAACCGAGCTCACTTAGTTAATGAAGGAAAAGTTGGATGGAATGAGTGCTAACCAAGCTCATTTAGTTACCAAAGGAACTTTATGAATATGGAGTGTTAACCAAGTTCACTTGGTTAACACAAGAAAATCATTTTTGAGTTAGTGTTTATTGAGTAGGGTTGGCTAACTAATAATTTTCTTGTTTTGGCATACTGAACTTAATTGATTTGTTTGTTAGTTCTAGAAAACTAAGGAGATCAATATTAAGTATTCTAGGTTGTATTCAAGCTAATGTGACAATGTGTAAGATATAAATATAAGGTCAAGTTGAGGATTGAATGTGTGGAACATAATAGAAGATTTAACGATGCTTAGACGAAGTGAATTAGAAGGATAAGCAAAATATCCTTGTTGAGCTGCAAAGATACATTCACTCAGGAAAGGATCAAGTATACAAACCAAAATTGAGATCTTCAATCAACAGTTTAGTTGCATCAGAAATTAGGTCATCTCATTCTTACTCTCTAACCATTGTAGCAGTGATCTAAATCTCTTAACAGAGTTGGATTAAAAGCTATTTGTAAATCCTCTTACAAGGTGGCATTTCTAGATTGAAGTGTCTAAAGACCTCTAATAAGGCCACTCCTAATAGGGTGATTAAATCCTCTAATAGGTTCACACCTAAAAGTTTGTTTTGTAAACTTTAACAGGGTTGGCTCCTAATAAGGCTCACTTCAGAAGAGTGAAAATTAGTAACTAGTTGCAATTGGTAGTTTTTCCCAAATTGGGTTTCCATGTTAAATCTTGGTGTCACTTGTGTTCATGTTATTTCTTTTATTTGTATGCAAATAAATTAAATAAGGCTGATCATAAAAAATATCTTGTGATTTATATTTTCAAAGTTACTGCTGCTATTTCAGTATTTTCTAAGTTACATCATTTGATAGTGTAAACTGTGTGCTTGTGTGTTTTCCAAGTAACAACAAAATATAGTTTAATCAGAGTTTATATTTTGCTCTGTATTGACATCTAAGGGATCTAGGATTTATTTTAGTGGTAACTAATTCACCCCTCCCTTCTCAATTACTCCTCTCATATTTCAAACACCTCCTTGATCAGAATGTTCTTTGCATCTCAATCAACTCAAATACTTTGTCCTTTACATATATCCTTCAAATTTGCTTCCTTAATTCATCTTCTTCAATTCGACATTTCAATCCTCAACTTGACCTTTCATATATATATATATATATATATTTCACCTTGTCAATTTTTCTTGAATACTCTTTTAATTAAACAATTTTCATCCCTTAAGTCAACTTTTATTAACCAATAAATTTATCAAACTTAATATGCTGATAGTCAACTAATACAGAATTGAGTACTCGATCAACCCAGAGGATCCCTTTGTTAAGCAACCCAACTTGGTTAAAATATGAGTTCTAATGTTAACTGACCAAACTTGTTCAATACTGACTTCGCTTCATTAACTGACTAAACTCGGTCAATATTGTCTCTAAACTTGGTTATCACCAAATACTCGATATATGCAGGAAACTACCTTTGATGCCCGAGTGAGCTCGGCTATCATTGGCTTCTCAGTAAAGGCTTGACATTTTGTGTAACATCAAAGACAACATACAATTGAATGATTGTTTTCAACAATAAACACACACACACACACACACACACACACACACACACATATACATATATACATGTGTGTGTGTGTAAATATTAAAATTTAATTCTTTTCTGGATTTGCATCATATATGGTAGACATTCTATTGGATAAATAAATTGATTTTAACTTGCATACATAGAGGGTTATGCTTCAAATATATCTAATGAATAAATATTTATGGGGACTATTAAGCTAAATAGAAAAACCACATACATATGCAAACAAATTATTGGAGTGGATGAATATAAATGATAAAACCAAATTTATTGTTGGTCTTTATCTTGTAGATTGAGAACTTCATCATGTAGATTTAGATGAATCTCTTGCAAATATTTGGGATAATCTATATTAGAAATCTAATGGGAAAGTAAGATGCTAAGAGGGTGGGGAGGTTTGTGAATCAAGATCATTAAAAATTTCAAACATAAACCATATTTAAACTTAATTCACCACACATCTCAACCTTAACCTTATCATGCATCATCATGTAGTAACATGTAATATTAGATCTACCATCTCCTTAGATGAATAAAACACATAAACAAGTAATCAAGACATAACACAAGATTTGGTAATGCAAAAACCCCCCAAGGTGAAGGTAAAATTGTAGTAGAGATGGCACCCACAAAATCTTCACTACTCCAATAATAAAGTTTCGATTAGAGTTATAGTTTGATCATTTCTAATGATCTACCCTGTGAGGGGTCTTCTTTGTTAAAATCTTAGAAGTTTGTTAAGTCTACTTTGATTAAAGGATTTAAACTTCACAATTAAGTGAGTACTTTGTTAAGAGATTTAAAATAGGCCTGGGAGGACCACTTTGTTAAGAGATTCACTTGATACACTTGTTAGAATGTAACAGTACCTTGATTCTTTGGTATGCATTGAAATGCTAAAAAAAACTTCTCTATCTAAACTGTAATCACCTCTCTATGACTAATTTGCAATATATCCTCACTACACTACTCAGTCACCTTACTTCAAAACTTGTTGATTCACCTTTAGTTCCACATTTATGCATTCCTCTCACTTGCAATAACAATTACCATATTGAAACTCTTGTTTTATAACCATCTAATGAAGCTTCTAGGTCACAATCAATAATCCACATTCATTCCTTTTATCATTTTAGCTTTCCATTTTTCTAATTGGTTCATCACACTACATAAGAATTAATGATGCATAATCACAGGCATAGTTACCTCCTTTATGTTCACCTCAAACTTAGAAAAATGATTCATGATTAAAAAATGGTTTACATAGGATTTTATTCCATTTCAAACTAATATACTCAAATTGTATTACTTGACACATATACCTTCCTAACACTCAGTCATGCTTATTTCTTCATGTTTTCCCTTGACATAAACTATGCTTGGCTTGAATTGTGTTACCCTCTAAACTACTCGACTCATATGTATCACTTGGCAATAACTGGAATTCTTGATGATTGTTAATGTGCTAGATAACTATGTTTGTCTAAAAACACAGTAAACTTATATACTTATGCTTGATGTAATTTGGCCTTAATAGTGGCTCAGTCATAGTGTTGAATAACCAAATCCACATAGTAAATAATTAAGTGTTTTTCTCTAATTGATAGTACTAAGATTGCCTTTAGGGTCAACAATCTCCCCTTTTTGTATTAGTGGAAAAGACACTTATCATGCTTCAAATATAACATAAAAAAAGCTTCAAAAAATTTACTCCCCACTAGGGTGTACTCCATACCTATAGCTTAGTCATCATATTACTGTAACTTGTATTTTCAAAACCTTTTTCTTTTCAAAAATCTTTTTCTTTTCATTTTTCATCTCTATCTCCTTTTTACTCCATTCTCCCCTTGTTATTCTTAGACATGATAATATACATTTACATTTCAAAATCTTCATACATACATGTCCCTCTTTATACTAAAACTTGACATACAAACATGTATTTCCCCCTTATTTTTGTCACTTATGTTGAGCAATGACATTCAATTTTAGCTCGAGGAGTATACTAAACTCTTTTAAAAATGGATGGAGAAATATCATAATGATATCCATTGTTTTATCCCAATTGTCCTTGAGGGTCTCAAGATCTTGTCCTTCAATCTTTAGTCTGGTTGCAAGATTCACTTTGTTGTCTACTATAGACACTTGTTGAATCTACATTAGGTCATTTGTAACCTACAAATGTCTTTGTATTACTTCCAAATGAGGTAATAATAAGGCTTGTATGGAAGTGACCTCATGTTTCGTGTTACACTCATGTAATAACTCTGATTATTTCCCTTGCAGAAATATGATCTTTGAAAAATAAACTAAATTGGAAGTAGAATCCATTGTTTGTTGTATTTTTTGGGTAGATTTTTTAATATTTTTTTGCATCAATATTCCAGATCACACTCTGTGATCTATCATCATTATGAGAGAGCTAAAGGAAAAATGTGGTAAGATTGCAAACCTAGTGTGGATAAAAGGGGGAAGGAAAGGGGGGTGGGTGCACAATAGTTGAGAAGAGATTGCTTAGAGAAGGCAAAAATCTTATGTAAAGAAGATACTTTCTTCAAGCAAAAAATTAAAGAGGTCATTGAAATTAGCAACCACCCATGGAACTTTAATCGAGATGAAGGGTTATTTCTTAGCCATTCATGGAAACCCTTTAATATCCTCTATCGAAAACTATTCGTGTCACCCCTAAAGATCTCTCTCTCTCTCTCTCTCTCTCTCTCTCTCTCTCTCTCTCTCTCTCTCTCTCTCTCTCTCTCTCCCCAATGTCCCCCATTTCTCTCCCTCTCTTGCTTGCTCATATCACCCCATTCTTCATTTTTAGTTTTATATTTTCACTTGCACACACACACACACACACACACACACACACACACACACTTGTGTGTGTATGTGTGCACTTCTATTATTTACTTACTCCTTTTTATTTAATTATTTTTTTATAAAAATCATTCTTTGGTGTTTACATAGTGTGTCCTTTTTAGGTACACACACATCCATATACACACTTAAGCATTTTTATTTTAAAATCCCTCATTATTGTTTAGTGGACCCATACTGGTGTCTTTATCATCATCATCATCATCATTATTATTTTTCTTTAAGTTTCCAACATTTCTAACTTATATTTACTTTATGGAAAACCCACATTATATATATACTTACATATATATATACACACACACATTAATACATATGTACATATATGTACATATACATACATATATACATATACATACATACATACATACATACATATATATGTATGTATATGTATATGTATATATGTATGTATATATATGTACATATATATATACATAGATATATATATGTATGTATGTATATATATATAGATATATATATGTATGTATGTATGTATATATGTATATATATATATATATATATATATGTATATATATATATATATATATATATATATGTATATATATATATATATATATATATGTATATATATATATATATGTATATATATATATATACATATATATATATATATATATACATATATATCTATTTGTATATATATGTATATATATAGATATATCTACGTATATATGCATATATATATACATACATACATACATACATACATACATACATAGACATATATAACTTATTAATAAAAATAATGTGAATGATATATTAGATATATATATATATATAATTCACATTATTTTTATTAATAAGTTTGTTTCTTATTTCTTGCTTATTTCTTCTCATATTTAGATATATCATTTTAATATATATTCTCTCTCTAATTGTTCTCCTTCTCTTTATTTACCTTATTGTTGAACCTCAAACTCTTTTCGACTGTTGTGCACCAACCCCCTTTTCCTTCCCCCTTTTATCCAAACTAGGTCTGCAATCTTACCATATTTTTCCTTTATCTCTCTCATCCTAATGATGGATCATAGAGTGCAATCCAAAACCTTGATGAAAAAAAATTGTAACACAATCTACCTAGAAAATACAACAAATAATTCTAATGGATTGTGGAAAACTACTATCTACAAGTAGAATCCATGTTCAGATTTGATCCACACTTATATAATTCTACATTAATTTTATCCATTTTCTCCCTTATTTCCTTGGTGAATCCTAAAACATTGCATATTTTTAAAAATATCTTTTCACTACTAACTAACTTCTCCAAATCAATAATTGGAATGGAGAGTTCAACCTTCTTAATTGCAATTTCTATGGAAATCTTCTCCAGTACTCTATTTTCAAATTTTCTTTCTGATCTTTGCATAAATTTCTCTAATGTGTCTATATCAGGGTTATTTAACTTCTCCAATATCTTGATCAATTGCTCAATTATGGGGGCCTTCTCATCCAAATCATCAACAATAATAGTTTCAAGAAATATATGTTTGATATCATCTAATACTTGCCTTTGTTGATGCTCTTTTATCATATTTTCTTGCTTGGCCTTCCTATCTAGCAAGTCACTCAATCTTCTCATCTTCTCAACACTCAATTTAGATGTGTCCTAATTTGGAATAACAATCTCCTCATCTAGAGTAATTGGTTTACTCTTCATAGATTGTGGTGTTTGCTTCACCTTCTTCTTCAATCTATTTCCTTTAGAGTTTGGTGTGTTGAAGCTTGACACAATTTGGGGTTAAAAAAAAATATCTGTGTCAGCTTTTAGAACCTTTAAACCTATTTTGGTCAAATCTCATACCTTTATCAAAACTCAACTTTAAAAAAAAACTAAAAATACCCTCTTATAGATCTTAAAGTCAATATCCTTATTATATAAATTTCAGTGTTTTGATTAGTTATACTATGTTACAATTTCAAATTATTATAAGTATGCATTTAACTTTTCAAAAGATGTTCCCTCAAAAAAGAAAAAAAAAGTAAACCATATCAAAAAATTTGAAATTTATATTTATCCCCAAAGGAGAGAGCTCTCTTCAAGAATATGGTTTTTTTATTTTTTTTATTTTTTTTAAAGATGTAGATTTGATAGGGATATTGTGACATGAGGAAAAAATTGTTAGTTTCTTATAAGGTTGACTTCTAGTACTTATAACAAAGAAAATTAAAAACCAATATTTCTCTTTTTGTTCCCTAGCTATACATGTCATCTATAACATATTTTCAAATTAGACCAAAACAAAGATGATTTTCATATACTTGTTTGACGGGAATTACATCCTATATTTTTCCCAATTAAAAAAAGGACTTCAAAATTTAAAAAATGAATAAATTCTTATTCACAAAACTTAAAAAATTTAGAGGCATAATATTCGTTCAATTTCACACATTTCATTATTTTACATCATCTTCAAACTCTAAACACAAATACTATTTTTATGTCATTAAGTTTGAATAGTTTACATTCTGGGGTCCTTTTTCATTAAAAAAATGTAACATAGGTTTGTTATTTTACCCTTTGGTGTTCTTGTACTGGAACTTCTTGACTCAGCCTTTATGGTTCCTTTTTTGTTTCCTCGGCCTTCTTAGCTCTTCATCTACCTTATTCTCCTCAGTTTTTCTTTCACGCTGAGCTTGTTTAACATTCTTTTCCTTTTCATCACAAGTTTTGAGTTCATTGGTTGAACTTTTTTGTCTTGCTTCCTCTTCTCCCTTCTATAGAGTTCTTGAAGCATATGGTATCTCACTTATAATATATTGATATGCTTTATTTTCTTGGCTCTTTTCTTCCTTTTCACCATCATTATGATTGCCCTCCATGGTATCATCTTTCTATTTTGGCACTTGAGTGTTTTCAACTTCATTAGCTAGCTCACTCTATTGCTCGGCCTCACAAAACATTTACATCTCCTTGACTATCAACTAGACTTAGTGAAATAATAGGAATAGTTAGAATAATAGCTATTGTGTCTACTTGTTGAGTGCTTACCTATATATATATATATATATATATATATATATATATGTCTTAGGATAGTCCTTTATTTATACAATCATAGGGTTTGGATTCAACAAAACTTAATTAGCTAACTTAGATTGTGGATCTTCCTTTTTCCTCTCTGGCTCAGTTAGTATAACACTCTCATTCTTAGGTTTATCCTTTCCATTATATTTATTTGTCACATCTTTGACTAGATTGATCTCTTGTTCATCTTCAATGATAGTTTCTATTTGTACCCCACCTTGTTGAAAAATATCATAATCGAAAACTTCACTATTACCAAATTCAACATGTTCATGCTCGTCTTGCTCAACCTCATCCTTCTTCTCATAATCAATCATAAGTCCATAAAATTTCTTCCAAATGGTTTTTCTCTCTTCAACCACATTCTCTATTTTTCTTTTCAAAATTAGAAATGCTCTTGTCTTAGGAACAATCTTTTGTTATACTCACTCATAGCTTTTAAAATTTTCTTTTTTCTCAACTATGAAATTAAATTTACTAGAGTGCTTTCCCTTATTTGCATTTTAGTCTTGAAGGCATACTACCATCTCTCATCAATCCTACTATAAAGCTTATTAGGTATGAGGTTACCTAACTCCAATGGCATGTACCTAAATGTTGCCATCATATCAAGTACTTCCTCTTCAATCTTTTCCTTATCTATAGTATCCAATGTATCATGCTTTACAAATCTAAAACCTACCATACATGCACTCCCCCTAATGTTTTCACAAAGTTCATCTATAATAATGGGGCAGCTTATGCACTACACTCCTAAATTTTCTTGTATCTTTTGATTTAGTTCTCTCTTCGTCATCTTCATCATTATCCTTAGGCATAATGACCTTTCTTATTGGCTTCTTTGTAGACTTTCTTGGTTTGGCCTACTTTGTTGAGTTTTTCTTCCTCTTTGTCAATATTTTTTTTTTGAACAAGCTTACTAGATTTAGCTACTTCTTTCTTTGGCTTAATCACTGCTATAGTAGGTGCCTTAGTCCTTTTCCTAATTACTCTTTATTTTCTAGGGACAAGCTTGGTGACCTTCTTGGTGTTCTTTCTTTCCCAAGGCTAAAAAATCACAATATCTTTACCTTTTCCTTCTGGGTAAGTGCACCAAGTTGTGGTGCCAAAAGGGGGGTATAAGTGGCCACATTTTTTTTGAAATCAACAATTTCTGAACTTCAACAAGAATTTGAAGATAGTTACACTCAAAAATTTAAAATATGACAAAAACAAAAGTAGTAGTCCTTTGAATCCAGTTTCTAAACTAATAATTTATTTTCAAAATGGTTTAGTTTTAGGTCATAAAAAAGGGGGCCACAAGAAGTGGTAGTGTTTATTCTAAAAAAATATAACACAGTACAAAGTGTGCCCCCCCTAAAATTTTAATATTTTTTCAAAATTCTTTAATTGTTCTAGTCAAAAGTTACCTAACACTGTGTAGTTTATCCTAGATTTTTTGGGTAATTTTATAATGTGCATTTTTTAATTGGACACATCCCAAAAATGTGAAATATCTATGTGCTCCCCATAGAAATGATTGAAAACTAATCTAAAACCAAAACTTATTTTTTTCAGGCTGTGTAGAATGGAGTCTAGTTTCTAAAAACCTCAATTTCTATGAAATTAGATGAATGAGCTAAAATCTACAACCCAATTAGTACATGTTAGTTTTTGACAAAAAAATAACATACATTCAAAAGAAATTATAGTTGAAAGGCTTGAAATAGTTGAAATAAAAAATTAATTATATGGTTATATAGCTAACACAAAGACCTACAATATCATGTACCTTGATTTTATCGATGCTCAACCACGAAGAAACTTGAAGGAGAGCACACAAGAGAAAATAATCATTTTTTGTATGTTTTTAGTAAAGACTCCAAATCTTTGGGTTGAATACCCAAGAAAAAACCAAGCCTTAGGCTTGGTAGAATCCAAAGCTTTAAATAGCATGTGCACTCAATATCACACACATGCTATTTAAAGAAGTTTTAAATTTCAGGCTTCTATAGCATTGACACACTTTAGTGGAGAAATAGAGAGTAGGGGATGGGGGAGTGAGAGAGAGAGAGAGAGAGAGAGAGAGAGAGAGAGAGAGAGAGAGAGAGAGAAGGGGATGGGAGAGAAGAGAGAGGGATGGAGTGAGAGATAGAGAGTAGGGACAGAGGGACAGAGAGAGAGTAGGGTGAGAGAGAGAGAGGGATGGGAGTGAGAGAGAGAGAGAGAGTGGGGGATGGGAGAGAGAGAGAGTAAGAGAGAGAAAGTAGGGGGTGGTAAAGAAGGATAGAGAGTAGGGGATGGGGGATAGAGAGAGAGTAGAAGGGGAAAGGGAGAGAGAGAGATAGAGAGAGAGTAGGCAGTGGGAGAGGGAGAGCAAGAGAGAGAGAGAGTAGGGGGTGGGAGAGAGAGAGTAGGGGATGTGAGAGAGAGGGTAGGTGGTGGGAGAGGGAGTGGGAGAGCGAGAGAGAGAGAGGGGAAGATGGGATTGTGTGTGTGTGAGAGAGAGAGTAGGGGATGGGAGAGGAGAGAGAGAGAGTAGGTAGTGGGAGAGAGAGAGAGAGTGAGAGAGAGAGAGTATAGTATGGGAGAGAGAGTAGGTGGTGCGAGAGGGAATGGGAGAGGGAGAGTGAGAGAGAGAGAGAGAGAGAGAGAGGGGGGGGGGAATGGGAGTGTGTGTGTGAGAGAGAGAGAGTAGAGGGTGAGAAAGAGACTAGGGGATGAGAGAGAGAGAAAAGGGGGTGAGAGAGTAAGAGAGAGAGTAGGGGATGGGAGAGAGAGAGTGAGAGAGAGAGTAGGGGTGAGAGAATGAGAGAGAGTAGGGGATAGGAGAGAGAAAATAGGTAGTGGGAGAGGGAGTGGAAGAGTGAGAGAGAGAGAGAAGGGGATGGGATTGTGTGTGAGAGAGAGAGAGTAGGGGATGGGAGAGGAGAGAGAGTAGGTTGAGAGAGAGAGTGTAGGCAGTGGGAGAAAGAGAGTGGAGATGGTATTGTGTGTGAGAGTGAGAGAGAGTAGGGGATGGGAGAGGAGAGAGAGTAGGGGGTGGGAGAAAGAGAGTAGAGAGAGAGTGAGTAGGGGATGGGAGAGAGAAAGTGTGTGAGTGAGAGAGAGTAGGCAGTAGGAGAGGGAGTGGGAGAGGGAGAGTGAGAGAGAGAGAGAGAGAGAGAGAGAGAGAGAGAGAGAGAGAGAGAGAGAGAGAGAGAGTAGGGGTGGAAGAATGGGAGAGTAGGGGATGGGAGATAGAGAGAGAGAGAGAGAGATTGAGTAGGTGGTGGGAGAGGGAGTGGGAGAGGGAGAGTGAGAGAGAGGGGGGGTGATGGGAGTGTGTGTGAGAGAGAGAGTAGGGGGTGGGAGAGAGAGAGAGAGAGTAGGGGATGAGAGAGAGAGTAGGGGATAGGAGAGAGAGAGAGAGAAAGAGAGTAGGTGGTGGTAGAGGGAGAGCAAGAGAAAGGGGGGATGGGAGAGAGAGTAGGGGGTGGGAGAATGAGAGAGAGTAGGGGATGAGAGAGAGTAAGAGAGATTGAGTAGGTGGTGGCAGAGGGAGTGGGAGAGGGAGAGTGAGAGAGAGGGGGGATGGGAGTGTGAGGGAGAGAGTAGGGGGTGGGAGAGAGAGAGAGAGAGTAAGGGATGGGAGAGAGAGAGAGTGAGAGAGAGAGTAGGGGGTGGGAGAATGAGAAAGAGAGTAGGGGATGGGAGAGAGAGAGTAGGCAGTGGGAGAGGGAGAGTGAGTGTGTGTGTGTGTATGTGTGTGTGTGTGTGAGAGAGAGAGAGAGTAGGGGATGTGAGAATGAGAGTAGGTGATGTGAGAGAGAGTAGGCAGTGGGAGAGGGAGTGGGAGAGGGAGAGTGAGAGAGAGAAAGAGAGGGGGGATGGGAGGGAGGGAGGGAGGGAGGGAGAGAGAGAGAGAGAGAGAGAGAGAGAGAGAGAGAGAGAGAGAAAGTAGGGGATGTGAGAGAGTGAGAGTGAGAGAGAGTAGGGGGTGGGAGAGAGAGAAAGAGAGAGAGTAGGGGATGGGGGAGAGAGAGAGAGAGAGTAGGGGATGGGAGAGAGAGAGTAGGGGGTGGGAGAATGAGAGAGAGAGTAGCGGATGGGAGAGAGAGAGTGAGAGAGAGAGAGTAGGTAGTGGGAGAGTGCAAGTGAGAGAGAGAGGTGGGATGGGAGTGTGTGTGTGAGAGAGAGAGAGAGATAGATTAGGGGATGGGAGAGAGACTAGGGGGTGGGAGAATGAGAGAGAGAGAGAGTAGGGGATGGGAGAGAGAGAGTAGGAGATGGGAGAGGAGAGAGAGAGAGTAGGAGATGGGAGAGGAGAGAGAGAGGGAGAGAGAGAGTGTGTATGGGATGAGAGAGAAGAGAGCGAGTGAGAGAGAGTAGGGAGAAAGAGAGAGAGTAGGGGATGGGAGAGGGTGGGATAGGGAGAGATAATTTTTCACATAGTGCATACACACTATAGTGCGCATGCTCTTTAGAGGGCGTAGATGCTATAGTGCATATGCACTATATGAAAACACCAAAAAATGGTTATAACAAAAGTTTGGGTCCCTACTAATCCATATTCTATTTTTTGTCTATTATGTGTTCTGTTGTTCTGATAGAAAACACAGGTTGCATGCTGTTGGAAGTTAGCAAACACCATTCAATCATTAGATACACTATTTGAAGGCTTTTTGAACGTTCTTTCATTCTATTTGAAGCTAGCAAACACCAAATTAAATCATTGGAGACACTATTTGAAGGTTTTATTAATATTCTTTCTATAGAAAAGGTTAGTGTAGTCCTTTTTAAATATTCTTTGTTACTATATAGAGACAAATTTGATAATAATTTGACAAGTTGTTTAATATATAGTGAATTCATTGAAATTTGTATGTTTGAATGAATTGTTATTAGAAAATGGTTAGAAATTTGACAAGTTGTTTAATATATATTGTGTATTCATTGAAATAATTGTAATTTGTATATGTATTTGAATGATTTGTAATTTACAAATTGTAAGTAATTCAGATGTTTGAATAATTTGACATATAGAAATCATCATCATGCCAAGGAAGAAACCAAAAACTCAGACAATGGAAGAGAGGGAGAGAGATTTGGCAATTAAAAGAGATAAAATGAAACTACTACATAAACAAAAAAAATTGCAAAGAAATAATGAATAATTGTGTTTCCAAGAGGAACAAGAACCACCAATACAAAGAAACAAAGAGGAAGAATTGGAAAGACAAAGAGAACAAATGAGACTATTACGCTCAAGAAGACAATTGAATTGTGAAGCTACACCATCTTCCAATGTTGGAGTCATATCATCATCTCATGTTGAAGAGATGCTAATTTTTACAATCAACAATGTACACACTCCACCATGTCATGTTGAAGGCACAACATCAACATATCAAGTAGGTGATATTCCATCTTTTGCATCTTATTACCAAGGCACATCATCTTCGGTTCAAGGTACGCAAAATACTCAATCTTATGTTGATTTTGAAAATTTTAAGGGAATGGAAGAGATTATAACACCTTCTAGAATTCATTTTAGAAGACCAAAATATTTGATTGATATTGATACTAACATTTCAAAATCAATGCTTGACAAGATTAGCAAGCATACTTGTCAAAGAAAAGTCAATCGTATGTGGAGATTATTCTTTGAAGAATTAAATATTACAAGTCAATGCCAATTATTTGTTTAAATGATGAAAAATTTGAAATTTAGGCCTATCATGAAGATTATCGGGCTAAGAACGATGGACGATCCAAATTAAAAAACATTGTAAAGAATCTAATGAGTACTTATGACAAAGTGGGTTCTAAATCACACACCAAAGATAGTAATATCACAAGATGCATACTTACATCATCAATACTAACTACCCAAATGAAGAAAGCTTGACTTGTAAGAAAGACAAGAAAAACATTGAAAATCGGTAGAGGTACTCCAAGGAGAGCCATGCTAAGGTGTGAGAGATTGGAAGATTCGACAAAAAATGAGCTATGGACATTTAGCGATAGACTACCACAAAAGGATAAAGAAATCAGTGAAGCTTTGAAATCATTGATTGAAGATTTTTGGACAAATAACACATGTGTTTCCCCTAATCAAAGAGATGTTGTAAGAAGGAGAATTGGTAGCCAAAATCATAACCCACATGCGAAACATTTTTTGGACTCAACTCAAACACAATTTTTTGCAAAATTTATTGGTATGTATCCTCAAATTCAAATAAGTAAAATATTTTTTGAGATGGGTAAACCTTTTTATGTGAAGATAAATCACACGCACACACAAAGAGCTTGTTGTTGTAGGATACATATTGAATTTTCTAACCATTTTGATGTTTTTAGGCATATAAGTGTGCGTTTGCATTCTAAGTTTTTTTTGTAGGATTGTGACATGAATGAACCACCTAGATCTTCAAGGGAATTCATATCCAATATCTTATGTGAAATAGGGGACAACCAAAAATTTTACAAGACATCATGCTTGGATGGTACATGCTTATTTTGTGGTTCTTTGCAACTTTTATCAACTTGTGAACATATGGATAGTACACATACAATTGGAAATGAAATAGTAGATTACAGAAAATATAAGATAGTGACATATAATCTAAAATATGGGAAATGGGGTAAAATATGTGATTTAGTCATTGAAAAGATTCCAGTGTATGAGTTCATGAAGATTTTTTGTGAAAATATTATTTACGAGTATGCAAGGCATACACCTAGAGCTTGATGACTAGTTTTGCAATTCAAGTTGTGCAAGGATACACTTCCACTGGATACCATTGTTTTGGTTGTAGAGTTTGTAGAGAACTACACACTACAACCACAAAATGAGGTGCAAGCAAAGTATTATACTTCTCAATAGGTTTCCATATTTGTTCACATAACATTCCTTCATTCACGTACAAGTACAGAGGATGACAAGAAGATTTTGAGGGAGTACCATTTTTACATCAGTGATGATCGATCACATTCTATGGAATTTGTACATGGTTATTTTCAACTATTTTATAGAGATTTGGCTAATAGGGGCATACCATATTGTTAGCACATTATTTGGTCAGACAATTGTGCATCTCAATTCAAGAATGCACAGATGTTCTATTGGTTGAGCAAGATGCACAAGTTGTCTAGAATTCAATATATGTGGAATTTCATAGAGGCTGCTCATGGAAAGGGAGAGCACGATGGTGTAGGTGCATGCATCAAAAGAGTCTTAGCTCATGAAGAACTAAAGTACAAAGATGGAACAATATTGAGAGATGCAAAATCCATCATCCATTAGTGTTACACCACAATAGGTCTAGGTAAGGAAGGTGTGTTTATGGTTCATAGATTTTTTTGGTTGATAGATAATACTAACATTGCACCATATGAGGATTGTTGCACACTAACAAAATCAAGTGAGTTGCACTATTTTAGAAGTTCTGATGTAAGTTCATGGAGTATCCACACATGAAAAATGGCATGATATTTTCCATCATATGCAGAGGAAAATTGGGATGAGTGTGACTTGACTGAATGGTGAAAAAATGGGATATATGGATTTTTGACCCAATTAACACCTATCATCCCCCACAAGCACTGGAAATGGTAGAGATGGATTCGTCCATTGATTTTGACCACTTTTCTGAACTAGTGCAACCTGGTAATATACATACATATATATATATATATATATATATATATACCTTTGTAATTTCAATATGTAACTTTATATTTTTTACTTAAGTATTTTCTAAATTAATGTCTTTATTTTTTTACCTAAGTATTTTCTAAAATATAAGTTACATATTGAAATTACAAAGATATATATATATATATATATATATCTTTGTAATTTCAATATGTAACTTTATATTTTTTACCTAAGTATTTGCTAAATTAATAACCGCATTTTGTACATTTATCACTGTAAGCCATGTTTTTGTTGTTATTGAACCTAAAGAGAATGAAGAAGGGACTGATTATTATTATTTTTTACCTATGTAACTTTATATTTTATCAAGTGGTCATTTGATGTGACAATAAGGTTCAAATAATGAAGAATCTTCCTCTTTATTTGCTAATCCTCGAATAACTACAAGTTAGGATTTTTCATAGAATATCGTCTAAGCCATGTACTATATATATATCTTTGTAATTTCAATATGTAAGTTTATATTTTTTACCTAAGTATTTTATGAATTAATGACCGCATTTTGTACATTTATCATTGCAAGCCATGTTTTTCCTATTATTGCACCTAAAGACAATGAAGAAGGGACATATTATTATTTGTCTCATTCTATCCAAGCCAAACAAAAATTGGATCACTTGGTTATATATGGTGAAGGTTTAGAGTACCATATCAATGTGGTGGTTGTAACCAACACATGGCTTAGATGATATTCTATGAAGAACCCTAGCTTGTAGTTATTCAAGGATTAGCAAATAGAGACGAAGATTCTTCATTATTTGAACCTTATTGTTGCATCAAATGACCACTTGATAAAATATGGTGGAAAATCACATAATAAGACTCTTTGGGAAGTTTGTGAGTCAGGTCATGAGGCAATACTTGAAACATTAAAATGTAGAGCAGATCTAGTTGGTTCATTAGATTGAATAGGGAGAGAGGGAGAGAGGGAGAGAGAGAGAGTGTGTGTGTGTGTGTGTGGTACAGGGGCACCTTGAATCATAAGGACCTCACCTTTTCATTTTTGTTGTGTTATGATCCAAGTGAGCCTTGTAAGTAGAATAAGGGTCATTGGACCTAGGTGTGGTAGTTAGGGTGTTGGATATCATTTAATGTCCTTACAAGAGTCACTATTTTGGCCTACAAATCAAGGCATACCTTGCCATAGGGAAATGAGTAACCTAAGGGATGATTCATTACCTTAGGGAAGGGTCCCTAGTATAGAATTTCTAAGGGATGGCCTAAATAACAAGTTAGAAGTGTTAAGAAGAGCAAGCAAGAAAAAATTACAAAAGTTGCTATATTGCAATTTTGTATTTTTTGCAAAATGTTGATTTTGTAAGAAATTGTGGATTTTTCTTTTAAAACTTGAAGGAGGCCGGTGCAAACCATAAGGATGAAGGGGAAAGACCTGGGAGAAGATATAAAGACTTTCCAAACCCTAAAATGAGAGAAGTTAATATCTTTGTCTACTGTCAACATGCTATAACATGATATTTGAAGGCAAAATTACTGAGTTTCTGAGTTTTAAGTCATTTTTGACATTATTTTTGTAGACTGTACTACTTTCCATGGTATATTGGGTTGTTTAGAACAATTGTGTTTTAGGAAGTTTGGTTTGATTGTCTTTCTTTTCATAGTTTTAAAAATCTCTCTTTTCACCAGTTTGTTGTCCCGTTTTGAACAACTTGTATTAATAATGGTGTAACTCACTATCCTAGTGTTATAATTGTATGGCCTCTTATGGATAGTGAGTATAAAAAATTTAATATATTTTGGCAAAATTAGGGACCTTCAAAAAGTTGGCAAGCAATTTTAACCTTACCCTAGGCAAGCTAGAACATGTGCAGCTAGGGAATAATGTTGTAGTAGAGCTTATTTCTTGTAGGGATTGTGGAGCTTTTTTGAAGAGTAAAAATGGACATTGTAGGGGAGTGATAGGAAACCCCTTGGGTGGAAGGAGAAGGTGTGGCCAATCCATTAAGGCACTTTAAAAGACCAAACAATAAGTTAACCTTGTACACCCTCTAAAACCCTCAAAATCAACACAAGGACTATACGACCATTCTAGGGTCTAAAACCTAAAAAATATCAAAGCTCTCAAAAAATGAAAAAAGTTCCATGAAGACACCTTGGAAGGTTTAGTGGAAGAAAAGTAAGAAAAATCCTATTTTGTAGGTGAAATAGGGCTAATTGGGGCTCTTCCTTGTAGCCTCATTTTAAGGGAAAAGGGTGAAATTAGTAGAGAGGATAATCAAAAAGAGTTGTTTTGGCATACTAAAACAATGCATTTCAAGGCTTGGTGACTCCTCCATGATCCTAAAAGTGGTTGTGAAGAAATGGTCAAAAATACCTAGCTTAGTGGGAGTCCTTGAATACTCTTCGTTCAAAATGGTAGCCTGGCAGTCAACAAGTGCATCCAATAAAGAAAAGAAACATAATTGAAGGATATATATGCATATATGAATATTAAACAATAAAAAATATAAAGGAATACGAATATTTCTCACTAATCCTTTACAATAGAAAATGTTTACAAAAAATGGCATGTACTTGTATGAGGACATTATATATTACAAAAGTCCCACACCGAAGTAGCTGGCTAGCTGCTCAAAAAATAGTAACTAAATGCAAGTGAGATCATAAAGATACCTTAATAAAATAGTACCCCTTTACTCAAGCAAAATATTGGTCATTGATACAGCAGTAGGCAACAAAAGTCTTCAAACAACAAGGAATAGTAGAAGTTCTCAAATTCCCTCAACTCCCAAGGTGAAGGGTCCTAGTGCCAAATACCTATTACAGGTATGGAGATGGGCTTATAGGAAGGTTATCACAACCCCATAAGACAAGGTAACCTAATCACTAGGTCTACCAAAGTTCAAAGCACCAAAAATTCAAAATGCACTAATGGATTCCCTTAGCCAAAGAGGGATCAAACCCCAAAACTTGGATACAAAGACCAAGAGTGGCCTACAATCATTGATATGGCCTATTTAGGTCCTAATAAACATGAATCAATGATTCATTTTATCAAAGACAACTTATAGCATCAAGTTTCTTTGAAAACCATTTAATTGGCTTATAGCCCTCCTAGAATGAGAATGGGGCATAAGTTTGAATTATTACAAACAACATGGTGGCTTGACCATGAATTTGGATACCCTTTTAGGTTTTATAAAACATGCTGAAGTTCCCAAGGATGGAGAGGAATAGAGGTTGTTGTTGTTGCAACATTAGACCAGATTCCTAAGCCTAATTAGGGCTCCATTTACTCTACAAGTGTGTTTTCTAAAAAGGAGAAACTCAATGCAACTATTAGGATATGTGGGGGCATGTAAAACAAACAATAATCCAAGGTTTTAGCCTCTGATGAATCCAAAAACTCAAACTAGAAGGGATTGTTACAAATGATGTATGGTGTACTCATGGTGATGCACACCTAGGGTATGGCAGAAAACTCAACTCCTTGCACTTACTAGAAAAAAACTTTCAAAATATGAAAAAAAGTTGTTACACCTTTCATTCCACCAAAGGGCATTAATTTCCCATGGTGGAATGTGTCAAAATAACCCATCCCTAGCAAAGTGTTGATTTCTAGGTTGAATCCTAGGTAGCAAGCAAGAAATTTTGGTAGCTTTCAACCTACAAAGAATTAGAACATGAGACTTGATGGAAAATGAAATAGATAAAATTCTCCAACTTCTATATCTACTGGAACATTCCCTCTCATCTATACAGTTTCGTTCAACGGTCTGGAACCTGTGTTTTGCAAGGAAAAATGTTGATTTGTATTGATTTCAATGCCAAATTACAATTGTGCTTCCTATAATCAGCCTATAAGGATTTATAGGACTTCTCTAATGGTTACATGGTCAGTTTAAACTTCCTAGCGATTGGAGGAAAGGATTTGAAATTATTTGACACATTTTTGCAAAGTTGCTCAAAAGTTGCTAACAACTTTTGATCAATTTTTGCAAAATTTACAAAAATGCAAATATGAAGACCAAACTTGGTCCAAACCTAAAGTAGGTGATCCAACATGGATCTAGTTATCAAAAATAATTAAAAACCTATAATCCTATTCATTTTTTAGGTGTATTGATCATATTTGGTCTTAGTTACCTAGGGGCTCATATTTATGCCTAATCTTGGAACTAGGCCTTACAACTGGATCAATGTGCCAACTTATCCTAAGTGAACTATCTAGGATCCCTAGGTGTGTTCCTTGATGAGTCTAGAGTCTATACTCCTACATCAGTCATCTACTTGATTGGGACATGTTTGGGAACTAACAATCTCCATTTAAACTCAAGTCTCCATTTAAAGGTGGTAATGAGCTTTTTGTTGTTCTGTTAAGATCATTAATTTATTTCAATAAGAACTTTGAGGGATCATGCCGAGCTTGAGTATCCTAGCTTCCCAAATCCTGTAAATGCAAGGCCATTGATGAATAGGCATTTCTAATTGAAACATCTTTGGTGTTGGAATGGAGTGCATGACCAGATTCTTTACCTACTAAATAGCCAATTTGAGGCTTCACTTCATGTTGCTTTGTGGATAATTCTATAGCACTTGTTACTTCTCTATCTAATTTTTTTGTATCTATGTACACATGCACTCTTTCTCAATAGCTATAGGTTTTGTCTCTTCATCCTAAGTAATTGGCATACCTTGGATGGCACCAAGATAACCATTTTCTTCTGAAATGTCCTTTTCTTCCAAATTAATCTCTTTATTAAGCAGGTTTTCTATATCTTCCTCTATATATTTAATAGATGTAGCTACAATTCTTCTGTATATATTCTTCTATATATTAAGCTTTCCTCTATAGGAATGAGAAGGCATTGGGAGTCAGGCCAACTATTGGTCACTATATTAAAAAGGTAGTTCTTGGCCATGCCACTGATGAGAATCATTTCAATATTATTTTCAAAATTGGTACCTCATTTTTCTTGAAAGAATAATATATACTATTTTCAATGTCTTTGAAATATCTGTAGTTAGTAGCTAGTTTCTTATTCATTTCCTTTCAATATTCATGGGAAACTAAGGTATTTAGTTATCTAATAGATCCTAGGAATCTTGACTAGGGTCCTAGAATAGTCCTAGATGGACCCATTTGACCTAAATATGTAAAGAGCAAAAATTGCTCAAAAGTTGCAATGTTGCTCAAAAAGTTGTTTGAGCAACTTTTCCAAAAAAGTTGCAAACGGAATTTTGGGAAGTTGTAACTATCCATGCTTAGGTATATTAGAATGGGAAACATATTTTTGAAGGTTAGAAGGTTTACAATTAGATTTACATTTTAAAGCAACTTTTACAACTTTTGTAATTTTGCACAAAAAGTGCAACTTTTGCAAAGTTCACTAGATTTCACTTCTAGGACTTGGAAAAGATTCCAAAGTATTAAAAAACAACTAAAAACACCTAATCCTAGGCTATCTTAACCAAAAACTCAAAAAAACTCAATTTTCCCTAATTAGCAACTTTTGCTCATATCTTGCATAAAGTGATCTAGGAATACATATCTTGCTTATATCTCTCTCACCATTCATCATGGGATCAAGTTGTCAATTCTATTAGCTTCGGGTGGCTGGGTAAACCCTAGTTAAGCATGTCGAACTGAATCAACCCTAATAGTCACTAAATGCCATAGGGTAATGATCTTTTATAGGGCATATCTCAGAGCTCGTACAAAGTATGGATGTGATTCTAGGTTCTACAAGATCATGTTGCAGAGACCTACAATAACCTCTCACTTTTTGGAGATCCAATTTCATTTATATTTTGTAGCTCCATCTCAGGTGATGCTAAAACTTGTAGTGTTGGCTAGTACAAAGGTGTCAATTACCGAATCTCTCTCATTGTTCATTATGGGATTAAAATGTCTATTCCATTAGCTCTGAGTGGCTAAGTAAATGCTAGCCCCTAGCCCCTCCCATCCCATTGAGTGCTCAAGCATTCTCAAGCATGCCAAACCAAATTGTCCTTAAGAGTCACTAAATGTCATAGGGAAATAATCTTTGATGGGGCATATCTTAGAGCTTGTGCAAGGTATGGATGCAATTTTGGGTGCTATAGGACTATGTTGTAGAGACCTACAATAAAATCTCTCTCTTTCTGGATATCTAATTCTGTTTAGATTTTATGGCCCCATCTTAGGTGATGTTGAAACTTGTAGTGTTGTCCAGTACAAAGGTGCCAGCTGTTGAGTATCTCTCACCATTCATCATGGGATTAAACTTTCTATTCTATTAGCTTTAGGTGGCCAAGTAAACCCTAGCCCCCAACTCCTCCCATCTCATTGAGTACTTGAACGTTCTTGGGCACACCAAACTAAATCATCCCTAAGGGTCACTAAATGCTATAGGGAAGCAATCTTTGAAGGGGTATATCTTAGAGCTCGTGTGAGGTATTGATGCAATTCTAGATGCTACAAGACCCTGTTGCAGAGACCTACAATAACCTATCTCACTTTTTGGACATTTGATTTCATTTAGATTTTGTGGCTCCATCTTGGGTGATGCTGAAACTTGTAGTGTTGGCTAGTACAAAGGTGCCAACTACTAAATCTTTGTCATCATTTTTCATGGGATCAAACTATGCATTTTTTTAGCTTTGGGTGGTTGTTTAAATCCTAGCCCTAAGCCCCTCCCATCCCATTGAATGCTCAAATGTTCTTGGGCACGCCAAACTGAATCATCCCTAAGAGTCACTAAATGCCATAGGACAATGATCTTTGGCAAGGCATAACTCAGAGCTTGTGCAAGGTATGGATGTGATTCTAGGTGGTATAGGACTATGTTGTAGAGACCTACAATAACCTTTCTCTCTTTTTGGAGAACCAATTCTATTTTGATTTTGTAACCCCATCTTGGGTGATGCTAGAACTTATAGTGTTGGCTAGTACAAAGGTGCCAACTATTGAATCTCTCTCATCATTCATCATGGGATCAAACTATCTATTCTGTTAGCTCCAAGTGGCCAAGTAAACCCTAGCCCCCAACCCCTCCCATCCTTTTGAACACTCAAACATTCTCGAGCATGCCGAACTAAATTGTCTTTAAGAGTCACTAAATGTCATAGGACAACAATCTTTGACAAGGCATATCTTGGAGTTTGTGCAAGGTATGGATGTGATTATAGGTTCTATAGGACCATGTTATAGAGACCTACAATAAATTCTCTCTCTTTTTGGAAATTTGAATCCATTTATATTTTGTGGCCCCATCTTGGGTGATGTTGAAACTTGTGGTGTTGGCCAATACAAAGGTGCCAACTATCGAATCTCTTTCACCACTTGTCATGGGATTGAATTGTCTATTTTGTTAGCTCTAGGTGGTTAGGTAAGCCCTAGCCCCCAGTCCCTTATGTCTTGTTGAGTGCTCAAAATTTCTTGGTCATGCTGAACCAAATTGTCCCTAAGAGTCACTAAATGCCATAGGGCAGAAATCTTTGACGGGGCATATCTCAGAGCTCATGCAAGGTATGAAAGTGATTCTAGGTGCTATAGAACCATGTTTTAGAGACCTACAATAATCTCTCTCTATTTTTGAAGATCCAATTTTGTTTAGATTTTGCAGCCCCATCTCGGGTGATGCTAAAACTTGTAGTGTTGTTGAGCACAAAGTTTTCGGCTATCGAATCTCTCTCACCGTTTGTTGTGGGATCAAACTATATATTCCCTTAGCTCTGAGTGGGCTAATAAACCCTAGCCCAAAGCTCCTCTCATCTTGTTGAGTGCTCAAAAATTCTTGGGCACGTGAAACCAAATCATCCCTAAGAGTCACTAAATGCCACAGGGAAGTGATCTTTCACAGGGCATATCTTAGAGCTCGTACAAGGCATGGATGTGATTCTAGGAGCTACAAGACTTTTTTGTGGAGATCTAGAATAACCTCTCTCACTTTTTGGAGATTAGATTCTATTTTGATTTTGTGACCCCATCTCAGGTGATGCTTAAACTTGTAGTGTTGTCTAGTACAAAGTTGCTAGCTATCAAATCTCTCTCATCATTCATCGTGGGATCAAATTGTTTGTTCCCTTAGCTCTGAGTGGATAGGTAAACCCTATCCCCAAGCTCCTCCTATCCTATTGAGTGCTCAAACTTTCTCAGCTATGTCAAACAGAATCATCCCTAAGAGTCACTAAATGCCATAGGGCATCGATCTTTGATGGGGCATATCTCAAAGCTCGTACAAAGTATTGAGGTGATTCTAGGTGATACAAAAACATGTTATGGAGACCTACAATAATCTCTCTCTCTTTTTGGAGATTGGATTTTGTTTTGATTTTGCGACCCCATCTCGGGTGATGCTAATACTTGTGGTGTAGGAAACCTAGGTGGCAACTAGATATGTTATCTCATCCAATGATGGAGACTGATGATAGAAGGTAAAGGGGTGATCATACACCTTATTTTGAACATGCTATTTTTTCTATGGTAATAAGGTAATCCTTGTTTGTAAGCTCAAGGAACTTGAGGTCACCTATAAACCCAAGTTGCTTTAGTCCTAAGGATTTTTCTTTTTTTTGTTGTTTTTGTTAATAAGTTGACTCAATAAGTGTTTTGAGAGTCATTACACCTTATATAGGTCCTATGTATTACCAAAAACCACTTGGTTAAGTTCTAGGAAGAGTTAGTACAAAAATTGCATTTTGCAATAAAAGTTGCTAACAACTTTTTGGCAAATTTAGCAATTTTTTGGAAAATATTGAAATTAACCTTGTAACCAATTAAACCAACTGATAATCAGTTGGAATGGATGTCAAATGATGAAAATACCCTCTATGAATTTAGAGGAGGCATAAGGTGTTGGTGATTATTAAGTTCTTTTTATATGGCAAGGAATTACTGCTGATGTTAAACTTGTATATAATATCATTGAGTTATTGTCAAATATCATTACTTTCTATTTAGAACACTTGTACTTTGTTAGAATAAAACACCACTTTAGCTGCATTTTATCATTGAATGGATTTAGAGGAATATGTTAAGGATCTTCTTGGTTTTCTTAATAGCCATTTCATGGGTTTGAAACATAATCACTTCCCTTTGTGAAGAGTTGTCCAAAAAGCAGCAAATTACATGTTACAAAGAAAATATAGTCATACAATGTTGGAAGATTGTTTTCACTCATAGGATGTTGAAGAATCTCTTGGAAGGATGGAAGATGACAGACTAAAGTTTGTGAGATAGTTATTAGGTGTTCCTTGAAGTGTCTAAGGTGTTAGTTTGAAGCAAGAAGTTGATTATGATCCATTTCTCAAATTTGCTCATTTTTCCCTTATTGCTTCCCAAGTCTTGAATAGGGAAAGTGATCAAGTAGTTTTGTGAAGTTGGGTATAAGTTTGTTCAATGTTGTAACAAAGTTGGAAAGAGTCTTTGAAGACACTTAGGAAGGTGTGAAAGGTAGTTTTCCTTAAAAGTGTTCTTGCTGGGAATCCACTAGCTTTTGCTGTGAGCACTCTACATCATTTTGGATGCAAATTATATTAAAATAAAATACATGAAATGTACTTAAAATGTAAACAAGAAAAACAAGATATATATTATGATAATCAATAATATCATTCATGAATGAACATATAATATTGATAGATAACCAATAATGTCATACATTAAAAAAAAAAAAATAAAAAAAAAATAAAAAAATAAAAAAAAATTTTTTATATATATATATATATATATATATATATATATATATATATATATATATAATGATAACCAATAATGTCATACATGAACAAACATATCATATATTAACCAATAATGTCATAAGTCTAATAATATAATGCATCAAATATATGTTATACATCAAATATAAAATGTCATATATACATCAAATGTATATCAGATATGTCCACTGACATAAAATCCAACATATATGTCCACTAATGTCTATACATGTGTATCTATCCCTACATCTTCTCCTTCCCACAAGGGGAAGGAAAAAAATCCCTAGAGGTCTTTGGTCATTGTGTGGAGGGAGATAATGGGGATGATGGGGTCTTCCTCACACACTCACTCATCCTCTTGTTTAGGCTCTTCTGTAATTGGAGTTGATACAAATAAAGTAGATATGAATCAATAATTATTATACATTTAAATAAAATACATGTACACATAAAATTAAATTATTTTTTTACCACCATCAAATAGTCACTCTATACATCCACCTCAAAGGCTCACAGACAATCGGGTGTAATAAGACCCTACAACAATTCAATCAATATAATCACTAATAAATTACATTTGAAATTTCAATACTAACTATTATAAGAAACAAATAAAAATAAGAAAATTCTTTCATACCTCTATCAATGGCTTTGAACTAGCCATTGCTGTAGCAACTCCACGATTGATGGACTGGCAAAGATGAGGAGGAGTCTCAGATGTCAACAACTGCATGTCATATAATACAATTTACATGAAACATGAAACAAATATAGTCAAATGAATTAAATTAACACGAAACAAACATACCTCTACGAAGCTTTTATCATAACTAGGCTCAAAATCCCTTGTGAATGTTGATGGTCCAATAGAGAACTAATGTACATGGATAATTTTTTTGGGTCAATCCTTCATATGATTACTTCATAAATATATGTATTAATTTAAATGATTAAATTGATACATACCTCTCTGTAAGAATTTTCCTTAGGGCAAAATTCACCCAGGAAATAAGAACTCAAACACAAGCACAATTGTAGATGAAAAAAGGATATGATCAATTAATTAGAGTATGTCCTAATACATTGCTCTATTCAGTATATGAAAACACAGTACAAGTGCCTATATATAAAGGTCTCTCAGGAAGCACCTAGAATGTCTCTAGAAAGAACCAAGAGATAAGATAAGCATCATGACAACTACACACATGCCTTATCCATCATTCTAGATGATAGGATAAGAATGATGAGATGTATCTCAAGTGGAGATGTTGTAGACACCATGTGCTTAATTAGTGTGCTAACTCTTATTTTGTCAACATGACAACTCACAAGAGTGCACATACTCCTAGGTGACTAATAAATAAATATTAAAATAATGCATTAACCCAAGTAAACTTAAGTGTAAATAGTGAATAATTATTTACACCAACACCCCCCCTTAAGTGCAACTTAGGGGAATGCCCTTAAGCTTACAAAAAATAGGATGCAATGCATGATGGATCCTAACCACTAGGCCATGTTAGGTACCCATGTACATAATAAAATGAAAATCTCTCATAAAGCGGAGGAAGAGGGAAAACTTCATGGGAAAAACCCTCCCCCAAAAAGAGAGATGAAAAAAAGATGCATGGATAGATGGAGTAATCAAGACCCCCCCATTATGACATACATCTAGTATATACAAAAGAAAAATGGAGAAGGACAAAACCCCCTAAGAGGAAAAATCCCCCCCCAAAAAGGAGAAGAAGGAGATGAGGTAGTTCCTCCCCCCCTTAAAGGTAGTGTGCCAACCAGTGAGAAATGCTCCCATAGAGAAGCTAATCTATGACCTTTGAATGATGTTACCCCCCTTTGGAAGAAACAAATGTAAGGGTACAAAGGAGATGCATCCCCTGTATGGAGAAGGAATCTCTAAGATGAACGATGTCTTTGAAACCCATTCAAGTGTCCTTGTGTCAATGCTAATGATGGCTTCCTCCAAAACTACTGAGAAGAAGTGCAGATCAAACAAGGAGTGATGTAGAACCTATTTCAAAAAACTAATAGTCTTCTCAAATGACAAAGAGACCTTCTGCAGATGTTGTACATAAGTATCCACAATCACATTAGCCAGGAAAGATGGATCATGTAGAGAATGGACATGAGGGTCAGAGTAGGCCCTTAAAACAACTGTAGAAAGATCATCCTTAGCAAAGAGAAGTGGTAGATCATCAAAGAAGTATTCCAAATTGGCTGTGGGTGACTCCAAGAATAGAGCTGAAATGTCTGGTAAGAAGTCATCACCTGAAAGAAAAAGCCTACCCTATTGTGTTGAAGTACATGAATCTATCACTACAACAAAGGATGAAGTATTCACCTCAAAGAGAAGATGAATATCATCAATATGTCTCCCACATCTTCAATGTGAGACGACATGAATAGGCCTACAAGGTTAGAAAAGAATTTGTTGCATGAAGGTAGAGTAGGAAGACATAAAGGGTCCTATTGCACTGAATTTGAAGCATCTATGGCTAAAATAGGATCAGTAGGAGAAATAGGAGCTGGAGGTGTGATCTCATCTAAAGAGGAGTTAGCTACAACTGGAGGTATGAGATCTTTTGGGAATGGAGGAATGTTTGGATCTCCATATGCATCTCAAAGATACATCCAAAAAAATATCAATCAGATGACTTAATATTAGACATTGTATCCAGAATGTCATCATCCATAAATAGAAAGAGAGTACACCAAATGATGTCAATCTAGTCAATACCATATTGAAGGTCTCTTGCATAGGGTAGTACATTGTGCTAACTAAGAAATTTGATAACAAGCTGACTCCATTCCTGATAGTTGTCTAGGGTCAAGTAAATCAAATCTTCCTCTTCCATGATGGACTAATCAATGTAACCTCTAGAGAATCGAAGAACCACCCCAAAAAAGATGCTTTGACACTTTATAAGTAGTGCATGTACAATGGGCCAGTCATCAAAATAAACAAAGTGGACATATGATTTTGTCTATTGCAACTACCTTTTGAGGCCCAAATCTATCACTAAGCACTATAGCTCAGATGTACAACAATTCTGCAAAGTAATCAAAGCTTGACAATGTAGAAAAAGCCGTAATTCTAAAAGTGAGAATTTTTTTCACACAACCCTAGAATCTAACTGTAGATCTAGAAAGTAGACAAAAAATAATGAACTTTCAAAAAAAAAAAGCCTATAAAAGTGACCAGATGTGCCCATACAGAGCATTTGAAGTTGCAAAATGTAGGATTATGTAGGTATACTCATGAAAAAACACAATTTTTGAAAAATTATTGCAGCAAAATTAGAAAAGAACACCACCACTAGAAATTTCAAGAAATTCTACCCAATTTCAAAAAAAATTGCACCTAAATTGGAGTTTGGATGTTCGGGTTATGGGCTAACAAATTTGATGGTACAATGGCCATCATAGCAATTGTAAATTACCTAGTTTTAATGGTCAGACAGCCATCAAATTTAACCTAGTCAAATGATGACATCAAAAAAAAATCCTCCTTAGCTAACGTGGCAATACAAAAATCTGACATGGCAAAAGGTATTGTCATATGGACCGTATGACTATATGGATGATGTGGAAAAAATGTTGTCATGTCCTTGCTAATTTGTCACCATGTAAGTATTGACATGTCCTATGTGTCACCTATACTCAGCTGACTATGCACTTGTAATCGATGATGTGGGTGTCTGGCATGGACAGGTCCTGTTGTCGACATGTGGCAATGTGTGATTGGTCTGCATGGCTAAGACTGTGTGTGGGTGTATAGGAATCTTTGCTAGCAGCAAGCCCAAAATTGGAGATAGCGGTCAAAATCTTCAAATATGAAAGTGTCAAGAACTTAGTGGGGGAAAAAATTTTATTTTAAAAATCCCACATGGATTAGAAGTTTGTTGTCTGTAGACTTTAAATAAATAAGGTTGTTGCACTGATGTTGCTTGGTTGGACTCGAGTCGCAGTGGGAGTAAGTCGTCAGATTTTTGGGATGTTCATCAGTTTCATTGTCAAAAAATTGATTAATTAGCCCACCAAAAATAAAATAGAATATTCACAATAGAATATTCTTTGTGTAGGGTCGGGATCTAACAGCTTGATACCTACAAAAAAAATTCTCTACTAGCTACCCAGAGGACAAAAAAAAAAATTTGGCTATTTTTTTTCTTGAAATAATATAGTCAAAAGAGAAATAAATTATAGACCCAAAAAATTAATCAAATAGATTTGCAAATGACCATACTCAAATTGCAAATTGAGGCCTCCAAGTGCCAAATTGCACATCAGGGCCTTCGAGTGCCGATTTGCAAAAAAATTGTCTCACAGTCAACTTTGGCCTAGGGTAGCCGAGTTTATAGTCTATCTTCACCAAATCAACATTTTAGATACAATGGTGAGGTTAGATTTGGCTCTAGATGCTCCCAATTTCTATAATACTCCAAATTCAGGTTGATCTGCTGAAGCAACAATGGTCTTGAATAGCTATGTGATGAGAAATCTTCTAGCTTTGATACCATGTAAGAATTTGCCTTAGGAAAAAATTCACCTAGGAACTAAGAACTCAAACACAAGCACAATTGTAGACAAAAAAAGGATATGATCAATTAATCAAAGTATGTCCTAATACATTGTTGTATTCAGTATATGAAAACACACTAGGAGTGCCTTATATAAAGGCCTCTTAGGAAGCACCTAGAATGTCTCTAGAAAGAACCAGGAGATAAGATAAGCATCATGAAAATTAAGCACATGCCTTATCCATCATTCTAGATGATGGGATATGAATGATGAGGTGTATCTCAAGTGGAGATGTTGTAGACACCATGTACTTAATTGGTGTGCTAACTCCTATGTTGTAGACAACATGTGCATAAAAGTGGTGCGAACTCCTGTGTTGTCAACATAACAACTCACAAGAGTGCACATACTCCTAGGTGACTAATAAATAAATATTAACATAATGCATTAACTTAAGTAAGCTTAAGTAAGTGTAAATAGTGAATAATTATTTACACCAACACTCTTGACTCATCGACGAGATGTAAAATGGGGTCAAGGAATCTATACTAGGGCCATCAACACTCTTACCCTAAATTTTGAACAATGTCAATACATGCTAATTAATAGACATTCACTATACATACAAAATGTGATCAAATTAGTTTATTATAATTGTAATTTACCTATGTGTTAATGCCAAATGTGTCACTCAAGAACTCATTGGTGACTAGCCCATCATCCATATTGTCCCCAACATGACTGCCAAATTTGCATAAGGATCCACATGATGTGCACATGTGACCGCAACACACAAAAAGCTCCTCCTCAACTAATGGATTGGTGCAATCAATGAGGGTCTACATCAAAGCACTGATAGTCCCTAAAGTGTTGGTCTGTACATGTTCCCTCACAACTGAAGGAATAATCACATGCTCACCCTATGGCTTGACAACAGGCACCCTAACTACATTATGGTCAAAATGTGCTCCCAGCCTCTCAAATGATGACCTTCCACCTTTACCCTGAGATTCTAATATATCAAAATAATTGGGGATCTCCCCAAGGATAAATTCACAATACAATTTTTTTAAGAAATACATTGAAACCTTGTGATTATTGCAAGGAGGGGCATCAAAGACCATCCACCATCTATCCAAAAAGTTATTTCTAATATCATCATATATGCACCAATGGATGGGGGACCTTTTAGTTGTATGTTTAACAGTGTCTTGTTCTCCAGGCTTTTTAAACAATGCACAAATGCTACCTTTTGCTATTTACTTTTTTCTTACATCTTTATAGGATAATTTATTTGCATAATTTCTTTTTTGTTCATCCCTCTTAACACACCAAATATCCAACTGACCACTAATAGAAACTACATAGGTCATAATGGACTCAAGGGAGGATGCCAATTGTGCTATCATAGGATTGGTTTTTCCACAAGCTTTCAGCCTACCAATGAGTGCTTTTAATTAATATTTTTGTCTTTCTATTTCATTCATTATGCTATCTTGGATGCTAGGAGGAGGTCTTTTAATTAGTGGAGGTTGCGAAATTTCTTGCTCTTCTTGTGGAGGGCTTTGATTTTCATGTTGTGGAGGGTTTTGATTTGGATCTTGTGGAGGGTTTTCATTTTGATTTTGTTGATTCAGCTGGGGATTTGGCAGTTCATTATTCACATTTCCTGATAAGAAACCAATTGCATTCTAAATAAATAAACAAATTTAAAGAAAAACTTAAAAGACCTACAAAACAATGTAAAAACTTATAAAACAATGCAAAAACAAGAGTAGAAAATAGACTACATGATCCTGATCTTGATCTTCAGTGGCAAGGAGGCATTTTAAGGAGGTGGGTGAGAAAATTCTTCAACTTTTGCAACTAACATGTGCATTGTTGAGGAGAGAATGTAGAAACAAAATAAAATGAAATGGGTCGTGGGTTTGTAGCCCATATATAAAAAGTAAGAATTTTGAAAAGTGCGTATGCACTATAGCACATATGCACTTTGGCTTGTGCTCCACAAGCCTAAGGCTTGTGGAACCCAAGCCAAAGTGCGTGCATGCTTTTAGAATTTAAATATTTCATTTTGTGTGTCATGTTTTTGGCACCACAACTTGGTGCACTTACCATCATGTCCTCTTCTTCATTGCCTTCTTCTTCTTCATCACTTGACACACCTTCACCTTTACCTTTGGTAATATGCAATGGTGCCTCTTGTTCAGATAATTCACTAAATGTTCTTTCTAAACTCTTTATCATTCATTTTATCTTCTTCTCTATTTTAGGTTTATTGATCTCTACAGTGATCTTCACCTTTGTCATCTCATATTTGTCAAATGGCTTGGCATCCTTATCAATTGGCCCATATAAAAAAGCTATAATTGTACCTATATCTTCATCAATATTAAGCTCATATGGTAATGGTCTCAACCATGTCATCCTCAATATGACTACCTAAATGTATGTCTAATCAATATCCACTAAGACACATACATCATAATAATATTTACCCACCAAAGATTAAGGAATCCTTGACCCTGATAACTTTTGAATTAACAACTTTTGAATAACCTAGTGATAAGAACACATACATCTAGGGCAACTAATTCCCATGTTCAATGCACCCAATTCAAACACCCAGGCCAACTATAAGGCTATTTTCTCTCCTTCTTCTCTTCAAGCTCTACAAAACCTAGGCAGGTGGACCTCAGATTCTTTATATGGTACCAGTGTAAAGGCATATAATTGGATCTATAAAATAGATTAAAACCCTTGAATCTTCTATGTTTATGCAAACATTCATGGATATGAAATAGATAATAATAGGGCACACAAATCTAGTAAATAGAGGGTAACTCTTTTCAACTCTTAAACATAAAGGGAAAAGATTTAATTTATGATGGTGAATATCATTAAGACTAAGATATGAACAACACAAACACGCATTCCCCAAGATAATTAGTCCCTTATCCATTGGGAAATAACTAAGTGATAACATACACTTGGATACCCAAATACACTCATATACTCAGAGATTTGATCTATCTATCTACCTTGTAAATAGACATCAATGTTCATAAAGATCTCATACTTATGAAATATCCTTCTCAAATAGCTAGCAACCCTATCAAATATATTAAGCATTTACTTCGCTCTTTGTTCCAATAGAAAAACATACAAGACATACAACCTTAAGGGGATGCAAAAGGGTTTAAGTTCTTTGTTCCTAAACCATAAAACATTGCAAATTACAAAGAGGAGATGAGAATTAGAATGGAACTAAGAAATTGGTTGTTCTTTGTATTCATTTCATTGAAACTAATATATCAAGTGTATATAAAACTTAAATAAGACACAATAGATGACTGTATAAATTATTTGCTTCAAGGAAACTACAACATTGTTGTTCATAATAGAGAAATACTAAATAATATGGTATCACAGTAGTCAAAAAATTATCCAATGCTGGAACACTAGAATGAAATTTGAACCCTATTGGTCTCATAGTGATAAAACTGGAGCTAATCCCCCCCCACCCCACCTCCTCCTCATCCTGTAAATCCTTATATAGGATTATAACAAGCTATAGATGAGAGGACACATGTCAAAAATCTAACTAGAAAATGTAGTAGAGATATAAAAATGATATTGTGTTTAAAAAATTCTTTGTATCAAGATGAAACTAGGACAACAACCGCTAAATCGACATAGTGGAACTTTATTTGGTTTGTCCTCTTCTACCTTCAATCACAAAATTATCAACTACCTCTACAACTGCCTTGAAAATATTTACTTCTCTTTGGTGGTCATTCCATGAAACTAATTCTATTTGATTTTCCACCATATCCATACCGCACCATAAATGTTGGAATTATAGATGGAGTAACTGAGAGGGGGGGTGAATCAGTTACCACAAAAACAAATCCATAGATCCCTTAGATGTCTTAAATAACTAGCTACTACTAATACTTGATAGATTAACTGATTATTGATCATCTAGCATTCATAATTATTAATATGCATGCAAAGGTTAAATAAAATGAACACAAGAGACACTAGATTTAATGTGGAAACCCAATATGGGAAAAGCCACCAAGTAACTAACTACCAATTTTTCACTCTTCTAAAGTGAGCGCTATTAGGAGCCAACCCTATTAAAGGTTACAATACACACTATTAGGTGTGACCCTATTAGAGGATTTAATCACCCTATTAGGAGTGCCCTTGGTAGAGGTCTTTAGAAAAATTCAACTGAACTGTCACCTTGTTAGAGGATTTACAAAATGGCTGTTAAACCAACTCTATTAAGAGATTTGAAATCACTACTACAATGGTTAGAAAATAACAATGAATTGACCTGAATAAGATGCAACTAAATTTTTTGATAACAAATCTCCATTGTGCACTATTAGATCCTTCTCGATCAAATATAGCTATGCTGCTCCTCAATGATCTTTGATCATCCTTCAAAATTCACTATTAGTCCTTCTTTTTCATTCACATCTATCACACACTTAGAATTTGCAACTTGACCTCTTGTATATACCATTCAAATTATCAAGTTAGCTCATTCACAAGTTACATTTACCAATAAACCATCTACAGTCAGCTACAAATATTATATTGAACAAATAAACTTTATTTCACAAAATAATGGAATCCTTCACTGGCTGACCCTACTCGATAAATATTGCTTCATGAGTTAACTATCTTAACTTGGTTAACACTGCAAAAGTTGCAAAATCCTTTGGCTGCTGAGTTAGCTTGGTAAGAACTATATTTCTTTCATTGTCCATGAAAGCTTAGTTAGAACTGTTTCCTGCATTATTTTCTCTTGATGACTAATTGAGCTCGGTAATAACTAAATTTTCTTCACTGTCCATGAAAGCTCAGTTAGAACTATTTCCTACATTATTTTCTCTTGATGACCAAGTGAGCTTGGTAACAACTAAATTTCCTTTGCTAAACTTTGAAAGATTAGTAGCAACTGCCTGTGCAAGGTAAATCCTGAGAATGCTTGGTAAAAACTGTAAACCATATTTGCTATCTTTCTAAACTTGGTAACCTTTGTCTTTTTCCTTGTTGACCATTTTAGCTTGGTAGACTCTGATTGATAACTGATATGACATTTGTGTAACATCAAAGACAACACACAATTGAACAATTGTATCCAACAATCTCCCTCTTTCACATTGATGGCAACACAATATGCCATAGTAGAATGAAATTTGAAAATGGGTCTAAATAGATCTTTTCTTTACAGAAATCTCCCTCTTTCATAATAATCTCTCCCTCTTACACAAGCTCTCATTTTTTTGTAAATTTTAGAAAGATATGATAGTATACTCTCCCTCTTTGACAACACATGCCAAAGATAATACAAATCAAATGAATAGAATTGTACCTAATGGACTGATTCATATGTAATGTCTTCATTACTTTGCTACATCAGCTGATAGATCTTCAATTATGTTCCTGTTGATGCATCACTAAAACTATATTTTAGTGAGCTTCAAATAGGGGAATGACCCCTAACTTACCTCTTAGATGCAAGAATGCATCACTAGGTAAAGGCTATTTGAATATGTCAGCAATTTGTTCCTTTGTATGGACATATTCCAATCTAATTTCATTTTCTTGTACCAATTCTTTAACAAAGTGATACTTTATAGTATTATGCTTGGTTTTTGAATGCATCACTGGATTCTTGGATATGTTAATTGCACTTTTGTTTTCACAAAACATAACAATAGGTTCTTTGATTTCTTGCTTCATACTTTCCAATAATTTTTTGAACCACACAATGTTTAAGCAATTTATTGCTACTGCAATATATTCAGCCTCTACTGTGGATTGGGATTTATAGTTCTACTTTTTACTTGTCCAAGAAACTAACCTCTTTCCAAGAAAGAAAGCTCCTCCACTTGTACTCTTTCTGTCATCAACATTCCCTACCCAATCTACATCAGTGAATACTTTTAAATCCAGATTTCCTCCAAGTTTATACCATAATCCATAATCTTCAGTTCTTTTTAAATATCTTATGATCTTTTTGATTGTCATCATTTGATTTTCTTTTGGTTTTGCTGAGAATCTTGCCACAATTCCTACTACAAGGGCAATTTCTAGTCTTGTATGCACTACAAACTACAACTTTCCAATCATAGATCTATACAATGTCTGATCCACTTCCTTTGATTCATCATCTTTGGTAAGTTTCAATCCAGTACACATAGGAGTCCCAACTGGTTTGTAGTCTTCCATACCAAAATTTTGTAGTATCTCCTTGATGTATTTAGATTGAGTGATGTAGATTCCATTCTTACTCTATTGAATTTGAAGACCAACAAAGAATTTGATTTCACCAAATATTGACATTTCAAATTCCTTGTTCATTTGTTCTGAAAATTCTTTGCAAAGTTCATCATTTCTTGTGAACAAAGTATCATCTACAAATATCTCTACTAAAACAATCTTATTATCTGGTCCTTCTTTTATGTACAAACTACTATTATCATTAGTTCTGTGAAAATCAATCTGAATAAGATAGTTATGCAATCTTTCATACCATGCTCTATGGGCTTGTTTCAGACCATACAATGCTTTATGCAGTTTGTAGATCATGTCCTTCTTGTTTGGATCAACAAAACCTTCAAGCTATTTAATGTAAACCTCTTAATCCAATATGCCATTGAGAAACACTGACTTGACATCCATCTAATAAACTTTGAATACTTTGTATGTACCATATGCAAGTAGGGTTCTGACACCTTCCAATTTTGCAACAGGAGCAAAAGTCTCACCATAGTCTACACCTTCTTCTTGAAAGTATCCTTTTCATACTAGTCTAGCATTGTTCCTTAACACCTTACCATCTTCATTTAACTTGTTTCTGAATACCCACTTAGTTCCAATTACATTTTTGTCTTTAGATCTAGGTACAAGAGTCCATGTTTTGTTTTTTTCTATTTGTTTGATCTCTTCATTCATAGTTTCAATACAACTTTTATTTTCTAATGCATCTTTGACATTTCTTGGTTCAAAATCAGCAAGTTAACAAATCCCTTTCAACTTACTTCTTGTCATTGTTCCTTCTAATTTATTTACAATGATATGATCTGGTGCATGATGCTTCTTGACATACTTGTCTAACATAGGCTTCTTTCCTTTTGAATGACTTGCATTGTTATCCTCCTGTGTCTCAACTTCTAGTTCTAGATCTGGTTGCTCAAGCTCGGTAGATGTTGATTCGGTAGCTTCTGTTTGCAACTCAGGTTCTTGCAACTTGGTAGGCATTAGCTCGGTTTGAACTTCCTATGACTTGGTTAGTGAAGATTTTGAAGTTGAAGATTTTTGATTAATAGGTATATTTGGCATTCTATCAGGTTCAATGTAAAAAAATCTCTTGTAGTCTTCAGGTTCCCTTTGGCTTTCTTCTTCAGTTCTTTTTGTAAATTCATCAACTTTCACATGTGCAATTTCTATGATTTTATGAGTAGAAAGATTCAAACATCTATATGCTTTACTTTTGCAAGAATATCCCAAAAAAATTCCTTCATCACCCTTTATATCAAATTTACCTTTTCTAGATTCTTTCAAACTATAACATTTGCTTCCAAATACTTTTAGGTAACTTGAATTGGGTTTCTATCCATACCACAACTCATAGGGGGTCTTGAATGAGTCCTTTTTTAGCTGTACTTGGTTCAAGGTATGAACTGCAATGATGATAGCTTCCTTCCAGTATTTGATAGCAATACTTTTCTCAATCATTAAGGTTCTTGCATAGTCCATGATAGATCTGTTCCTTCTTTTAGCTATTCCATTATGTTCAGCAGTTCTTGGTGCTAAAACATGTCTTTTGATTCCCCTTTCAATGCAAAAGTTATTGAATTCATGTGAAATAAATTCACCACCTCTGTCAGACTTTAAACATTTTAGTCTTTTGCCTATTTCCTTTTCTACTCTAGCTAAATACCATTTGAACTTTTCAAATGCTTTTGATTTCTCTCTTAGGTACATGATAGTCATCATTCTTGAATAATCATCAAAAAAAAGAATGAAGAATTTTTCACCAGTATAACTTTCAATGCCAATAGGTCCACATAAATTAGTATGCACAATTTCTAAAATTTCTTTAGATTGACAGTTCTTGCTTTTAAAACTGGTTTTTCCCATTTTGCCAATTTGACAATTCTTGCATAGACCAACCTTAGGTTTCTTTATGTTAGGAATGCCTCTTACTTTCTTGAATTTACTTATTTTTACCAAGTTGTCAAAGTTTACATGACATAACCACCTATGCCATAACCAATTCTCTTCAACTTGAGCAATAAAACATGAACATTCACCAAGTTTAAGATAAAACAAGTTACCTTTAGTTTGAGTGCCCGATCCAATTAGCTTTCATTTGTCATCCAACAGTCTTGCTTTTCCATGCGTAAATTCCACTTTGAATCCATTATTGAGTAGCTATGCCACACTTAGTAGATTTTTTTTTAGTCCTTCTACCCAATATGCATTATCACATACAAGTTCCTTGGTTAGTGAGATTCTTCCTTTTCCTCTTATACAACAAGGTTCATTGTTACCAAATCTTACACTACCACCATCATAGTCTTCAAAGTGTTCAAACTTAGTTTTCTCACTAGTCATGTGATGAGAACAACCACTATCTATAATCCATGTATCATTTTTGCTATCATGAGAAATGAGTGCCATTTCTTCATCATTATCAGATTCATCCTTTATAGCTATATAAACAATTTCATCTTCTTCTTCATCATCAACATCATTAGAATCTTTAGCCATGATACATGTTTTCTTACCTTTATCCTCGAATGATTTGAAGTCTTTCTTGCCATTGCACTTGTGACCTTTCTTCTTATCCTTGTTTTGCTTATTTGGGCACCCAGTAGCAATATGTCCAATTTCTTCACAAGAAAAATAGATTAGAGGAACCTTACCTTTGTATTTTCTTTTGCCTCTTGAATATTTCCTTGCTAGCAGAGCTTCAACCACCTCAAGATCACTATCTGAACTCTGTTCTAATTCTTCATCACTATCTGATTGAGGATCCTTTAGCTTTTTGCCTTTTTCTTTGAGTGAAAGCTTGGCTTCAAATGCTGATTCAATGTTCTTAGCAGCTGGAACATAATTATCATAGTTGTCTAGCTCAAATGCAGTCAATATTCCAACTATTGCCTCTAAATTTATCTTATGATTTGCTTCACATCTTCTTTCTTGAATTGCAGAGACTCTAATTGCATAAATGGGAAGTAGAGTTCTAATAAATTTACTTATAACTATCTCCTTCTTGATATCTCCTCCAGATGCTTTGATTGCACTAACGCATGCTTTAACTCTTTCAACATATTTTGCAATGTTTTCATCTTCTGTTATCCTCATTTGATCAAATTGTCCTCTTAAACTTTCTTCTTTGGCTCTTCTCACATTATCATCTCCTCCATAGATCTCTTTTAGCTTGTTCCACATTTCAAAGATGATTTTGCAATCCTTGATGTCATCAAATTCTTCATAACTCAGAGCAGATGCTATATCTATCATCATGTTGTTGTGGGTCTTCTTTTCATTAATATCATAGATAGATAATGTACTAGACGATTCTACATATTTTTCATCAAGGTACTTCAGTCTTGTATCACCAATAGAACCTAGATGAAGTCTCATCAACCCTTTCTATGTTGAGAAGTTGTCCCTATTAAGTCTTGGAATTTCCCTCTTATAAGACATCTCGACCTTTGGCTTAGACCCTTAAAATCTTTTCCTGCAAGCACCAAAAGCTTTGATACCAATTGTTGGAATTATAGGTGGAGTAACTAAGAGGGGGGGTGAATCAGTTACCACAAAAAAAAATCCACAGATCCCTTAGATGTCTTAAACAACTAGTTACTGCTGATACTCGGTAAACACCACAAAAATGCTATAACTGGGTAGATTAACTGATTACTGATCATCTAGCATTCATAATTATTAATATGCATGCAAAGGTTAAATAAAATGAACACAAGAGACACTAGATTTAACGTGGAAATCCAATATGGGAAAAACCACCAAGTAACTAGCTACCAATTTTTCACTCTTTTGAAGTGAGCCTTGTTAGGAGCCAACCCTATTAAAGGTTACAATACACACTGTTAGGTGTGACCCTATTAGAGGATTTAATCACCCTATTAGGAGTGGCCTTGCTAGAGGTCTTCAGAACAATTCAACTAAACTATCATCTTGTTAGAGGATTTACAAAATGGCTGTTAAACCAACTCTTTTAAGAGATTTGAAATCACTGCTACAATGGTTAGAAAGTAACAATGACTTGAATAAGATGCAACTAAATTTGTTGATAAAAGATCTCCATTCTACACTATTAGATACTTCTCGATTAAATATAGCTATGCTCCTCCTCAATGATCTTTGATCATCCTTCAAAATTTGCTCTTAGTCCTTCTTTTTCATTCACATCTATCACACACTTAGAATTCACAACTTGACCTCTTGTATATACCATTCAGATTATCAAGTTGGCTCATTCACAAGTTACATTTACCAATAAACCATCTATCAATCGGCTACAAATATTATATTAAACAAATAAACTTTATTTCACAGAATAATGGAATCCTTCACTAGACGACCCTACTCAGTAAATGCTACTTCTAGAAATAATTTCCTAAATTAACCATCTTAACTCAATTAACACTGCAAAAGTTGCAAAATCCTTCAGCTATCAAGTTAACTTGGTAAGAACTAGATTTCCTTCCCTATCCATGAAAGCTCGGTTAGAACTATTTCTTGCACTATTTTCTCTTGATGATTGAGTGAGCTTGGTAACAACTGAATTTTCTTCACTGCCCATAAAAGACCAGTTAGAACTATTTCTTGCATTATTTTCTCTTGATGATTGAGTGAGCTCGGTAACAACTAAATTTCCTTTGCTAAAATTTGAAATCTCAGTAGCAACTACCTGTGCAAGGTAAAGCCTGAGAATGCTCGGTAGACAGTGTAAACCTTCTTTGCAAACCTTATGAACTTGGTAACCTTTGTCTTTTGCCTTGCTGACCATTTGAGCTTGGTAGACTCTAACTAATATCTGATATGACATTTGTGTAACATCAAAGACAACAAATAATTAAACAACTATATCCAACATAGAAAATCTAATTTTGATCTATTTAGTGCTAACCTACACCATGCTTTGTTTCTACATTTTTATATCAATATTTCATCCACCACACTGAGGGTCAAACTTGGCTAACTATCAAGTGAGATCCACATATTATATTATGTAATATTTTAATTTTCACTTAAAACCTTGGGTGACTCCTGATCTCACGATGCTACAATGCCACGAGAACCGCTTTTATTTTGGCAATCAAACTATACAAATCCTAACACATGGATATCTTTGTACCTTATTAGTGCTCCCTATGTAACATTTTCATGTCATAAGACATGTTTTAGCCTGTTGTTATGTCATTGTGGCTAAAGATTCAGCTGTTCTTGTTAGTGACATAACGATAACCTTTGATCTTTCCTGGATCTGACAATCACAGATGATACTCTAAAATCCTTTGAAAGTGGGTCATCATGCTACGTGTCACATTATCATTATATTTCTATAAGTAAAAACCGTGCAACTCTAGATAGTGATATAACAACATCCATTGATCGACCTTCAATCTAACAGTAAAAATAAAGTAGCTATATTATAACTGTGATAGGCCCATTTGTCACTTTTTCATTGTGAATATTGATTGTGCAACTTTTGTTAGAAATAAGTTGACATCCATTGATCTTGAAAAGATCAGACGACTCTAACAAATACCTTTTCTCCATTATGCCTAGCTCTATGGTAAATAAAAACTTAACAACTGGAAATCCATTTATGATAGAGACTTATGACAACTTCCTACAAGGAATGGTCCTACCACCTTCCACATGGCAAGCTATCATTATGTTGATATGGGTATTCATTGAGAAATTTTACATAGTGAAAACCTTTGATCACCTAAAAATTGGTAGCAAATAGGAGCACATTAAGAAATTGGCCCACCTTCATAAAGCACAAATAGAACTCGGACAATTGTCAACTTGTTCTGACAAACCCACTAGCTGCAAAGAAGAATAGCCCACATTGCCACATGTCTTCATTCATTATGTCACTATGAATAAAGAAAAAATAACTTCTCTTAGTGATATAATGACAACCTTAGATTTCAATCTTGATCTATAGCGAAGACATTTTCTTTGAAACTTTACCTCAACTGGGTCCACATGACAGGTGTCACCCTATTGCTATCTTGCTAAGATTAAAACACCTCCAAATTTCCATAATGACAAAGTGAAAACCCCCTTAAGATCAAGGACCATCATCAACTAATCATAATTTTAATTTTAATTTTAAAAGGTAACCATGTAAGGAAAAAGATTATGATGAGACCTTGGGTTAAGGACTTAGCAATCAAATAGGGGGTGGACTAACCACACAGAATCTTAGGTTAAAGAAGGAATGAGCACTAGGTTGAAAGGATTTTTGCAAAAATATTGGAAAGATTGTGAAATAATTATAATAAAATGATTTTCAAAGGTTTTAGGGCTTTATTTGAAAACCAACCTGAACAATTTTGAAAATATGAACCATGTGAAGTAGACTTAGAGGCCTAGGGTAAAAAGTGTCATCTAAAGCAATACAATTAGGGCCTTTTCATGAGGAATGACAAGTTATTCAAAAACCCTAAGTAGTCTAGACAAAAAATTCCTCTTGATTTTCACAGAATAATTCAATTTTTTTTTAACTAGGTGAAAATCAGGTTAACTGACCCATTCTTCATCTTTTTCTTAAACTCTTTAAAGTAACCATCCACTACTTTCTCAAAATTATCACCCAATTACTTAATGAACTCATTGATCTATTGAGTTACATCCTTCTTCTTATTTCAAGTGACATCTCCTATTGTAAGGAAAGAATATTGAACATAAAAAGAATATACAAACAAGTAGTGAACCAAACTTACACATGGTGTTCTTTTCTTTTTTGAAACTTTCTAAATTATCAACCAACTATGTCAATTATAGGTTAGCAAGATCATAGGTGTGGTATTTCTTTGCAACCTTCCATGCCAGATCTAATGCAATGCAAGGAACACTATCGAGCCAGCTAGAATGATAGAATTTATGAGAAATGATCCTCATTAAAAACTAATCTTTGTATCAATACTGGTGGAAATAGTCATGTCTTTCTCATTCCATACTGCCAATGTTTTTGCCTCAATCACATCCTTCTCTGGAAATGAATTTTCTTCACCTTGTATGTGATAGGGTATCTAGTGACTCAATGTACAATCTGATTCGTAATCTCAATAGGTCCTCTTTCCAATCACATCCTCATGTCATGGATTCAAATCAATACAACTTTAATCCACTCAATTTTGAAAACCCTCAAAAAATTTAGGGCATGAGTTAACCCTTTCTCAACAATGTTTTTATGTTCTTCCTTTAGTTTACCATCAACACACAACTTCTCATAAGTATTCCTCAATTCAAAATCTCCTACCTCACTAATATTTTTCTTGTAACAAGATCTCACATTGTGAATCAAGAAGACTCTCAAAGGGATCAAGGATAGGGCTCTTGATGTATGACCTTTCATTGTAATTTCTAGATAAGCTTTAAATTTTTGTGGCTTAACAACTTCATTCCTAATCAATTAAACACTACTCACCTTTGATTTAGTCTTCTTCTTAGTTATTGATGAACTAGATGCGATATTTCACTAGGGTTTTCATCTTGAAAATATTGTTCACTTAGTTAGATAAAAAAGACACATAATTTACTTTAAATATTGACAATACACACAAAAATCTCATAGAATCACTCTACACTACTCAAAAATTGCTCGGGCTCTATTTGCTCTTGAGAAACTCGAATGCAATGTGATCAACATAAATTGTAAACTCTCTATATAGTTTGAAAATTTACTTTTAGGGCCTCATTAATGCTCTATATCTTTGGTGAGTGTATACCAACTGTCTCAACCAATACTACAAAGATCAATAATAATAATTCAAACTTTTTCAACTAAACTCAACCAAAGCTATGACTTGGTCAATAAAATTTTTCATCCTTCTTTATTGAAACTTAACCATCATTAACATTTCAACTCACAATCCAAACACACCCACTCTTCATATCACAAATCTATGCATCTAATATTTTTCTAATGGGTATGTGCAGGATCATGTTGTGCCAAAAAGTGGTGATCTGAAAAATATGTAGTTCTGAAATGCTTCAAAGAATTTCAAAATCTATTCCCACTTTTTTCCCACCCATCCTGATACTAAATGAAAATAATTAATACCTTTATAATTCCTACTATATCTTTCAACACCAACCTTATATGGTCATCTTTAAAACATCTCGAAAATGTGTTTTTGGCATGTTCTTATGTGTTTTTTACTTCAAGCATGTAGCTGACAACTTTTTTAAAACCAAAATTTGATGTAATGAAAAGGGTTTCTTAAGAATGTTCTTAGCTTTTCATAAATTTAAGTTTTGTCAAATTACGAGTTCAGTAAGTAATTATTACTTATTTTCTAATGGAGTTAGCTACAAAGTGTTGATTAACATACTGGTTGAAAAATAGCTATAACTTTCAAACCGTATAAGATTTGTGAAATCCAAAAGATGCGTCACATTCTATGCTTCGACTAGTATAAGAAAAAAAAAAAAAAACTTAATTTTTATTTTTTTTGAACTAGTTAAGGTGGTCAGACACGGGAGTTTTTAAATTCTGAAAATAGTATAGTAGAAAATTCATAATTAATTATTTATTTGGAATAAAAATTGCAAAAAATATGCATCACATCCAGGCATGAGTCTACTTTTTATATCTAAAATTATATTTAAAAATATTATCATTTGATTATGATTAAGGTGGTCAGACATACACCTACTTTTTATTTTTGCTCTAAAATTTTTGTAGTACTGCATTAATATCCAAACTTTTGACCAATCAAATAATTTTTTCTCCAGATAAGGCCTTGTAGTTTAGAAACTATATTCAATTTCCTACAGATTATTTTCTTACAACTTTTTGTTATAAAGTCCAAAACCACTTTAAAATTATGTGTCAAGTTGATATAACCCTGATTTGCTGATTTTTCACTGCCACTTAAGGCCATAGTTTGGTACACCATGATCCTGCACATACCCTAATTTGGACTCTTTTTCATTCAATCTTAGGAACTTGTATATGATTTAGTAATTTGAAATATAGTCCCATACATACCACGTTATTTAGTTTGAGATAGTTGAATCACTTGATCCATTGGATTGAGTGATCACAACTTCATCATTTGTACTGTTTCCTCCTTCATATTTCTTCTTCTAGATTTGATTCATCTAGCTTCTCAATTCTTCAATATTAACATTTTATTTTCCATTTTTCTCTTCATTATTGGATGATGACTCTTGGTTCATACAATCACTTCTTAGGTGAGTGACCTTCTGAGAGTGAAACCATATTGGACCAAAGTTTCTCCAATTTCGTGTTCTTCCTCTTAGATGTATCCTTACACAATTTTCTACAATATGTCCATACTTTCAAAATATCTAACATGTGACCCAAGTATTGTAATCCAAATTTATGGTATTGCCTTGCTTAGTTGCATTGCTTTGACCTTTGGGTGTCCAATTGTGTTTTGCATTAGATCTACAATCTTGTGCCTTGTGACCATACTTATGAAATGTATAGAAATAACCCTCAAATATAGATGCAACTAGTGCCTTAGTGGTCTTTTAGCTACAATTATATGTTCGATGTCCATGCTTATTGCAATTAAAGCAATAACCATTGAATTTTGGCTTAGGATTGAACTGACTAGTTTTGCTCCTACAAACATTTGATGTATGACCTAGTTTTCCACAATGATAACACATAGGCTTCTTGTTCTTTGGATTTGCATTCCTTTGTTCTACATGATCTGATGACTCTCCTACTCAATAGATGATATGAACTTGGTATAACCTAGTCTAGTAGTATCATGAGGTCTTCTTTATGCTCTTAACTATTCATCAAGTTGTCTCATGGCCTCTCCAAATTTGTTCATTCTTTCAATGCTCTCCTTTTCAACTCTTAATTCATTTTTTATTTGATTATTTTCTAATCTCATATTTGCAATCTCTTCCACCCTCCTTGCAATTTCATAATTGGCACTTAATAACTGATTGACCATTTCAAATTGATTATGTGTTAGCCTTTGTACTTTATTTTTCCTTCCATCAAGTCTTGTAGCCATTTACCTCTTATCTTCATTAGTTATTATGCTATCTTATTTAGCCTTTTTCTTTTGTTTAATGATTTCACAAAGCCTTACTAAGTGTATTTCATGTTCTCTATTAAGTGCTCTTGCTTCTTCATTTAGAATGTTGTTCTTTTTCGATAGATCTATTATTGTTGCATTGGTTTAACTAGACATTCCTTCATCACATAATTTCTCAATACTTTCTTCCTGGTATTGTGTGTCATTTTATTGGGTTGCCATCTCCTTCCTTCTTTTCCAATATATATTCAGTTCCTCCTTTGCAACCTTAACTTATTCCAATGCAATATGCACAAGAAGCTTTTGATTCTCAGTCACCTCTCCTAGTTTGTAGGCTTCTATCTCCAAGATCTTTGACTCTTACTTAGAGAACTCAGCTCTGATACCAATTATTGGAAATCTAATAGGAAAGTAAGATGATGAGAGGTGGGGGTGAATGAGGATCTTTAAAACTTTCAAATATAAACCATATTTAAACTTAATTCACTACACATCTCAACCTTAACCTTATCATTCATCATTATGTAGTAACATGTAATATTAGATCTACCATCTACTTGCATGAATAAAATACATAAACAAGTAATCAACACATAACACAAGATATGGTAACACAAAAACCCTCCAAGGTGAAGGTAAAATTTTGGTGGGGATGAAACCAATTAAATCTTTACTACTATAAAAATAAAGTGCATATAAGGGCTATAATTTGATCACTTGATGATCTACCCTATGAGGAGTTTTGTCTATCAAAATCTTACAAGACTTTTAAGTCTACCTTGACTAAATGATTTAAAATTCACAATTAAGTGTGTACCCTGTTAAGATATTTATAATAGGGTTGTTAGGGCCACTATGTTGAGATATTCACCTAATACATTTGCTAGAATGTAACAATACCTTAATCCTTTGGTATGAATTGAAATTCTCATAACAAATTATCTCTATCCAAATTATAATCACCTCTTCATGACTGATTTGAAATATCTTGCCACTACACTTCTTGGCCTCCTTACTTCATAACTTGCTGATTGACCTCTAGTTCCACATTCATGTATTCCTCTTTCTCACAAAAATAATTTTTGGCTTGAAACCCTTCTTTTATAACCATCTAACAAAGCTTCTAGATCACAATCAACAATCCACATTCATCCTTTTTGTCATTTTATCTTTCCATTTTTTTGATTGATCCATCACACTACATAAAGATTAATGATGTGTAATCACATATGTAATTACCTCATTCACCTCAAAATTATAAACATGGTTCATGATTGACAAAATGGTTTATATAAGATTTTGTGCCATTCCAAAATAATATACTCAAACTGTATTACTCGGCACAAATACCTTCTTGACGTTTGATTGTGCTTATTTCTTCATGTTGTCATTTGGAATGAACTATGCTAACCTCTAAACTTCTCAACTTATATGTATCACTCAACAACAATTGGAATGCTTGACTACTATTAATGTGCTCAGCAATTATGTCTACCTTGGCACAAACTAAACTTATATACTTCTTGATGTAGCTCAACCTTAATAGTGGCTCAGTCACAATGTTGATTGACCAACTTTGCCTAGTAAATGATTAAGTTTTTTGCACTAATTAACAATACTAAGTTTCCTTTAGGGTCAACAAATTTGAATAAACTATTTAAGAAAAATTTAACAATGCAAATCTTTTCCTAAAACTTCAACTATTTAGATTGTAATATACCCTCCAAGAATGGAGTTTTTATACTAAACCATAATAATTGGAATGAGGACCTTGTCATAAGCATTGACAAATAAACTGACTAAAAAAATTTGATACATACATATTAGATATTAATTAAATAATTACATAAAGATATTGATTAATCAAAAAACTAAATATAAACTAATTAATAATCAAATAAATACTAACTTAATAAGTAAATATCAGTACACTAAAACTAATCCCTAAAACTACTTTAACAAACTAAGAAATTCATCCCATAGCCTCGTCAGCTAACATGGGCAAGTCACGAGCCCTTAAAGGGGTACAAACACAAATCGGTTAAGGGATATTAAATGGAGGAGAAAGACATTCAAAAAAAGGATTTAATCCTTTGGGATATAATACATTAAGGGTAGAAAATGAAGGAGCACCAAAGAACTATAAGAAAACATAATAAAGTGAAAATCTGATCCATTGAATTGGAAATTGGTAGATGAAAAATAAAAGGTAGAAAAAGTAATTTAATTTGCAAAGTATAGATCAACAAAAACAATCAAATTCTAAAAGGTATATCCCACAAGAAAAATAGGGATGAAGCTATACTCTTAAATAGGGAGCAATGTATATGAGTAAACAAATCATATTTGAAGAAAGTGTTGGAAACTACAATTGGAACAATTGTTATGTATTCATTGATGTCAAATCTATTGATAAGATAGTTTTTTTATATGATCTAAGTGTCATATCTATTTGATTGATGAAGATGATTTAAGAAGTTGTTCATAACAAAATAATCTAGAGGATAGGTTGAGTTATGATGTGGAAACTACAAATGAACATTTGATTAGTTGGACTTTGACAAGATAAAGTGATTTTTTAAATCATGTTGTAAGAGGAGAAGACACTAATGTTCAAGTCTTGAAAGAGTAAACAAAGATAGATCAAATGTATAGGCTTGATAGAGTAACAAAGTAGAAGACTAAAAAATTTTGATGTACATTCCAAGTGATGCTTGTGTCAACTGAGCCATAACAAGTGCCACAAAAAGTTAGTGGTGACCGAGTGATAGTGTATGTGTTGAGAAAAGAAGTTTTATAGTGATCGAGTAACCCAATGATGACCAAGTGTCAGAATACAATGTTGTTTGAGGAACAACATTTTAACTATTTATGATGAGTCATTTAACTATTTATGAGGAATCATAATTTCCAACAGGCTAAGTTGATTTCTTGGGATACGTAAAGCATGTTGAAGATAAAGATCAATGAGTTGGATCATTTAATTCCAAGAGAGAATTAGGTAAATGACCAAAAAGATAAATTAAATGGTGATCAGATACATTGTATTTGATGGATCAAATCATAAACCCTAAGATCTATGGTGGTGTTTAAGCAAAAAAAGATTAGAATTATCTATTAAAGGAGGTACAAAGGCTAACTTTATGCATGGGAAGAGAGGCTATGTGTGTGTGAAGGAGTTCCAAAGAGTTGGAGCTATTACTGACATTTTTGACTGGTAAATCTAAGCAAAAGGATGAATTGAGTTAAGAAGAAGTGAAGGGTGATTTCTTGAAGGGTTTCCAAGTGAATCAGAGATTAAGATGAAAATGGAGGTTAGACAATGAATCGGTACATGAGAGCTAAACATAGATGTATACATGCAAAGTGAGTTTTACTCAATGGATCAAACATGTTGTTACTTTCCAAACATTGTGAATAGTATTTGAAATACTTTAATCAAGGTTGACCTAATAGTCATAGTGACTTAATAGTCTATCTAATTCCTTTAACAGGGTGACATTCTAATGGAATTTTATAAAGTCCTTTAACAAGGCTACTCCTAACAGGATGATTAAATCCTTTAATAATGTCACATTCAATAGTGTGTATTGTAACCTTTAACAAGGTTGGCTCCTCACAAGGCTTATTTCAGAAGAGTAGAAATTGGTGACATGTTGCTAGTGGTTTTTTCCAAATTGGGTTTCCACATTAAATCCTAGTGTTAAACTTATGTGGATGTTATTATGATGTTTTCCTATTTAATGTTTACATTTTACAAGTCTATTATTTTAGAATAGTGGACAACAAGCTAATGTTACTGAAAGTTTACAATAAAGATCGAGAAATGGAATGATAAGAGCTAAAGTTGATTAAGTGTTTGTTTGTTCAATTGGTACATCTGGACCTTGGATAACTAATTCACTCTCCCCCCCCCCCCCCCCCCCCCCCCCCCCCTCACTCTTGTTTATTCTAAATATTCTAACACAAAGATCCCATTTGGGAGGAAAATGGAATATAAATTGTTTCTAAGGTAGAAAGGTAAATATATTGTTTTGATATCTATTTTACACTTATTTCTTTTTTATAGATAAATATTAAATAAAATTGTGTGTGTGTGTGTGTGTGTGTGTGTGTGTGTGTGTGTGTGTGTATTACATATAAAAGTATGGTAAACATATATTTATATTTGCATTGGAATATGTTTCTTCAAAATGATTTGTAATAATTTGATATAATATTAATTAAATATGAAGAATCAATTGTTATATTGAAAGATACTAATATGTATTTTTAAGGATAGTTTATACTTATACATTTATAAAAAAGTATATATGTATATGTAGATATGGAGTACTAAGAGAATGATACACATGATTTATTATGGTTAATTATTATGATCAAGAGAGTTCCTTTAGGGAAGAGAATGATCTTAATATGGTTATAAGGCTGAAATATTCCATTAAAGTGAACACATGCATATGTGATAAGTTCTTTGGATAGAAAATACCTCTTCTAGGAAGGACCTTAGAGGGAACACTCTATAGAATATGGAGAAGTAAATGAGGATGGTACTAGAATAGATATTATATCTTTTAGTGCCTAGAGAACCTCGAGAGGGTTACTAATCCTGATATGGAGATGTGTCTAAAGCTAGGATTAGGATAGAGAGTAGCATAATAGATTTTTATTTATTATGATATAAAATTCTAACATTAGTTTTGTAGGTATTCTTGTCGTAGCTAGTGGGGCATTACTGTTGTAAATATAAGAGTAACTAAGAGATGAGGGGTGAATCAATTGCCACTAAAATGAATCCCAGATCCCTTAGATGTTAGTACAAAATAAACTCCAAAAATTGAACTCAGTTGATGCTCAGTAAACACACAAAAAAAATTGTAACTCGGTAAATGTTCAGCAAATACTTAACATGAAAATCTTAAGATGTTATTTGTGATTACTATTACTTTAGCTTAGTTGAAAAAACATAAGAGAAATAGAATGAACACATTTGACACCAAGATTTAATGTGAAAAACCAATTTGGGAAAAACCACCAACTACAAATAGTTATTGACTTTCACTCTTCTAAAGTGAGCCATGTTAAGAGCCAACACTATTAAAGGTTACAAAACACACTGTCAGGTGTGACCCTAGTAGAGGATTTAATCACCCTATTAGGAGTGGCCTTGTTAGAGGTTTTTGAACAATTCAATAGAAATGTCACCTTGTTAGAAGATTTACAAATAGCTATTAAGCCAACTCTGTTAAGAGATTTAGATCATTGCTACAATGGTTAGAGAGTAACAATGACATGACCTAATTTTAGATGCAATTGAATTGCTAATTATAGATCTCAATTCTGGCTTGTATACTTGATCGTTCTTGATCGAATATATCTATTCAGCTCCACAAGGATACTCTGCTTATCCCTCTAATTCACTTCCTCTTAGCATCATCAAATCTTCAATTATCTTCCATACATTCAAACTTTCTAAATCTCAACTTGACCTTATATTTATATCTTTCATATTGTTAAGTCAGCTAGAATATAACTTAGAATAAATAATATTCATCTCCTCAGTCGACTAGAACCAATAGATAAATCAATTGAACTCAATATACCAAAACAAAAAAATCCTTTGTTAGCTAACCCTACCTAGTAGACAATAACTTAGAAATGGTTTTCCTATGTTAACCAAGTAAACTCAGTCAACACTGCATACTCGCAAAGTTTGTTTGGTAATTGAGTGAGCTTAGTTAACATTGGTTCCATCCAAGATTTCCTTCTTTAACTGAGTGAGATCAGTTAACACTGAACTTCTACAAACTTTTCTTTTGTGCCTAAGTGAACTTAGTAGACACTATCTTCTAAACCAGGCAAACTCTAGAATGCTTGGTAGACAAATTTTTTTTATCTTCAATGCTTAGGTGAGCTTGACATACACTAACTAGAAATGATATGACATTTTGTGTAACATCAAAGACAATACACAATTAATCAATTGTATTCAACAATCTCCCTCTTTGGCATTGATGGCAACACAACATGTCATAATACAATAAAATTTTTAGAGAAAGAATAAAGTAAGGAACATATCCTTAGTTTCATTTAGATTCTCATCCATGAGAACTCCTTCTATCAATGTGAACTCTTTCTACCTTCATTCTCTCCCTCTATCAAAAAACTTCGATTAGCTAAAACTTCTTCTAATAGAAAACTCTACCTTTGATATTAGACCAAGTTCATTCTCCCTTTGTACATCTCTTTTACAAAATTTCTATGAGATATGATAGAAAAATTCTCCCTCTTTGACATCTCATGCCAAAGACAATGTTTAGTGAATATCAATGTACCTCAAGTACCGAATAATTTTCAATAAGCCCTTGTAAATACTACACCAACTAATTGATCTTCAACATGCCCTGGTTGATGCATCACTAAAATTTATTTAGTGAGCTTCAAATAGGGGAATGACCCCTAGCTTACCTCTTAGATACAGAAATACATCCTTAGGTAATGGCTTGGTGAATATGTCTGCAATTTGTTCTTTTGTATTGACATATTCCAATCTGAGTTCTTTATCCTATCCCAATTCTCTCAAGAAATGATATTTTATATCAATGTGTTTTGTTTTGGTATGCATCACTGGATTTTTTGATATATTGATTGCACTAGTGTTATCATAGTATATAACCACTGGATCCTTGATCTCTATCTTCATACCTACCAGTAGTTGTTTGAACCAAATAATATTAGAAGAATTGACTGTTGCTACCACATATTCTACCTTTACTATGGACTAAGAGATACAATTATGTTTCTTGCATGTCTAAGACACTAGTCTTTTATCAAGAAAGAATGCTCCACTACTAATGTTTTTTCTATCATCAATATTTCCTACCCAATTAGCATCTATGAATACTTTTAAATCTAAATTTCCTCCAATTTTATACCATAAACCATATTCCTCAATACCTTTAAGATATCTCATGATTCTTTTGATTTTCATTATGTGATTTTCTTTGAGATTTGCTGAAAATCTTGCCACCATACTAACTGTTAATGTAATATCAGGCCTTGTATTCACTACATACTACAATTTTCCTATTATTGATCTCTATGTGGTCCAATCTACCTCTTTGGAATCATCATTTTTGGAAAGCTTATGTCCATTAGACATAGGGGTTCCAACTAGTCTTGAATCTTCCATTCCAAATTTCTTTAGTATCTCCTTGATATATTTAGATTGAGTAATGTAGATACCATCTTTCTTCTACTAGATTTACAATCCAACAAAGAATTTTATCTCTCCAAACATAGACATCTCCAATTCTTTACTCATTTCTTCTAAAAATGCCTTGCACAAGTTATCATTTCCCATGAATAAAGTATCATCAATGAATATTTCTACCAATGCAATTTTTTTGTCCGGTCCTTCTTTGATATACATACTACTATTATCATTTGTTCTTTAAAAACCAATCTGTACCAAGTAGTTATGAAGTCTTTCATAGCAAGATCTGGGAGCTTTCTTGAGACCATATAATGCCTAGTGTAATTTGTAGTCCATGTCTCTTTTGCGAGGATCTATAAAACCTTCAAGTTGTTCAATGTAGACTTCCTCATCAAGAATGTAGATTTTACATCCATTTGATAAACTTTAAATCCTCTATGAGTTGCATATGCTAGTAAATTTCTAACACCTTCAAATCTTGAAATAGGAGCAAAATTTTCACCATATCAATACCTTCTTCTTGAGAATAGCCTTTACATACTAACCCTTCTTTGTTTCTAGAAACTTCTCCATCTTCATTTAGCTTATTTCTAAATACCCACTTTGTGCCAATTACATTTTTATCCTTGGGTCTAGGAACAAGAGTCCAAGTTTTGTTCTTCTCCATTTGTTCTATTTCTTCATTCATTACTTCAATCCAACTTTCATTGTCCAATGCATCTTTAAAATTTCAAGATTCAAATTCAGCAAGCAAACATGTACCTTTCAATTTGTTTTTTGTCATTGTTCCATCTGATTTTTCTCCAATGATTTGATCAGGTGCATGATGCCTTTTAGCATATCTTGCTAACATAGGTTATTTGGATTTGGAGTGTGTTTTCACTAATTTCATCATGAACTTCAATATCAAGCTTAGGTCCTATTTTTTGTGACTTGGGTCCATCAAACTTGATTTTCTCTTGTAGTAGCTTGGTAGCCTTTGACTGCAACTTGGGTCCTTTAGACTGTGACTCAAGTTGCACTTTTTGCAACTCGATAGCTATTGGAGATTTTGGGGACTCAGGAGGTGAAGCCTCCTTTCTACTAGATAGATTTGGAAGGGTATCAAGATCATAGTAAACAAATCTTCTATAATTCTCAAGCTCTTTGTTTCTTTCTTCTTCAATCTTTTCTACAAACTCATCAATTCTCACATGTGCACTTTCTATGATTTTATGAGTATACAAATTCAAACACTTGTATGCTTTACTTATACATGAGCATCTTAGGAATATGCCTTCATCACTCTTGACATCAAATTTATCTTTCCTAGATTCTTTCAAGGTATAACATTTGCTGTCAAATACTTTCAAGTAACTTGCATTAGGTTTGTAGCCATACCATAGTTCATAAGGAGTTTGATTGGAGTCCTTCTTCAGCTATTCTTTGTTCAAGGTATGTAATATAGTGTTGATTGCTTCCTTCCAATATTTGAATGCAACATTCTATTCTATCATTACTGTTCTTACACAATCCATGATGGATCTGTTCCTTCTTTCAGCTATGCCATTTTGTTGAGGTGTACCAGGGGTTGATACTTGTCTTTTAATTCTTTTTTCAATGTAGAATTCATTGGAGATGAATTCACCACCTTTTTTTGATCTTAAACATTTCAACTTCTTTCTAGTTTATTTTTCTACTCTTGCTAGACACTACTTGAATTTTTGAAAAGCTTCAGATTTTTCATTTAGATACATTACAATCATCATTCTAGAATAATCATTAACAAAAGGAATAAGAAACTTATCTCCATTTTAACTCTCTATTCCAATAGGTCCACATAAAATCTAATAATTCTTTAGAATGATAGCTCTTGCTTTTGAAACTAGTCTTTCCCATTTTACCAATTTGACAATTTTTGCATAGACCCATATCAAGTTTCCTCGGGCTAGGAAAATCTCTTACTCTTTTGTGTTTGATTATCTTAATCAAGTTATCAAAGTTTACATGACATAATTTTTTGTGTCATAACGAGCTTTCTTCTACTAGAGCAATAAAACACGACTTTCACTAAGATCAAGATAGAATAGGTTACCTTTTGTTTGTTTGCCAAATCCAACCAGATTTCCTTTTCCATCTAGCAGTTTGGCCTTCCCATTCATAAATTTTACCTTGAATCCAATGTTATTCAATTGTGCCACACTCAATAGATTATGCTTTATTCCTTTAACCCAATAAGCATTAACACATCTAAGTTCATTGGTCAATGAGATACATCCTTTCCCTTTTATGCAACAAGGTTCATTATTTCCAAATCTCACACTACCACCATCATAATGTTCCATGTGCTCAAACTTTGTTTTGTCTCTAGTCATATGATGTGAGCAACCACTGTTAATAATCCATGTATCATTTTTGCTAACATGAGAGATAAGTGTCATTTTATCTCCACCATTAGATTCATCTTTTACAATAATATATACCATCCCATCTTCACTATTATCAGAATCTTTAGCCACAAAACAAGATTTCTTACCTTTTTCCTTATAGTCCTTGTAGTTTTTGAATTCCTTCTTACCTTTTTACTTATTAATTTTCTTTTAATATTTTTTTCTCTATTTTGGCACCTTGTAGTAGTGTGACCAGCTTCTTCACAAGAAAAGTAGATTAGAGGAATCTTTCCTTGGTACTTTCCTTTGCCTTTGGAATATTTCTTTGCAAGTAGGGCTTCAACAACTTCAAGATCACTGTCAAAACTTTATTCTTCTTCTTCTTCTTCTTCACTTTCTAATTGATTGACCTTTGATTTCTTGCTCTTTTTCTTGAGTGAGATTTTGGTTTCAAATGAAAACTCAATACCTTTGGAACTGGGAACATAGTTATCATAGTTATCCAACTCAAAATTTGTTAATCTTCCAACTAGAGCATCCAAAGTTATATTGCTATTTGGATCACATCTCATTTCTTGAATAGAAAACACTCTAATTGCATAGATAGGAATAAGGGTTCTAAGTACCTTACTTAGAATTATTTTTTCATCAATGTCTCCTCTAGATGCTTTGATTGCACTCACACTTGCTTTGATTCTTTCAACATATTTTGCAATGTTTTCATCTTCTCTCATTTTCATCTAATCAAATTGTCCTCTGAGACTTTCTGCTTTAGCTCTTCTTACATTATCATCTCCTCCATAAATTTATTTTAGTTTGGTCCACATTTCATGAGTTGTAGTACAAACTTTGACTTCATTAAATTCAACATAATTAAGAGTAGATGCAATATCAATCATCATGATGTTATGATTTTTCTTTTTAGCAATATCTTCAACTGATAATGTTCCATTAGGATTTTTATATTTAATATCAACATACTTACAACCTCAATTACTGTTAATTACTATATCTAACCTCATAAGTCATTGCCATGCTGCAAAGTTGTCTCGATTCAACTTGGGAATCTGTCTCCTGGAAGACATCCTGATCTTTAGCTTAGGTCCTTGAAACTTCTTTGCAAACACCAAAAGCTCTGATACCAATTGTTGGAAATATAAGAGGAGTAACTAAGATGGGAGGGGTGAATCAGTTACCACTAAAATAAATCCTAGATCCCTTAGATGTTAGTACAAAATAAACTCTGAAAATAAACTTTGTTGATGTTTGGTAAACACACAGAAAAATGTTGTAACTCAATAAATGCTTAGAAAATACTTAACGTAAAAATCTTAAGCTATTATTTGTGATTAGTATTACTTTAACTTAGTTGCAAAAACATAAGAGAAATAGCATGAACACATTTGACACCAAGATTTAACGTGGAAACCCAGTTTGGGAAAAACCACCAATGGCAACTAGTTACTAATTTTCACTCTTCTGAAGTGAGACCTATTAGGAGCCAACCTTGTTAAAGGTTAAAAAATACACTACTAGGTGTGACCCTATTAGAGAATTTAATCACCCTATTAGGAGCAACCTTGTTAAAGGTCTTTGGACAATTCAATAAAAATGTCACCTTGTTAGAGGATTTATAAATAGTTGTTAAGTCAACTCTGTTAAGAGATTTAGATCACTACTACAATTGTTAGAGAGTAAAAATGACATGACCTAATTTCAAATGCAACTAAATTTCTAATTACAGATCTCAATTTTGGCTTGTATACTTGAATGTTGTTGATTAAATATATATCTTTTTAGCTCCACAATGATACTCTGCTTATCCTTCTAAATTGCTTCCTCTTAGCATCATCAAATTTTCAATTATCTTCCATGCATTCACACTTTCTAAATCTCAACTTTACCTTATATTTATATCTTTCATATTTTCAAGTTCTCTAGAATATAACTTTGAAGAAATAATATTCATCTCCTCAATTGGCTAGAACTAATAGATAAATCAATTGAACTCAATATGCCCAAACAAGAGAATCCTTCATTAGCCAATCATGCTCGGTAGACACTAACTCAGAAATGATTTTCTTGTGTTAACCAAGTGAACTCGGTCAACACTGCATACTCACAAAGTTCCTTTGGTAATCAAGTGAGCTTAGTTAACATTGGTTCCATCCAACATTTCCTTCTTTAATCAAGTGATCTCGGTTAACACTTAACTTCCACAAACTTTTCTTTGGTGCTCGAGTGAACTCAATAGACACTATCTTCTAAAATAGGCAAACTCTGGAATGCTTGATAGACACAAAAAACTATCTTTAATGCCCGACTAAGCTCTGCATATACTAACTACCAATGATATGACATTTTTTGCAACATCAAAAGCAATGCACAATTAATCAATTGTGTTCAACAATTACATAGATTCAATATGGAATATAAAATCACAATGTTAAAAAATATAAGTAATTTGAGGTCTCTCACTAGGAAAATTGAATATATTAAGGCTCTTGTTAATTGTGGTGATGATGATGCTAAGGTCATCATTTTAAATAGATTATCTTCAAAATACACCAATTTTGTCTTTAAAGTCAACTAAACAACTTTACAAACTTTAGAGGGTATAATTTCAACCATTTTAGCAAAAGAAACAAGGATAAAGGAAGTCTTAAAAGATCATCAAATAGACAAAGATTTGTACTCCCCAAGTACTAAAAAATGATCAAATAAAAATAGAAGAGATGATAAATATTTTTTACTATAAGAAAAAGGACCAAACAACATGAATTTTCAAAACTAGAGCCATTGATTCTCTTAAACGAACATTGAAAAAAATCTGATGAAGAAGGCAATATTATTGAAATAAACAAGAACAAGAGGGTGATGGCCCTGTTGGAAATTTGGCTAAGAGGTGATTATGGAAAATTATTCAAGTTGACATTTATGGCAACATACCATCCATATTAACTCAACATATTATGAAGCCATGTTTTGGTTTGAAGAATTATAAGATTGGTTAAGTGTTGAAAGGGATAACTGTTAGTAGAGGTACCTTTTTGGTTTGCGAAGTTCATAGACAATGAATTATCATGTGCAAACTTGAGGGAAGCTAGAACAGATTATAATGATCCTAAATCTTATACTGCAAATCATTACGTTTTGTATAGACATAGTTATTAAGGTTTACCACTTGTAGTCATATACAGGCAGGACATGACAAGTAAAGGAAATAGTAATTTTTGTAATGGAATTATTATTTTTAGCAAAATAATTGCTTGACTATTTAGGGATGACATCTTAGATGTTAACCCTAAGTAGGAAAGAGTTAGTTCTTTTATTTTGGGACATGTGTGAATACATGGAGGTAGAAAGGATATAATAACTTGGTATAAAGGACATAGTTTTGTATGCAAAGTTGTGTGATGTCTTTGGACATTTTTATGTACTTATTTTGTGATGAAAACTTTATGTTACAGAAGAGAAAGATAAAAATATGTGAAGTTGTGTATAGAGAGCTACAAAGGACAAATCAAATATTGTAGATACTAGCAATTTCAAAAGGTTTAGGTATCTATACCTTTTGTGTACAACATATGTCATTGCAATTGCATGTTTGGGAAGTGGGATCATCTTTCATAGATTTTATAATTTTAATATAAACTCCTAACAAGGTTGAGGTTTCTAACAAGGCCTAGTCCTCTAACAAGGACCAAGACACTATACATATGTAATAGACTCATAATAGGGTCAATATCTCTCACAATACACTTTTTATGGGTCCCATACTCATTGGGGTTTTCCCTTGGACATGGTTTCCCTAGTTAACAAATAATGGTGTTATGAGTTGCATTGTGTTATTTCCATGTTTACTTTTTAGTTTATTCACATGTGCATGTTTTAAGGTTGTAAAAGATATGCATAGTTGAGAAAAAGTTTGTAAAATACTCATTCACCCCTCCTCCCAATATTTCCTATTTCTAGCAATTGGTATTAGAGTAAAATTACTAAGAGAAGGAAAAACAACTTGAGTAAGATCACTAGGGATGTAGACCAGTTGTAGAAGAATCTAAAGGAAGCTCTTGAGGAGCTTGATGTGCTCACTGAAGAAAGAGATAGTTTGAAGAACAAATACAAAGAGGCAAAAGCTTACATTTAGAAGTTGGAAAAGGAGATCGAATCTACCAATTCACATAAAAATGAATCAAATGATAAGATTAGAGATAGTGATGCACTTTCTAAGCTAAAGAAATGAAATGAGATCATGAAGCATGAACTTGAGATTACCAATCTTAAGATGAGCTAGATGGAAGATGAGAAGAAAAGTCAATCAAATTTAAGATCTAAGAATGTGGATCTAAAATCCAAACTTACCAAGCTAACATTTGAACTTGAGAATACAAATTTGGAATATATAGAACTTAAGAAGTATAATTCTATTGTGAATGGATAGCTTACACAAACAAAACATCTTCAGAAGTCACATTCAAGCACTGAGAAGCTTGATGAGAAGATCATGGCACAAAGACCTACATATGATAAGACTATTGGTTACTATGAAGGTGAAACATCTAAGAGATATGAAGTTAATAAGGAAATGGATCTAGTAATTTAATAACCTGAGTAACAACAAGGAGATCTAAACAAGGAAGAGCCAAAGAAATTTGAATAAGTACCTAAAAAATTTGAGTAACCTAAAGAAGTAAAAAGGCAATTTACTAGAAAATGTTTTACATGCGATGAAATTGGTCACATGAAGAAGGATTGTATAGCTAAGTGTGCTAACCCTATTTTTGGTTATTGTTATAATTGTTATGCTTATGGGCATAGAGCTAGTGAATGTTGGAGATCTAGATTTAATAATAATATGTATCTAGATACTAACCCTGCAGCTAGTAGATATATTAGAGAAAATAATGTCAAAACAAATGGAATCATGTGTTATAAGTGCAATAACTTTGGACATATTGCAAGAGATTATAGATTAAAGATAAATCATTCAAGACCTAGATATGGAAAAAATATGATATCATGTTAGATTTTAACAATATGGGATGTACAACACAATTTTGTAGGATGAACAACATGAGGAATAACGTGAGACCACAAAATCTAAGGACACCTAACTTTAGAAGGAATGCAAATAATATTAGAGGGAATGAGAATAGAAATGATAGATAGAAACAAAATGTGAAAGAACATGTAGAGAAATTCAATGAAACATTTGTAAAGATGAGACACCAGAAAGCACAAAAATCTAGGTTGAGAAGAAGACAAGTAACACAACTAAAAACAATTTGAAGTCAGTAATAGTTGCTGGCAAACCCTTATCAATCTAAGAAATGTATTCATTAATAATAAAAGGGAAATAGCATCAAAAAATCATTTAGCCCTTGAGAAGTTAAATTAAGGATTGCAAAGGTAGGAGAAATTTTAAATGGATTAAAGGAAGCTACAGTTAAGAGTGCATGCATTTATGAGTTCATATGCAAAAAATTGGACACAAATATGTTAACTAGCTAAGGAGACAACTTTTTCAATAGTAAGTACTTGTGCAATTTATGCAAAATTGAATTGGATCACATATACTAGCTATAATCGATGGAAAGGACACCATTTAACCATGAAAAGAGTTGAGGAGACCTTGGAAGAAAATTTGAGAGAAATTTTAAAGAGTTTTGAAGTATATTAAAATCAGGTGCATCCAAGCCCTTATTTTACAAATTTAAAGGTATTTATCACTTGCACAGTCATATTTCTAAGTAAATTGAAAGTTTTATGTTTGAAAGAATGGATACACCTAATGTATGTGATGTTAATGAAAGACCTAGGTACAAATTTAAGAAAAACCCCTATATTTCACTTTAGGATGACCCATTTGGAGCATTTTCACAAGCTCCAACTAGGGTTTTACACATAGAAGATATCCAAGCATTTAATCACTATAAATTTGAGTTAATTGGTGATAATGACATTCATAAGGACGTGCGCCTAGTTTACAAAAATGATTTGACCTTGAAACAAGGATTTGAGCACTTAGAGAAGCTAAACATCACCAAACATATATTATTTGAGGAATTTTACCAACATGAGTGGACAAGAATCATACTTATCTGTATTCATGAAGATATGTTCTTGGTAGGTTATATTCTAGTGATGATTGTTAATGACACAATTCATAAACTTACTAGTTTAAGTGATGAATGTAGCAACCCTGTTAATGAGAAGAACATAAAGAATTTGGTTGAGACAAACACTAAATTAGTATATGATGGAAGAAATATGAAATTAGATAAAATTAAGAAATTGATGTAAGATTAATGAGCAAGATAACTGGTTAAAAGATGAACTACAGTTCAAGAGTTAACTTTGTACTTGATGGATTCATCCATGCAACCTACATAATGACAAAAGGAAAAGATAAATTCAACACATGTGAGATCCTTAGACAACAATTAATTGATAACCTAGAAAAAAAATTTAAAAACTTAGAATGCAACATTCAGATTTTAATCATTGTTGATACATTTATTCTTTAAAGTGGTAAGGAAACTCTTTGGTATGCCTAATTATGAATGGGAATCAAACAAGAGTGCAATGGAGGTAATCACTCATTACTACAGAAAGCATCCCACTAATAGAATCACTGAAGATATTTATAAGATGACAAAGGAATTTCAAGCTTCAATGAAACAACAGTTTAGAATTATACCTACTATTGTAAAAAAGTATAAAGATGAGATATGTTTTATGGTTGAAACTGATGTAAGATGTATAGAAGAAGTTGAACTTGGAACTAAATGCATTGATCCTATGCACTATGGGATGAATGATGAAATAATTGAAGGTTATGCAAAGATATTTCTTGAATAAAAAAGAGACAAGGAGTGTCCTATATGGATTATCTATGAGGAACAGCTAAGAGAAGTTCAAGATCATCTTTATAGTGAGAATATCAAGAGGAAAGTTGAAAACAAAATTAACGAGCTACTAAAAGAAACAAGTATGAGAAAAGACGAATTCTGAGAAGAAATGAACACAATGAAAGAAATGAGAGCCAATGGTCAATCTAGAGTTTTGATTGCCAAACCACTTGCAATAGAAAGTGGATCTTGTATGGGAGATATATTTTTAGTACCATCAGCATAATCATCCATTACACCATATGCAATAGTAGCACAAGCACCACATTTTGTTCCATTACCATCAAATTAACCTATGGAAGAAGAAGATGTAAGTATAGTTAAAGTTTAGTCATATACACCTAAAAGATAAAGAAGAGCATCAAGGTTAGTTGAGGTAAAACAAGAGAAAGTAGAATCTCCTAAACACAAAAGCATAAAATAATTACCCACAAGAACTAGTAAGAGGAAGAAGACAATAGTCACTTATGTGGCCAAGTAGAAAAAGACACAAGAACAAGAGCAAAATTAGAAAGGGAGAAAGAAGGAAAAGAAAAATCAGAAGAAAAAAGTGAAGCTAGAAAGAAATGGAAACCAAAGATTGAGAACATGAAAAAATTTATCATTAATGAAGTAAATCTCACAAAGTTAAACAAATTTTATAATTTGTATGATAGTTTTGAGAAGTTGTAGTTAGAGGATTCTTTAATCAGACATGATTTTTTTCAAACAAAAGTTCATAAAAATTAATGGTCAGATACCTAATGATTTATATGAAAAGTTAAAGAATAGAAAAAGAAGAGTTAAGAAGATGTTTGTATAAAGGAAAGACTCTCTATTTTACAACTACACCAAAGATATCATTGAAGATCTATAAAGAAAATAGGTAGGATTATGGAACATTGTAAATGAGTTACATCTACCCAATGCGTAGATTGAAGATTTAGAGAGAAGAATTAGGAAGGTAAGTGATGATATCAATTTAATAGAGTTGAGAAGAGAAAGAAAAATCAAGATATTTTCATTTTTGAGAGATCATCTCACCCTAAAAATCAGTAACATTGAGAAACATTTGGATTAATGTCTTAAATCGAAGACATCTTATGAGAAGTTTGTATATTTAGACTTGAATGTTGTTGAAGTGACATCTTATGGACTATGTGTTCTATTTAGTGTATCAGAAGCATTCCAAGACACATGGGATAAAGAGTTCAAGAAATTGAAGACAAACTTTTTTAATTGCATAGCATGTATTTCCAACTAGTTAGCTTAAAGAGAAGAAGGTAGACATATTTTTTGACTTGTAAATAGTTTTTGACTCACCTTTCTCATTGTTGTCAAAGGGGGAGTGTAATGTATGGAAAGTTGTATATGCATGGATATAAGGTAGAGTATAAAATATATGAGAGTATGTATAATATCATAAAAATGACCCATATTTTGAAAAAAAAAAAAAATTATGGCCATGTCAAGAACTTGACAATTTTGAATTTTGCAATTTTTGAAACTTTGCCAAATTTTCCATATGTTCTCATCAATTCCAAAGGGAGAATTTTTTGGAAATTTGGATAAGGGGTGAGTAAGAAAAAATATTGAGTTTTTCATTTACGGCAACATATCATCCATATTAAGTTATTATATTATGGAGACAAGTTTTGGTTTGAAGATTCAAAAAATTGTCAAAGTGTTGAAAACAATAACTGTCAGCAAAGGAAAATTCTTGGTTTGCAAAGTTCATAGACAATTAATTGGCTCATGTACACTTGAGGGAAGCTAGGACGGGGAATGATGATTCTACATCTTAGAGAACAAGTCATTATGTGTTGTACAGATGAAGTTATTAAGGTTTTACTAGTTGTAGTCATATACATGCATAATAGGACAAAGTAAAGGAAATGGTAATTTTTGTTAAGGAATTATTTTTTACCAAAATAATTGCTTGAATATTTAGGGAAGACATCCTAGATGTTAACCCTAAGTAGGCAAGAGTTATTTTTGGATTTTAGGACACATGCGAAGACATGAAGGCCGACAAAACATAATAACTTGGTATAAACGATAAGTTTTTGGATGTAAAGTTGTGTGATATCTTTGGACACTTTTGTGTACTTGTTTTGTGATGCAAATTTTATGTTAGTGAATAGAAAGATCAATATATTTGAAGTTGTGTAAAGAGAGATATAAAGGACATGTTAGATATTTCAAATATCAACATTGTCAAAAGGTTTATATATCTATGTTTTTTTTGTAAAGCATATATCATTATAATTGTATGTTTGAGCAGTGGACTCATCTCGCATTCATTTTGTAATTTTAATAACAATTCCTAATAGGATTGAGGATTCTAACAAATCTTAGTACTCTAACAAGGACCAAGATACTATATGGATGCAATAGACTCCTAACCTGGTTAATATCTTTCACAAGATACTTTTTATTAGTGGATCATCTTGTGGGTACCATCCCCACCAAATTTTCCCCTTGGCCATGGTTTCCCTAGTTAACAAATAATGGTGTTATGAGTTGCATTGTGTTATTGCTATGTTTACTTTTCAATTTTTTCACACGTGCATGTTTTAAGGTTGTAAAAGATATCCATAGTTGGACAAAGGTTTTTGAAATACAAGTTCACCCCCACCTCCACACCCCCCTCTCAATATTTATACTTTTTAATATGCCCATGGTATAATAGTAGAGCTCTCAGAAGCACATTAACAATAAAAAAGAGAGTAAAAATTAAGAATCATAGTCACAAACTTACTTCTACCAAAAAATGATATTTGGAAAGTAGTAAGAAACCACTTAGTATCAAAGCCATAGTTCAAAATAAACAACATAAAATTATGATAAAACAACTATAAAGAGAGATTAATCAACATAACATGCCTCATAGGGAAAGAGTCTAAAATGAAACCAATTTTTACAAAACTATAAACCAAAAAGTAAATCAGCCTAAAGGATCTAGTGGACTACTGGAAATACAATTGGAACAATTGTTATATTTTCATTGATGTCAAACCTTATTGGTAAGATAGATGATATGTTAGTAGAGTGCAATATCAAGATGATTGATGATGAGGAATTGGGAAGAAGAGATAACAAAAGGACCTATAGGAAAGATTGAGTTATGTAAAACTACAATGAGAACTTGATTAGTTAGACCTTGATAAGATAATGTGATTGTTTAATCATAACCTAAATGGAGAAGACAATTGTATTGAAGTCTAGAATAAATGATCAAAGGCATACCAAATAAATAGACTTGATCGAGAAAAAGACAAGAAGACTAAGGAACTTGAAGTACATGCCGAGTGATGCTAGTGTTGACCGAGTGATAGTATAAGCCAAGTAGAATATATTGTTGACCAAATATTAGTATTGAGTGAGTATCAACAAGTATTCTAAACAAATAAATTAGTATCAACTAAGTAATTTAGTAATGTCCAAGTGTCAGAAGGCAGTGTTGGCTGAGCGATATCATTTTGATAGTATGTGAGGAAATCTTGATTTACAACCAACACAATTGAACTCTTGGAGTATTGAAAGTGTGTTGAAGATAAGGATGGATGACCTAGAACATTTCATTCAAGAGAAATAATGTTTGAGTGTTTCTATGCATGAATTCAAAGAGAAGTTTCTAGAAGAAAAAAGGAGGAAAAAAAGGTTGGAAGGATTCAATTAGTTTGACCAAACCCTAAGATATATAGTGATTTTTAACCTAAAGGGGGTTAACCAGAAGATGTTTTGTTGAGGCTATTGACTAGAAAACTTAAGCAGGAGACTATGAAGAGTTATGAAGAAGTGAAGTTTGATTTCTTGAAGGATTACTAAGAAAATAAGAGACAGAGATGATGTTGGAGGCCAGCTAGTAGATTTACATATGAAATACATTATAATTTGTATTTGCAAATTGATTTGTATTTATTTAGATAAACCTACTATTTCTTTTTAGCCATTGTATTAGTTTGAAATCCTTTAATCAAGGTGACATTCTAATGGAATGTTCTAAAGTCCTCTAACTAGACCACTCCTAATAGGGTGATTAAATTCTTTAACAAGTTCACATTTAACAGTGTGTTTTGTAACTTTGAATAGGGTTGGCTCCTCATAGAGCTCACTTTAGAAGAGTGAAAATTGATAGCATGTTACTGGTGGTTTTTCCCAAATTGGGTTTCCATGTTAAATCTTAGTGTCATACTTGTGCGGATGTCATTTGAGATGTTTTACTATTAATGTTTTATATTCTATAAAGTTTTTTACTATTAAGATGGTGAACTACAAGTTTTATGTTTCTGATTATTTTCTATAGAGACCAAGCTAGTTAATGATTAGATAAGAGACCGAGCTACTTAATGATTAGATACGATGAATTTGAAGTGATTATAAGTTTAATTGGTGCATCTACACCTGAGCATAAATAATTTATCCCCCTCTAAATTATTCTAAATCATTCTAACAAAGACTTGCTATGGAAGAACAACATAAATACAAACATTAATTTCCTCCACCCAACCTCTTAGATAACAAGATGTCGACCCATTCTTAATTCATGAACTTAAATAGTTCCTTAGCATCTTCCTCCTAAGAAATATCACAAAAATAAATTTTACCTTGTAGTTGATAGAGCATAGTAGCACAAGCATGCATGATCTTAAGGGAAAATTTGCTAACATTATTATGTGATTATTTAAACAACTATTTCTTCCTTTATCTTCTTCATGAACATGTCAAGGTTGGCAATTTGGTACTTGAGGGTACTGATAAAATATAATAAATGATTAATTGATTATTTGATCAAAGATAAATAATTAAATACATTATTAAAAATTTATTAAGAATAAGATATAGTCTAGCATAGATATTTAAAATGTTGAAAATGGGGTTTATAATTTATTATACCATTTTTGGGAGATGGAAAAGACATATGACATGGAGGGAGACATTGTCCTCGAGATAGAGAGATGTCATCTTAGAGGATATGAAAGGGTGTGGAGGTATCTTGATCTTGAGCTTCTTTGACATTTGTTCCTTCATTTTTTTGTCAATCCTCTTAAGATGGAGCCACTTCTAAGGACAAGGGAGAATTTTGGGTTTTCATGATAGTCTCTTTAAGAGGTAATGGAAGATTTATTGGAGTAGGCATGATAGGCATGGTAGTGCATAAAGGTTTAGGATATTTAGTTGTAGTAGCATTAAAAAGGTTTGAAGCCAAATGAAGATTAGCTTGGATTTCTTTTAGAGGTATCCCTTGAGGGTTTACATGCATAGTCCATATGAAAAGCATTAGGTTCTTTGTTTGATGGATTCATGTTAGAAAACTTTTATGTTTTAGGAGATGCATGATGCTTGGAAGAATTAGAGGTTGCAAGTGAACCACTACTAAGAATAGGTTCAATAATTTGATATTTCTCAAGAATAGTATCTTCATCACACGAGTCTATAGAAGTTGCAACAATAACTAACCCGTCATGAATAAGATCTTGGATTTTATGTTTCAATTCAATGCAATTTGAATCATTTTGTCAATGATAAGAACAACATATTTCCAAGAATGGATTTCCATGTGAGGTAGGATTTTGAAATATGATGATCTTACTATCAAGAAGTATGGGGAAAATGGCATCATAAGAATATCCAAAAGGTGTGAAATTTCTCTCAAAGATATGCCTAGGATCTCCTTGTTGAAATCGAGTGAATATGATGCATTTGCTTCTTCAACATTGTCTTGGTCAAAGATAGGTCCATCATAAAATTGTGGCATAGGATCTTGATCAAAGGTTGGACCAATTTCTTTCCCTTTATGAAGGTCTTTGGATCTAATGGAAGAAGATGAATGATTTTTTGGAGAGATAGAACATGTAGACCTAGAAGAAGATGATGACTAATATTTAAGTGACATAGAATGTGTAGATCTAGAAGAAGATGGCTCATATGACCTTGAAGAAAACATCTAGAGGACTTGGGGAAAACTTATGTGATGATGTCATTCTATCCCCTATCATTTTTTCAAATTTAGAGTGTGCCTTTGTAATACCCACTCTAATAAAATTTAATACTAGATAAATTGTATAGAAGAAGTCATAAGAGATAATATTTATGGCTAATTGATTAACTAGGAATTGTGATAGCCTTAATTATAATAAATAATTTATAAATAATTAACTATTAGATAGCTATAAAATATATTCATATAGTAAATATTAATTTAATAATTTAATAAATGATACTAATATTGACTAAGCAAATAACTAACTCTAATTTAGCAACTAGATATATTATTAATTAAACTAATTTAATCAAATAATAAAGAAACATTAAGCATGGTTTATAAATTATCAAAACTAAACAAAATAATAAACGTTTCCTAAGGAAATGGTGATACTAATCATCATGTACGTTGATTATTTTAAGAATAAATTAATAGGACCCATGCATCAAAGAGCACAACCCTTGATAGGTCGTAATATTAACATATTTAAGTCTTAACTTATATTGGCTCATGAGGAGGCAAGGAATGAAAATAGTATTTAAAACAAATATAAGAAACTATAGGGGAATAGCTTTGGAAGATTGTAGAGGAAAATAAAAACAAAAAAAAGATGGGTTGTGTGCAACACTAGTCCCTGCCTTGTGCAGGCTTGGTAAGAGGTGGCTGATAGTTGGGGTGGATGAGTGAGTGAACAAGAGGATGATTAGAGTGGAGGATACTACTCAAGACATTGTTTAAGTGCATAGGAGAGTCATACTAATTGTTGTTTTTGAATTATATAAATAGAAGTATTATCTTGTATCTAATGTGTAATTTTTAGCCTATTCGATAATGGGCCAATTAGGACACAACTTTCCTAGGATACCCATAGAGAGAGATAACTAGCAAGGAGTGTATAGAAGATATTACCTTTGATTTTCAGGTGAGAGAAGCAATTACTTTCTAAGATTACCGAGTTTTCTATTGATTACTGTGTTTTCTACCTCCCTTGTGCTTTTATTTCCTTCATCTAGCATTAGAGCCAAGATAGCATGAGTATGTAAACATAGCATCATCAAAGTAAAAAATAATGATCAAACCAAAACATTTACATTATTGCATGAGTACTTAGAATAGCAACAACATAAATAAACATCCATAGACATAGAAAAAACAAATGTACATCATGATCAAACTAAAGCGTTTACATATAGTATGAGTACTTAAAATAGCAACAACAAAATTAGTCATCCATAGACATTGACTCTAAAAATGTGCAATATTGTAGGAAAATTTTCATTCTATTGATAGATGTCATAGACCACATGTAGGAGACTTTAAATAAATCTTACAGTTAATCAAACTCATTTACAAGGAGTTTATGCCTATTGATTCTCATTGTGAATATACTGGAAACAATTAGATAGATATATATAGTAACTTGTCTTCAACTAGTATGCTAGAGCATGTCTTAGTCTATAGTTTAATGTGAATCTCCTTAAGTTGGATGCTCTTTTCATAGGCTCTAAAATTGTAGACAAAATGTAGAACAAATGAGTATATTAGAGACTCAAGATTGAAGTGCACAATGGATAGGTTGTTCGATATAGAAATGTAAAGGGTTCTTGAACTTGCACTTTCTAGAGCCTTCTCTGTTGAAATTATATTGTCATCCAATATAAGTGAGAATGTACCATGTATCTTGAAATGGTACATGAGGTAGATCAATGTTGATATGTTTGTTTTGTAGCTCACAAATGGTATCCTTGCTAATTCTAGTATATGTTCTTCTACTAGCTTGCCATGCCTAGTACATTCGATAGTTTCATCTGTAGTGTCTATTAAAAATTTCAAGAAAGGTTCATGTGCAAACATGGTTACCATTGTGTTAGTTAACACATTTTCACTTCATAAAAATCAACACAAAATGACTCCTGATGCCTAGATTGAAGTGAAATTGTTGCTAATTATTGGATAGATTATCATTAGATTGATAATCTTCCTCTAAATTTTTGTAGGGTACAACTCCCCATGTGAGATTTATGATGAGTTCACTAACTTATAAACATGGATGCTTTTGACTAGAAAGAAAGTAAGGCACACAAACATCTACCCATACACATGGAATAGATGTGAAAGACTCAAAAATAAGAACCAATAGATACAAGAAACTAATAACAAACCCATTCCATCACATCCATAAACTATGACTAAAAATAAAGCATGAAGAGTGTGTATCCCTTTTAGAAAGCATCTTAGTCTAAAAAACTAAGTTATAGAATTATCTTGATTTATATTGACAATGGTATTGAAAATAATTAAATTTAACACAAATCTCAATCCTAACTCAAAGGAAACATTAATAAACATACATATTAAAAGATGCTTCCCCTATTTATTCAATACCAAAATATATGAGTTTACAGACTTAGAATTTACACAATAATTAGATGGAAAGAAAATATGTCCTCATTACAAGAATTATAGAACAAAAATTTCTTCTTTCTGTAGCACACAAAATCCCAGAAAAATAAGATGAAACTTGGCGTATACTTTTGGTTGCATATTTATCATCCTTGTCTTCTAATATTTTTTTTTCAATTTCAACAATCAATTCTTGAAAATTGTTTACTTTTCACCTTTATCCATTTTCCTTTCATGTATTACTTACAAAGAATGGAGAAATCCAACTTTCTCATAATTATATGAATTACCAAAATTATTTAATGATGAAATTTTATTTATCATAATATCAAATAAATAGGAATTTTAGTTTGGTAGGTGTAATTGTGCTACATAAAAATGCCACTTTGATGGTAATGAAATATTCTAAGAATTTGTGACTATCATAGATAGTGTTGTAATCCATTATCCATAACTTTTTCACCATAAATAATTTGGAAAATTGATTCATTAAGGATCTAGATAATTAGGATTAATAAAACATATCCAAAAATCATCTCAATCCAATAGTGGAATTATGAGTTAGGCCCCTTGTATAGAGATTGATTTTATGTTATCAGAAAATTTGTGGTTGTTGGTTGCATTGAAAACCATGAACATTAGGCATGCCCATATTTACATTTAAATCATCAATTAAAGCTACTTGTAAGAAGAAATTTGATTTAATTCCATAAACATTTAATAATCCTCTAAGAAGGTAAAAGTTTCTAATATTTTCCATACAAAAATTGTTTACTCATCAGTCCGACTGTGCACAATATTGTTGTTGTTGGCAATACTAACACTAATATATTTTGTTCTTACTATCACCATCTTTAGTAGCTGATGTTGAGAGATCTTGATTAGAGTAAATGGAGTACACTCACCCAATCCTTATTTTGAACTAAATAGAAATTGTAACATTCAATTCCATCTCTGTTGTTCCATTGATTTAAAATTGAATGTCTATAACATATCAATCAATGAATGTAGTGAAATACTTTCTCAAAACACATGTTTTGATTACATAAAAATAGGTTTTCAAAACCTTTAACAAAGTATCAAGGAATTACAAACTAAAGAGTACAAAAACTAAAAAGCCTCAAAAAATAGATAGGCAAAACACAAAAACATGAGACCCATAATGCCAAAAAATGATAGCAAAAAGTAAGCAAAAGGACAACAGCTAGACAGCTACAAAGTTTTCAACAAGTCTATCACTTGATCTGCTAGAATGTTCATATTTTCTATAGTGGCTTTCATTTCTTCTAGCTTTTTTACTTCCCCACCTGCATTCTTCTTGGAATTGGCCCTAGTGTGCTTGCTCAATCCCTTATCCTCATTCCCAATAGAGGAGTCAAGTCCTCTAGCCTGATCCATCTTATTCAGCAAAGTATTGAAATTGTCAACCATAGTTTTTAGAATGTTATAGTTTTTGTCACCCACATTCTTGATCATTTTTTCCATATTCCTCATTCTAGCTTCCAGGATCTCCATCCTATTATGGATATCTTTATTATCCTATTCCAAATTCATGTTTTTTATTTCAATTGGAGACACCCTTTTCATTAATTTTTTAACCTCCTCTACATTACCAATGACTTCTGAGAGCCTATCTCTATGTTGGCATAGCATGAGCTCCCCTGTAGCCATTTTGCTAAGCCAATCAAAAACCTTAGAGATCCCCTGCATTTGTTGTTTTAGGGTTCCAATCTCCTTCAAAATTATCCCTAGATTACCCATGATACCCTTAGGAAAATCCTTCTCATTCTCCTCCCTGCTATGGTCCAAATGGTATTCCTGCTACCCTAGCCTGTTGATACCAATATCCACCTCTTTTGGGATGTCCTTCCCCTCATTTTGAGCTAACCCCATTTTTCTTTTTGTTCTCATCCTTTGTAGTAATTATCCATCATTAGAGGGAACCGAGGCCCTATCCACATTTAAAACCTTATCACCCAACCCCTTCCCTCGAAATCTCCTCTTCTGAGAACCCTTCCTCATTTCCTCCTCATAATCAATATCTTGATCTATGTCACTCCCCTTTCCTTTCTTTTTCTCCTTGGAACTATTGCCAAAATCCCCCTTCAAACTCTGCTTAACATCCATCTCATCATCTTCATCCTTAGTGTCTTTATCTAGGTCCTCTTCCAAATCTGTAATGCCCCGCCAAGGGATCCAAAGAATTTTACTAAGTTTTCCAAACAATTTTTTTTTTAAACATGAAAGATAAAACCATTTATAACATTTGCGGAAGCAATAGCAACAATTCACATGAAAATAAACATAACATATATACATAATAGGCTACATTCTTTAAAGATCCCTTAACGTTGTATCACATCTAACATCCCATCCTTATGAAATAACAATGATGCATCCAATGTACTTAAACAATATACAAGTGTCCTTTTGTAATTATATTTTAGTTTAGCTCAATCATCCACTGTACATATCACAGGGTATGAAAAGCTTAAAAGAATAAACATCCAAGTAAATAAAGTACATCATCATCATCTAATATTAATCCATGATGCAATAACATAAATGAAACTACATATCATACATGATACATCATCACAAAAGATATAAACATCCATCACAAAAGATAACCATATATCACAAATATAAATAACTAAGTGCACGGTTCCTCCCAACTGTAAATAGCATCATTAGACCATCGTGGATTCTAGCCATCCCTCTATGCATAACATTCCAAAGCACCGAAGAGATCATCGATATTAACATAGTAGGAATGTCACTCCTAAAACATCCTACTAACATGCAAAGTAAAGCATAATAAATCATCAACTAACATATGCAAAGTAAAGCAAATCATCACTATAAGAAACATACCAGTAAATACATCCATCATAAGGTATATTATCTATCATAATGCTCCAAGAACATAATGAAGAATAATTACCAACCAAGGATACTCCAGCCACGGTGTCTCGAACGGATCTCAAATGATAAGAGTGAAAATACACTACCACCCGACCGCATGGAACCTAAGTGGTCCACTCCCACCGTGCTGAGGAGATAATCTCAAGTCCCAAACAAGATATCAATACACATAGCACAAAACTCTATAAGTCCAGGAATCCTAAAAGTATACTAACTCAAAGGTTCCATCACACAAAATCGACATCTAATTCCTAGAGGCATACAATGACATGTAGGAAACCTACTTTGCAAGTGGGAAAGTGTCATCGCAATTATCACGTACAAGTTACCTTGGCAGTTAGCTAAAATCCACGGGTCCATACTAATCTCATGCGGCCACTAATATCCTCTCATATTGACGAGGCATACTACGGAATGCAAGGTTGCAACCATGCGTTCTCACTACTCCCATCCTAGCCTATACAAGTGCTCAAGGCATGGGCGAGAACCAAAACAATTATCTTTTTAGGTTCATTTAATCCCCATTTAGTGTGTAAATGTTATCACTTATTAACCAAACTTACAATGAGTTACCCTAATAGCCACATAGGGCCCCGGCCCCCATTGCAAGCCACTTCCTGACACTACAAGTAGATTACCTACCCTAAGCTCATGGAATCATAAATCTCAAAATCATAAAAGATAATCCATAATAAAATCATCAAATATGCATAAAAGCATCAAATATCCATAATAAGAATCATCAAATCTCCAAGATAAGATTCATCCAATCTCCATGAGCATCTGAAAAAGCATCCATAGAAAATCATGACCACAACAGTTCTCTATTGGCAACTGAAGGCATCAATGATAATCATAAGTATCAATTGGTTCTCAATAACCAAAATATATCTCAAGATAAATGGTTTTCAACAAGCAACCAAGAATATCTCAAAATCATACTGATCGAAGACTCCAAAAATGATTAGCTCAAGCATCTCAGATATATATACATCTCAACTTCACACATGAAGGCTGAAGAACAAATACAAACATTTCATAGAGCATACGATCACATAACCATGGTTGGGCTTATAAAGATCAAGACCAAATAAGATCAACATGCCATCACATCTCATAACCCCTGAGCCTCTGGTAACAACCTAGGACTGGTTAACACTAGTCAACCCAAAAACCCAAAACAAGAAGCATATAGAATACATGATGCAAACACATGTTTTGGTTTACTAAATTCACATAGTTGAATAATGTGTAGGGGTTTTCAGTTTTCTATTTGCAAGTATACTTCAAGTGTTTAAAGTTGTCATTTGACCTACAAGTCAACCCATTTGTTGTCCGATAGCATTACCCTTCCATTATTAAGAATTACATTCTAAGAATAACTTAAGGATAAATATTTACTCATTAAATCATTTGCTTTACTTGCTAAGATCCATAGTACTAATTGAATAACTCTTCCTTAATGTTACTTCTACATTTCAACATAATCAAAGGATCATTATTCATTCATAAAAGAACCAATTATCAATCTTCGAATAAGAAGATTATAACTTAATTAAAATGATCAATTTAATCCACCAATTAACTTAGGTGCACAATTCCATGATCCATTAACATTTTAATGGTTAAAACTCAATTAAGTATCTCTAACACTTAAGCCTCTTAATTATAATCATTATTAAATTGTCACTAATAACCGTTAAAATATCTAAGTCATTATTCAAGTCATTAAAATAAGACTCATCAACTTCAATGTAGATACTACACAACTTTACTAAAAGAATCGATATATCATATCGATTAAAAAATTTGTTACATAACTTAATTATTAATTAAATATGATTAACTCTAATTAATTCAATTAATAATTACAAATCCAGTTGACTAATAACTAACAATAGTTTGTACGTAAAAAGTCATCTACAATCCAAATATTCATATTAATAGTTCAATAACTTGTTAATAACAAGCTATGTTGGAAATCTTATTAATAAATCTATAATGACCACCTTCGCCATTCTATCAATGAAAACTAACTTTTCTTTGACAAATCCGTATTATTGATAATCATTTAGTTAAACCTCATTTGATTCAACTAATTATCAATCAACTATATTCCATTTCATTAACATTAGGATTAGTAATAGTTTAATAACTAATAACAAGTTAAAATAAATCTACGATAATAGATTCTTTATTATTTTTGCTAACAATGGTGTCACTAGTAAATTAAATATAACTTCCTTAAGAATCGTTCCCCGGATAAGATTTACCAATAATCAATAGGTAATCATTTGTCCAAAATAATCTTTGATGATTCTAAGTATAATGATCACCAACTTCATTAATCACAATTTCATTCATGATAACATGAATTCATTTCCATTGTATTTTCCCCCCCTTAATTTGATCTCAACTAAATTCTTAATACTGTACTTCAATTATTAGCTAATCTCAATTAGATTGAACTTAATTGAATCAATTAATAATTATATAAACTTATATATACTATCTTTCATTAATAATTTGTTAAACTTAACAATTATTAATAAATAATAACTCACTAATAATTTTAATATTCAATTATAATGATTGATATTCGAACCAATCAATGAATAACAACTAAATCATTAGTATCTCTTTTCTTTTAATTTTCTCTCATCCATTTACTTAGATTGACTAGTAATTAATTACACTTCTTCTACTATTAATTAATCTTAATTAAATTTGATTTAATTAGATTAGATAATAAACCATATAAAACTAATGCATAGTAATAAGATTCTAATAAGGGAAGATTTCAATAATATCTTTAATTCATTCCATGCTTTGATATATATTATTTTTGTGAATTTTAAGCATAAAGAACTCTTGGTTGTGGGAAATGGAGAAATATTTGTCCTTGAATAAAACAGTCTCAGTACGACGGCCATATCTCCCTAGTAAACTGTTGGATCGGGCTAAAATTTAAATATGTTAGAGAGGGCCAAGTTGTGCTACTTCTGACCAGAGCTATTGAATAAATTTGATCCCAATAAAAAGTTATGAATGACTAAGTTCGGGTCTATCCAAGGGGCAGCGACAGGATAATTTGTGATGAATTAAGAATTTTCTGTTAAAATAATTGTTCTCTAAATTTACCCATTCATCCATCTACTAGGTTTGTCCATACGCATCTGAAAATATAATTTGATAGAAAGATTACATCTAATCATACGAATTTTCAACTTCGAATTTCTATTTTAATTTCAAATCTTGTCTATCTAATTTCACAATATAAATTCGAACCCAAACCCGATTAAGATCTAATTATTTCTCCTTAATTGGATCTAGGATTTTTCTATTATTTTCTTCTCATCCAAATAAAATATCTAGATTACAATTTCAAATACAGAGAGTATTCAGACACATAAAATAGATATGATGAAGACAGAAAGAGAAAGAGTGCAAAGGGAATATGAGAATATCACGAGTGCACTTGGACACTGATGCTAATTTTCCATGCCTCAGAAGTCCATAGAAAATCCCTTCCTTCTCCATCATTCACAATTCTTCCAAGAATCCAAGCCGATCAAATCCTCTAAGTGATTAGAAGAGCTAGAAGGAGCATAGAAGCAAGTAGAAAATATATGAGCATATGAATCTTCTCCCATGCATGTAAGCTTTGAAGTTTCTATTATTTTTTTAGCTTTTAGCTCGAGGCTTCCATTAAGCTTGTAGCTTTCATTAAGCTTGTAGCTTCCATTAAGCTTTTCATTTAAGCTTCTATGAATGCCTGAATATCAAGAGCTCTCAAGAAACCTTTGGAATGCTTCTTGAAACCGCTGAAAGGTGTCACCAACTAAGCATGGGTCTTTTCCAATTCTTTTTTATGAGTCATAGAATTGTAGACACCTTGTGCTTAATTGATGCACTAACCCCCGTGTTGTTGACACATGCTAATTCCCATGCAAACTTATAACTCCAATTTACTTTTTAAATAATCTCTATTTAAATTTTATAACTTTCATTTTAATTTTTATAACTTTTATTATTATTATTTTATTTATTACTTTATTATTATTTTATAATTATTATTAATTTTAATTTCTAGTTTTCTTTTATTTAATTCCTTTTCCCCAATAATTCATATTTAATTAATTACAATCAAAATATCAAAGATCATGATATTTTATTAATTTTCTTAAATAAATAATTTATTAATTAAATCTATTTATTAAGACTTAATTAATGAAAAATTCACCATAGACCTCCAAGATTAAATATGAAAACCCATCACAGAACAAATCATACAAAATAAATCTAAATGGTTAAAAATCACGAAATATGTCATCCGACACATTCGGTGGGTATTCAACTCAAATACTTGTCCTAATTTTCCAATTAGGACAAATGGCTCAAAGGGTTGGGATTTGGACTTGAGAATTTATCTCCCCTCTCTTATCATTGAGATAATGTGATAGGGTACGCTCATCCTGGCAATTCAGGGAAGTCGATACCCGGTACCTGCAACCTGCATTAAAACCATGCATGTACAAACACAATATATACTAAACTAAACAGACAATGGTAGGAAGTGGTGCATCGTGTAGATCTCGACTAGCAGGTGACTACGACTCCCTTCCTTAACCACATCAGACACGCCATACAAAAGAAAACATGAAGGCAAACACGCACACCATACACATGCAAGTATGGGGTAAGTATCCATAAGAAAGCACATATGATAATAAATCATCTTACTAATCATCATTAATAATTGAAAGCAATGTAATAATCATCATCAATAATTGTGAACAGTAAAAATAATCATCATACATACATGAAATGTAGAGTCTAAGTAATCTCATCACATAATAAACTAAATCCATAGCACACTATCTGATAATCTCAAAAGAATGCTACTAACCAACAACATAAAACTAGTTCTAAAAGAGTTCAACAATGATAACAAAATGTGAACTAGGGGCAGGCACTACAAAATCAGAGCCCTCTCTCTCATAATCAACCACTTTCTTACTCTGCCTAGGCCTATCCACCTTTTTAGACTTCAAAAGGCTCATAATGAGAACCATAAGCCCCTCATGGCAGACACGATCAACATCTGGTTCATTTTTGGAGGCCATAATGGAGTTACCTAGAGATTGTCTAAGATAAAAAGGAAGATTTATTCTAATCCCATGCCTAAAATGATTGAGTAACATAAAATGGTGACCATAAATTTTTGTGAACCGACCATCTAGAGTGATATATTGAATAATCACAAACACCACAAATCACCAAGGGCACAAAATAGAAGCTGGGTTAAAGTAAGATTTTGTTATTTTACATAGTTTGTTGCGCTCTTTGGTAGAATCTGCAAACTAATTGACTGCCCTATCAGACAATTTTCTATCTTGATAAAAAATAATGCCTTCCATCTCTAGACCTGTAGCTTCAGCGATGATATCTTTAATCACATCCATTCTTTGATTTTCCTCAAGAACCATTCCATCTCTCCAAGTCTTTATAAACTGTCGAGTTATAGCAGGGTTGTTTCCTTTTAGCTTCTCCATATATCCAATAAAGTTTCCTTGCTCAAGAATCTCCCAAATTTCCTTCTTATTCTCCATTCTTTACAACTAGCTGGTTCAATTCTCTTTCATTTTCCTCCCATATTCCTATTTCAAAAGTGAGAATCCTATATTTTCCAAAAACCCCTTTGCAACTGAAAGAGGTCATCAATTTCATAGCCAAGGCACACAGTGGCAAATAAGACCCACAATCTATATGGAATTAAGTAGCAAAATTCTACCCTTCTCATAATATCCCATCGTAGCCCAAAACTGTCACAAAAATAATTAACTATTTTTGACATGACAATCATTAATTGACCACTTTTGCTTACTTCAAACTTTTTCATGTTTGATCTATAAGTACCCCTCTATGGGTATTTTATCATTATTGTTCCATATTACCTTTTTTTCACTCATACAAGCCACATTGGTAGCCCAATCAGCAACTTGATTGGTTTCTCTAAAATTATGAGTAACAATACAATTATCAAAGGAATTAATAATGTCTTTGGCTTGACAAATAATATTATTAATAGTCTAGGATGACTTGGTAACTCGATTAAGGCAATTGATAAGATTAAGGGAGTCCCCCTCAAGCCATATATTTTTCAAATTCAAACTCTTGGCATAGATAAGACCATAAAGAGCAGCATTAGCCTCAACCACATGATTAGTTTGAGTGCTAATAGGGATGGCCATACCCCCCATTCTATCACCATTTTCATTCCTAATAATGATTCCACATAACGCAATTCCTAGGTTGCTCTTCAAAGCCCCATCAAAATTTATCTTATTCCAATCTAATGAGGGACAATCCCATCTAGAAAGCTCCCTAAGGTTAGGACCACTTTGAATCATGTTGATATCCTTAAGGTTCCAATTTTGGATCACCAAATCTTCCCATTCATTCTAAGAATGTTGACGACTTCCATTGGATCTTATTTTCTCAATCACCAAATTCTTAATCTTACAGAAAACTTGATTAGGATTAGATTTAGTTCCCCTAGACACCTTATCATTTCATTCTTTTCAAACACCCTAGCAAAGGAATGAGAGAATAAAATCCCACAATTGCAAAACTAAGGCATTCTTAGAAGGTGGCTTCCAACCATTAAAAAAGTGTTGAATGGTATTAGGGAAAACCAAAGCAATATTTAGTAGACCACAAACCCTATCCCACACCTTTTTAGTATAAGAACAATGCAAGGTCATATGGTTGACCGACTTAGCATCATTCTTGCAAAGATAACATCTACTATCCATGTTGAGCCCTCTCTTTAAAAGGTTATCTGAAGTCAAAAATTTATTGTGCAAAAGAATCCAAAAAAATATGTTAACTTTGGGAGTCATACCTTTAAACCATGCTTTAGCCTAGCAAGGTTGTGGATGCTCTTCAAAAGCATTAACATACACTGAAGACACAAAGAAGAGCCCATTAGGATTGAATTTCCAAATTATCACATCCTCCTCATGGCTTAAGAAAACCACATTCAGCATCTGGTTGAGATCAATCAGGTTTCTATCCACCTTTTTTAGATCCATCCACTTATCCCCCTCCTAATAATCCTCAACAAAAAACCCAGAGAGATTCTTACATTGCTCCATAGAAGTGTTCCACCTTTGATCAGCACTAAGAGGATGATCAAGAATCCAAATATCATCCAAGAACAAAACTATCCTCCCATTTCTCACCTTCCATCTTACCCCTTTCTTAATAATATATTTATATTTTTGGGCATTTTTTCAAATCATACAACCACCTTGTACCAAATCCTTATTAAGAAAGTAATTAAGATCTTGGTTTTTCCTATTATACTTATTAGTCCAAATTTCACTCCATTATCCTTCTTCTTCATGTCACCTCCATAACAATTTGGCCAACAAAGCATCATTCATATTAGTGACTCTTCTCAGACCAAGGCCACCTTTATTATAAGGCATGCAAACTTTCTCCCAAGTAGTCAAAGGCAGTCTTTTCTTTTTTTCCATACCCATCCATAAGAAAAGCTTTTGAATATTTTCAATAGCAATTACAACTTTTCTAGGAATCTTAAAATCAATGAGTGAAACATTCTGTAAAATAGATTTGAGAACAATAATCTTACTAGCTTGACTAAGGAGGGAACCTTTCCAACCATCTAACTTCAAGTGAATTTTGTCAATTATTGAACTCCAAAAAGACTCAGGTGGATCCAAACATAGAGGTAATCCAAGATAAGAACCCAATAAGGAACCAATCTTACATCCAATAATTCTTTTGATTTTGTTCTATCTCTTCTCATTCACATTGACAAAATAAATCACACTTTTACTCCAATTAATAGGTTGACCCAAATCTTTCCCATAATGCTCCAATGCCCTCTTTAAATTCCTAGCATTTCTAATCGAGGCTTCTCCCATAACAATAGAATCATCCACAACTTGTTGGTGTGAACAAATCAAGAATTTGGAAGAGGGTTTAAGACCAACAAAATCCCCCATCCTCACCAAATTTTCCACAAATCTTCCTAGACATTTAGCCATCAAAATAAAGAGGATAGGTGAAAGTGGATCACCCTACCTTAAACCAAACAAGGCCTGGAAAAAAGGAGAAGGGGAACCATTCAAAAGAATTGAGAAAGTAATTGAAGAGACCAACATAAGGACCAAATCCCTAAATCTCTTATTAAAACCAAAAGCTTTGAGTCCTCTTAGTAGAAAAGCCTAATCAAATCTATCATAGGCTTTGGATAGATCCAACTTAAGAAGAAACCCCTCTTTCTTAGAGGCATTGAGAGAGTGAATATTTTCATGCACCAAAATAATTGAATCCAAAATTTTCCTTCCTGGAACAAAACCATTCTGCTGCCTAGAAATCAAGCTAGGGAGAAGGGACAAAATTTTGAGAGTAAGCACTTTAGAGATAACCTTACAAAAAAATTACAAAGAATGATTGGTCTAAACTGATCCAAACTATCAGCACCCAACTTCTTGGGAATTAAAGCAAGGAAAGTGCCATTCAACTCTTTGAGAAATTTCCTAGAGCCAAAGAACTCCTTAACCCCATTACACACATCATCACTGATAATACTCTAGTACTTATGAAAAAATAGGAAAGGAAATCCATTTGGCCTTGGAGCCTTATCACCTTTAAAGGAGAAAACTACCTTAGATGTCTCTTCATAAGATGGAATAGAAGTAAGGACTTTATTCTAATCTTCTAAGATATAATTTAGAATACAATCCAGAAACATATTCTTCTTATCCTTGTCCAAATTGGGGTCTCCTTGAAGTAGATTGCTGAAAAAATTCATGGCTTCCCTTTTAATAATATCCTCATCCTTTGTGGGACTACCAATGGTATTGAGTCTAGAAATTATATTAACCATCTTATGCTTCAAAGTGGTCATGTGAAAATACTTGATATTTTGTTCTCCTTCCTTCAAAAAAACTTTTCTAGATCTCTGCCTCCAAAACATCTCCTCCTTTGCAATAATGTCATAAATCTCTGTTAGTTTCTTAGTTTCTTCCTCCCTAGAGACATTCTCATAACCATTAGCCTAAATACTATCCTGAATATCTTTAAGTTCCTCTAAAACCTTCTTTTTATTCTAAAAAATGTTCCCAAAAGTATTCTTATTCCAAATTTTGATTTTTTAAAAAAAATTCAGCTTAGTAGCAACTTTGAACATAGTAGTGCCCTCTACACAAATATTCGACCATTCCTTGATAAGGTTTTCTAGACCCAGATGGAGGGTCCACATTTTATCAAATCTAAATGGATAATTCTTTTGAAAGGTTAATAGATCTGCCACAAGAAAAATGGGATAGTGATTTGAACCAATACAAACTTGAGTAGTAAGACAACATTTATGTTTTAAAAACTAGTCAATACTAATGAGATCTCTACCCAATTTGACCTAAATGAGATCCTTACTAGTTCTTCTATTGGTCCAAGTATAGTCAATCCCATGCAAATCAATATCATGAAAAAGATGATAATCAATGAAGTCCATTAGATCCAATCTATTATCCAAGTTGGTTTGACTTCCTCCCATCTTTTCAGATTCTTTCAATGGGGTATTAAAATCCCCCATAATGATCCAATTCTCATCTACAAAAGTTTTTCTTTGATTGGTAATATTTTCCTAAAGAACCTACCTACCCCACTTAAAATTGGGAGCATAGACATTAGTAAGCACCCAAGTAGAGCCATCCTTAGAATTGGTAAATCTAATGTTCATCATTTTCCTATCTTGAGAAATAAGTTCACCAACAATGCATTTCTCATTCTAGTAAATAGCCATACCTCCTGAGGCTCCATCTGAATCATTCCCAATAATCGTTCCTCCCCTAAAAACCAAGAGACCTTCAACTTTATCATTTAGTATTTTTGTTTCTTGAATCAAAATAATATCTAGTTTATTATCCCTAATCGTGTTTTTAATAATATCTTATTTATAAGGATTATTTAATCCTCTTATGTTACAAGAGATGAACTTCATTTCTTATGGAAATTTTTTGTTTCTAAGATAGTCCTCTGACTAGCATCAACAATACTTTTGTTAGTCTCAACCATTCTTCTATACATATTAGATGGTCTACCAGCTGAAGAAGGAGATACACCAACATCTCTAGCCTTAAAGCCTTTACCCAAAGGTGTTGCATGTGGACAGCAGTTCCTAGCCTTGCTACTCTTCACTTCCCCTTTTAGATTACCTTTTCCCAAAGGTGTACTAGGGAATTGCTCTTGGTTTTAACCACAACATTCTCTTTATTCTTTTTGGATGATACACCCTCATTTTTCTTTTTGGATTTAGAAGTTTGAATATCCCCAATGTAAGTCCATTCTGCTCTAGAGTTCACCTCTGCCTCCTGAAGCACATTACATATTTCCTCAACTTCCTCCCTCATTTTATAGCTTTCTATAGCTATAGCATTTTCAAATGGTTTAAGAATACCATGGTCTACCTTACATATATGGAGTGAAGCAACGTCCTTGACTACCACAGAAACTTCATGGGTGCCATCATGCTCAACCTTTCTACCCACAACTCCATCCCCATTAAAGGGACATCTCACACCTCCTTCCTTATCCCTACCAATTTCCTCACTGATAGGATCCAATGGGATAACCTGGTCATTATCTCCAACATTCCTCATAGATTGAGAAACATCTTCAATAGTCATTAGTGGTTCCTTACTCAAAACCTCTAGGGAGTTCCAATCCTCCCCACTACCAATCTAACCACTGTGTTGAACATCTTTTCTAACCCAAATTTTTTTAAAAATTTTGGGAGCCTTATTCAAAGATGGACATTTTTCAGCCCAATGTCCAGATTTTTTGCAGTGGAAACAAGAAAAGGGGATGGTCTCATACTCAATATGCTACTTCCATATCCCAAGTTTAGATTTGAGTGATATAAAATCTTCCATATCCGAACATTGAAAGACACCCACATAAATTATAGCATAGGTCATCCTTCTCCTCAAAATAATGATTGGATCCATAGAGAGAACTTCACCAAAGGTATTAGCTAACTTTAAAAACATTTTAGAGATGTATTGTGCACATGAAAAGCAATAGTGATGAAGTTATTTCATGGACATATATCATTGGGGAAATTAAACTTAGATTCATAAGGATGACCACAGGGACCATCATCATGAATATGAAATACATGGTACACTACTTTGATTTAGCTTTTAAAATTTCTAAACTAATAATTAGAATGTCTTCTATGAAAATGGTATGAAGCTACCAAATCATATCAAACTGAAAGCAACAAGATGATAAGAGCATAGTCAGGAAAATGAGAAAAAAAAAACTATCTCCAAGCTATCTAACTTGAAATTTGCAACTTTCAATGCCTAGTACCAGACCCTTACCACCTTTCTCTGATCATGATACTTGAGAAATTGAGTTGCTCTACTCAATGCTACAAAAAACTAGATTATGCCTCACATTTTAGAGATCACTAGTATATGCTCTATTACTTAAAGAACAATTTTCAAATTATAAATTGACTAGAGTTGTGGAAGGTCTTAACCCTTGTATCCCTACCCCACATGAGTTTTATGATGCATTTTGATCTCTTGTTAAAATCAAAAGCTTCAAGTCCTCTTAGTAGAAAAGCCCAATCCACTCTATAATAAGCTTTGGATAGATCCAACTTAAGAAGAAACCCCTCTTTCTTAGAAGCATTGAGAGAGTGAATGTTTTCATGCACCAAAATAATTGAATCCAAAATCTGCCTTCCTGGAAAAAAACCATTAGGCTACCTAGAAATCAAGCTAGGGAGAAGGGACAAAATTCTGAGAGTAAGAACTTTAGAGATAACCTTATAAAAATAATTACAAAGACTAATTGGTCTAAACTGATCCAAACTATCAGCACCCAACTTCTTGGGAATTAAAGCAAGGAAAGTGCCATTCAACTCTTTGAGAAATTTCCTAGAGCCAAAGAACTCCTTAACCCCATTACACACATCATCACTGATAATACTCTAGTACTTATGAAAAAATAGGAAAGGAAATCCATCTAGCCCTGGAGCCTTATCACCTTCAAAGGAGAAAACAGTATTAGATATCTCTTCATAAGAAGAAATAGAAGTAAGGACTTTATTCTAATCTTCTGAGATACAATTTGGAATATAGTCCAAAAATATATTCTTCTTACCCTTGTCCAAATTGGGGTCCCCTCTGAAGTAGATTGCTGAAAAAATTCATGGCTTCCCTTTTGATAATCTCCTCATCCTTTGTGGGCCCGCCAATGGTATTGAGTCTAGAAATTCTATTAGCCATCCTATGCTTCAAAGTGGTCATGTGAAAATACTTGGTATTCCGGTCTACTTCCTTCAAAAAAACTTTTCTAGATCTCTGCCTCCAGAACATCTCCTCCTTTGTAATAATGTCATGAATCTCTATCAGTTTCTTAGTTTCTTCCTCCCTAGAGACATTCTCATAACCATTAGACTAAATATTGTCCTGAATATCTTTAAGTTCCTCTAAGATTTTCTTTTTATTCTCAAAATTTTTCCCAAAAGTATTCTTATTCCAAATTGTGAGATTTTTTTTTATGTTTTTCATCTTAGTAGCAACTTTGAACATAGAAGTACTAATATGCCCAAAAATACAGGGCAAAAACACACCAACAATTTTTTTTTTTTTTTTGAGATGATAATAGGATTAAATGTAATACATAAGTATTCGAAATAAATTACTTAACTTAACTTCCTCAACTCATGTATAATTACAAAATTTAAGTACAATTCAAATGGGAATTTTCTTAAAATATTTTAAACTTAATTGCATAACTTAATATATATCACAATGTTATCTAATTAACCTCAATCAAAAGAATACAATTATGAATCAAAAGAATGTTGCAAGAAGGTGAAACATCATTTTATCCATTTATCATAAATCAAGTAAATATATGCAAAAAATTGAAATACCAAAAACATCATATGCAAGAATATTACTCAATTTTCCTTTTTCTATTAAACCACCTGGTTCAAAGGCTCCATTGGGAAAGAGCCAGTAAGAAAACCCAACCTCCTTGCCACTTCAACAATAACTTTAAAATACATTTTTACACAGGATTTCAATCCCAAACATAACTAAATTACAATAACAATTTGAATTCTCTTCTTGGCCCTTAACAAGGGATTCATTTCATTTTCTACAATACGTCACTGAGATCGTGAAGAGAAAAAAAACTGACTAGGTGACAAACAAATATAACAAGGAGACAACATTAGACATTCATTCCCAAACTAGGTTTTCACAACAGGTTTGACATTGAATCAAAAACTAGGGAGAAGGTGGATTTTTCCAACAGGAAATGTCAGACACAACACCAAAATAGGTGCCCAATCGGGGCTATAATCCAAGAACTTTCGTTCTTCCAAAAATGCCCTTTCGAGGCTAATATCACAAGGATTTCCATTCTTACATTCCAAAACTCATACATGGTTTGTGCTGATGAGTAGGGGCCCATACCACCCTACCATTTCTCCCTCTTCTCGTCCTGAGAAGAGACTCTACACTATTGGAGTCCAACTAAAGCCCTTCCCTCATACATGGCCACATCTTCCCTATCTGAGGGTGAGTAATGCCAACACAACCCACAAAATTTCTTTGAAATTCAAGCAAAACATGAAGGATAACCATTCACAAAAACATGATTCAAACCCTCCCAAGCATACCCAACATACATACAAACATACAAAAGCTAACACAATATCTTAAGCATGAACAAAACATCAACAACATGAGGTGAAGTATTCCTACCTTCAAAATTGGGTTATGGAAAATGAATAAGTTTGAGAAGAGCATTCGCTTCCGTCTTCTTCTCCTTCAATCCTAGATTCCACTCTTAAACTAGAGGTTGGGTGAACAACCCAAACCCTCTCAAAAATGCCTCTAAATAAGGTCACAAACTCAACTACCTCTAAAATGAAATAACTCCCCCCAACTTGCCTAAAGTTCTAGAGGCTTCTAACTTAACTAAACCTAAGGCTAACCTCAAGGTAGAGTTAAAGTCATTCAACCCATGGTGAAATCGTTCAATTTTCGCACTAAAGCAAAAATGGACTTTTTGAGTGACCATAAAAGTCAACAAAAGGAGCTAGGGAGGTGGAAAATGCCCCCAACCCATACCCATACCCCTTGGATACTTATATTTCATGATTTTAGGCCTTTAGGAATAAATAGGGACCTAACAAAAACTAGAAAAATTCTTTGGACTAACTAACAACCTTCTAAAATGCAGATTACTTATTAATCATGATTAGGGTAATTAACCTTTATTACTCACTGATTAGCAAAAAGGTTACTAACCTAGTTTGACTTAGATCTTTAGGTTACCTAGTTAACCCTAACTATCATGTTGGAATGCATATACAATTCACAAGTGTCAAGCGACACTATAAAATCACTGTTATGAAAACTTAATATTTAAAGATTACAAAATGATACATTCATTCAATCCACAATACAAATAAAAGACACACAACGGGGTTTGCATTTTACATCAGATTTAACCTTGGTTACCACAAACAGTACATAGGGTTCTGTTCCATTCCTCCATTAGATTTTTTTTGGCTAAAATATCTTGCACATTCATTGCACCCATCAGTAGTTCAAGAAATCACATGCATATATGTATATATAACTTATCAGGGAAATTACATAAATTAAAACATCCATCTTTCAAATAAATTAACTTGTTTAACTCATTTCTACTCACATTTAATCATCCAAAATCACAAAATCAATATAACATAACTTATCCATTCATTCAGATTAAAATACTGGAATAATCATCGTTAGGCATGCATATACCTATCATCATAAACATCACCAATTAAGGAATACTAAACTATCTAAAAGCATAAAACCTAATCATCAAGGTACCAAAAATAAAAAACCCTTATCATTAGGTGAAAATGCCTTATATCATCGTTAGTGAAATTTTAATATTTGAATAGTTGAGATAATGTAGTAGTTCTCTAATCATTGAGTATTAAAATATGGATGTATCAACTGATGTCAATTTTCATTAGTGCATTCACAACATAGAACATTACTTGTTATCAATTTTAATCTCCTATAACAGGTTTTACAGAGAATTCATATTTGATAATTACATGTGAGGAACGACCTTACATCCTCCCCCACTAGCTTTTGACTTCCTCCTAGAAGTCACACAACTAAAATGTTCATCTTATGCTAGACCTTGTCTGGGCTTTTTCCAAAATTTTCTCTTATTAAAGAATGATTAATAATTCACATGCATACACATAGAAGATAACCTATTTTCCTGATTACCATTACTAAAAGTGAAGTTTACTCCATAACTCTGACATGGTTACATTCTTCCAGGGTCAAACACTTCTTAAAATATATAGGTCACAATATAAACAACTTTCTAATCTAATATAAATATACCTATAGAGTCTCTAGCCATAATAATATCACAAGATGTTTTGAATCCCACATACCCACTCATCGGGTAATAGCCATACGAGTCTCTCTCAAATAAGTTTTCATATTAAACAGCGTATCTCTTTATTCAAGGTTAAATACTTTCCCTTAAGAGTTTCCATGATGGACTAAATCTTGATAGGATACTCAATGAGTCTTTTCACTACACATGCACCTTTCCATGTAGAATTCCTTTCAGTTAACGCATAATCTTAACCAAATTCATGTTCGGGTGCAATTTCATTACTTATAACATCCAACAGATAACACTAGTCCTATTCTTGAAGTCCTGGGAGAGGGTGGGGCATGAATACTCTCACTAGTAACCCCAAACCCCAATGTTAAACATCCACTATATTGTGAGGAATCCCTTTTGGTAGGCCCATCATATGTCACTTGCCAACAAAATTTAAAAGAAAGTGCCTCACAATTTAAATTCAACATCAAGGATGAAACATCCAAGGCAAAAATTAGAAATCAAAAAAATAAAGAGTGGCCACAATAGTAAAATTTTAATTAAGAATTAAAGACATAACCAAGAGACAAAATAGAATCATCAATAATACAATTGGCTAAATAGCCCCACATCACACTGTTTGGAAAAAAGGAAAGAACATTGAAATACCAATATCTAAAATTAGGCAAATAAGGAAATAAATCCAATTACTTACAAAATTTACATTACTGACATAATGCAGTCATACCAAGGTCTCTGAGGATAATGAGGAATCTTAGGTCTCCCAAATACATTGCAGGGATTTTGAGTTGATTTAGATGGTGGTCTATTGACCATGTCACTCAAATGCTAATTGGTCCCACATACTATCTACTAAGCTCTCTTTATTGACATTTCCCTACGACTAGGGTTTTTTGTACTAAGGGGTTTGCCCTGATCAGAACTCACTTCAAAGTGCAATTGCAAGAATACTAAAATGAGTCTTCATCAATTTTCTTGTTGTTATATTGGTTTTTTTTAAAAATATTCTAACATGAGGGGACCTCAGTGTTATTAAAGTTATACTCTAATTTGTAGTTACAATACTGATTCTCTTATCTTCAATTCACCAAAATTTCATATTAGGACTCCTACCCATAATCATTCTTAGGCCAAATTTACCACAATATATTGGCTAAAGTTAGGTTATCATTCTCACCAAATTTGGTATGATCTTGTATACCTATATACATTATTGCCTATGTAATTTCATCATTTACACAAGTTCTAATTATCATCTAATAATGTACTAAATACTATTGTTCTTATCTATAATTCCAGATTCCATATCTCCTAGTCATGGATGACTTATGATTTCATCCTTAGGTTGTAGGTTTACAAATAGGTAGGTATAAAACCATTATTAGGATGTTGCCAACGTTTACTCATTCATTCTTACAACTATCTCCTGGCTGACGATATAAGTCATCATCATTGCTTCAGCTCTCTCATCCTGATGATGGATCACAGAGTGTGATCTGAAATGTTGATGCAAAAATTGTAACACAATCTACCCAGAAAACACAGGTAAGAATTCTAATGGATTGTGGAAACTACTATCTACAATCATTGTTCTTATCATACCCCGTAGCTTATGATCCACTAACCACCTTCTATGTTTAAAGACCAAAAGAAAACTATCCCAATACTATAATTGTCATATAAATTTAAATCCCAATAGAAGACTAATAACATAGAATTTCTAACTAATTCATTTCCAATCCTTCCTTTCACTTAATTACTATGAATGTTATCTATCATAACCAACACCATCATAATAACTCTAATCCCTAAAATGACTTTGACATGCTACACCAAAATATATATACTAATTATTGTTTTAAAATTAATAATTATTATTATCCATTAACATAATTTCTAAAATAACAATCGATTCTTTAGATGAAGTTACCTTTTATAATTCAATGGAATAAATTGAATAACTAAAACATGATAATAACACCTTAACTACAATTCTAAACTAAAAACAAACATATTGAAATATTTAATATAATTTAATTAAATAATCAAAATAATATTATAATAAACTAAAGATTTTAACTCTAGACTTGCTAGCATTTATAACTAACACATACTAATTAAATTACTTAATAAAAACTATACACCAACTACACATCTAACATCTAACACTAAAGTTTAACAACTTAGTTCAACATACTAATAAATAAATAAAAACCTAATACTAATACTAACATTTTAATTTTAATTTAAAAAAAAAAAAACTAACTAACAAACTAACTATTACTAACTACTCCTAACATTAACAATTAACAATAATAAATAAATTAATACAAACTCTTACTAATTTAACATCTAACAAACATAACTAAATTTTACTAACACTAATTATTCTAACACAAACTATCCTCTAACACGACTCATTTTCTACTCCCAACGCATCCCCTAACCCCAACTGACTCCCTACTTTCATTTCTACCCATTAACCCATACTACACCTAGCCTATCTATTCTAACCACTCACAATCCTTACCTCATTCCTCTCTCCCCGCTCTTTGCATGATTTCCTACATTTATCCATGTTTCCTCTCTCCAAGCGACTACCACTCCATCTTAGGTACGAGGTGGAGGATGAATTCAAGGCTAGTACATGCATTTTTCAACTTGGTATGCACCTATAAAAATGATGAACCTGACATTAGTCAGAGCAAAAAAAAACTCCATGCCTTTAAGTATGCTAGTTCAGGCATGCAAGTGATGTGCGTAGCAGGGAAGGTAGAGGATGAGTTTTAGACAAATGACTTGACAATACGTAGATGCCACACACAATTTGATTGAGTCATATGCGCTACTTTAAGATTATGCATTTCTTATAATCATTCAGTTGATTAACCATCTCACTCTCTCACCTAATATGAACTCATTATTATTCAATGTAGGTCCACACCTCAACTATAATGATCCCATCGTATCTTCTATTTTCAATCTTGTCTGCTATAAGTGGATAGCTATATTTTTGAAAACTATTTCTCTTCTTGCCAAACCATCTGTCATGTCACGTGGGTGTGAAGTCATGGTGCTAGGCAGAAAATGCATGGAGGGGGAAATAATAAGATTGAAGGCCTGGGTCAAATCAGATTTTTAAACCAAGATCTCCCCATGCTATCCAAGTTTGAAATTTGTAGGTCTCTAGACAGGGTGAAAAGGGATATTTAAATATTGTCATACTTTTTAACATAAAACTTGCCAAACTTTTAATTCATTTCCCATATGTCAAATTGATTTTTCTTCCATTGGAAAAAGCTTTACCTATATTTTATTTATGTACAAGAGCGTCAACCTTACATAATGCTATAGCCTTCTCTAAGATTGAAATAGCAAATATAAAACTCTATGAGTTACCATTGGTGGCAAATTCTTTACTGTGTGTCAACTATTCTTTCCTCTATTTGTGTAAACCTTGTCTCTATATTATGATTACACTATCTCATCAAATGATGACACTTTCCACCTTCATCTTCTTTACACTTGTGTAGTGGAGGCTTCTTAGCTTCCACAGTTGGACTCCATGTCTACTAGCTTCAAATCAGCCACAGGGATTTCTAGAATTCCAGATCAAACATTTATAAAATAACACTATTAATAAAATGATTGGCTAGTCTAAGAAAATGACTGTGCTATCTATTGTTGCATTTGGAGACAAATTTGAGTAGTGTCACCTATACTTGCAGATTGCATCCAATTAATGAAGATTGATATTGCAAATAGTCTACCTCGTTATCAATTTCTTCCAGTGAACCAGTGGATTTTTTTCAATTTCTTCCAATGAACCAGTGGATTTTTTTATAAAAAAAATTTTGATAGCAAATAAGGTCAAGTTCATAATTAAGGTGAACCCAAGACCTGGTCAATGCCCAGCAAGGAGGGAGATGTAAGTTGAGTTTATAAGGCATTGAAGGCAACTTTAAAACATGCTTTGACTTAAATCATTACTCTTCCCAAGCATGCAGCAACCACAATGAAAAGGCAAGGGAGTGATGTCAGTTGTGATGTCATGATAAGGGGGAATTAAAGTTTACAAAGTTTAGTGGGTGGTAGGATAGAATTAGGATAAGGTAAGACTCAAGTTAATAGGATTTATTTATTTTCATTTTCTTTTATTATTATTATTTTTGTTTAATAAGTTTACAATATTAATCAAATAACAATTATGTCATTTAGAGGAAACTTAGAGAATATGCTCTGTTCTAAATGAATTAAATTTCTCCTCATACAAAAGGCAGAGTTTTAACTCAAAGAATGTAAAATTTTCACAAGTCTTATATTTTTCTCTAAGGGTGGGATTTTCAAATTATTCATATAGCCAAGGGGGGTATTTTTATTTTTAAAGTTGATTATAACATAGGGGTTTAATGTAATGCTTAAGTGTTCGAATATGAGTATTATGCTTCCTAATATTACGAGAATGCAAAATGAAATACCATTCATAAACTCAAAATTTCTTAACTTTGTTTAATTATCAGTGTCGCAATTTAGAAGGAATACATTTTCTTATTAAATTTTTTTAAGGGAAATCCCCGCTTCATATAGTAATACTTAAATATCTACAGTTAACATGGACCCATTATTGCCCGAGTGTTACAAACCAGGCTCTGATACCAAAATGCCATGCCCAAAAATATAGGGCAAAAACACACCAACAATTTTTTATTTTTTTTGAGATGATAATAGGATTAAATGTAATACATAAGTATTCAAACAAAATTACTTAACTTAACTTCCTCAACTCATGTATAATTACAAAATTTAAGTACAATTCAAATGAGATTTTTCTTAACATATTTTAAACTTAATTGCATAACTTATTATATATCACAATGTTATCTAATTAACCTCAATCAAAAGAATATGATTTTGAATCAAAAGAATGTTGTAGGAAGGTGAAACATCATTTTATCCATTTAACATAAATCAAGTAAATATATGCAAAAAATTGAAATACCAAAAACATCATACGTAATAATATTACTCAATTTTCCTTTTTCTATTAAACCACCTGGTTCAAAGGCTCCTTCGGGAAAGAGCAAGTAAGAAAACCCAACCTCCTTGCCACTTCAACAATAACTTTAAAATACATTTTTACATAGGATTTCAATCCCGAACATAACTAAGTTACAGTAACAATTTGAATTCTCTTCTTGGCCCTTAACAAGGGATTCATTTAATTTTCTATAATACGTCATTGAGATCGTGAAGAGAATGAAAACTGACTAGGTGACAAAAAAATATAACAAGGAGACAACATCAAACATTCATTCCCAAACTAGGTTTTCACAACAGGTTCGACATTGAATCAAAAACTAGGGAGAAGGTGGATTTTTCCAACAGCAGATGTTAGACACAACACCAAAATAGGTGCCCAATCATTTGTTCTTCCAAAAATGCCCTTTCGAGGCTAATATCACAAGGATTTCCATTCTTACATTCCAAAACTCATACATGGTTTGTGCTGACAAGTAGGGGCCCATAACACCCTACCCTTTCTCCCTCTTCTCGTCCTGAGAAGAGACTCTACACTATTGGAGTCCAACTAAAGCCCTTCCCTCATACATGGCCACATCTTCCCTATCTGAGGGTGAGTAATGCCAACACAACCCACAAAATTTCTTTGAAATTCAAGCAAAATATGAAGGATAACCATTCACAAAAACATGATTCAAACCCTCCCAAGCATACCCAACATACATACAAACATACAAAAGCAAACACAATATCTTAAGCATGAACTAAACATCAACGACATGAGGTGAAGTATTCCTACCTTCAAAATTGGGTTATGGAAAATGAATAAGTTTGAGAAGAACATTCGCTTCCGTCTTCTTCTCCTTCAATCCTAGATTCCACTCTTAAACTAGAGGTTGGGTGAACAACCCAAACCCTCTCAAAAATGCCTCTAAATAAGGTCACAAACTCAACTACCTCTAAAATGAAATAACTCCCCCCAACTTGCCTAAAGTTCTAGAGGCTTCTAACTTAACTAAACCTAAGGCTAACCTCAAGGTAGATAAAGTCATTCAACCCATGGTGAAATCGTTCAATTTTCGCACTAAAGCAAAAATGGACTTTTTGAGTGACCATAAAAGTCAACAAAAGGAGCTAGGGCGGTGGAAAATGCCCCCAACCCATACCCATACCCCTTGGGTACTTATATTTCATGATTTTAGGCCTTTAGGAATAAATAGGGACCTAACAAAAACTAGAAAAATTCTTTGGACTAACTAACAACCTTCTAAAATGCAGATTACTTATTAATCATGATTAGGGTAATTAACCTTTATTACTCACTGATTAGCAAAAAGGTTACTAACCTAGTTTGACTTAGATCTTTAGGTTACCTGGTTAACCCTAACTATCATGTTGGAATGCATATACAATTCACAAGTGTCAAGCAACACTATAAAATCACTGTTATGAAAACTTAATATTTAAAGATTACAAAATGATACATTCATTCAATCCACAATACAAATAAAAGACACACAACGGTGTTTGCATTTTTCATCAGATTTAACCTTGGTTACCACAAACAGTACATAGGGTTCTGTTCCATTCCTCCATTAGATTTTTTTTGGCTAAAATATCCTGCACACTCATTGCACCCATCAGTAGTTCAAGAAATCACATGCATATATGTATATATAACTTATCAGGGAAATTACATAAATTAAAACATCCATCTTTCAAATAAATTAAATTTTTTAACTCATTTCTACTCACATTTAATCATCTAAAGTCATAAAATCAATATAACGTGACTTATCCATTCATCCAGATTAAAATACTGGAATAATCATCATTAGGCATGCATATACCTATCATCATAAAAATCACTAATTAAGGAATACTAAAATATCTGAAAGCATAAAACCTAATCATCGAGGTATCAAAAATCAAAAACCCTTATCATTAGGTGAAAATGCCTTGTATCATCGTTAGTGAAATTTTAATATTTGAATAGTCAAGATAATGTAGTAGTTCTTGAATCATTGAGTATTAAAATATGGATGTATCAACTGATGTCAATTTTCATTAGGGTATTCACAACATAAAAAATTACTTCTTATCCATTTCAATCTCGTATAATAGTTTTTACAAAGAATTCATATTTGATAATTACATGCAAGGAGTGACCTTACAAGTGCCCTCCACACTTACAAATCCCATACAAATCCCATACTAGTTCTTCTATTGGTCCAGGTATAGTCAATCCCATACAAATCCATATCATGAAGATGATGATAATCAATGAAGTCCATTAGATCTAGTCTATTATCCAAGTTGTTTTGACTTCCTCCCATTTTTTCAAATTCTTTCAATGGGGTATTAAAATCCCCCATAATGATCCAATTCTCATCCACAAAATTTTTTTCTTTAATTAGTAATATTTTCCCAAAGAACATTCCTACCCCAATTAGAATTGGAGGCATAGACATTAGTAAGCACCCAAGTAGAGCCATCCTTAGAATTGGTAAATTTGATGTTCATCATGTTCCTATTTTGAGAAATAAGTTCACCAATAATGCATTTATCACTCCAGTAAATAGCCATACCTCCCAAGGCTCCATCTGAATCATTCCCAATAATCGTTCCTCCCTTGATAACCAAGAGGCCTTCAACATTTTTGTTTCTTGAATCAGAACAATATCCAGTTTATTATCCCTAATCATGTTTCTAATAATATCTTTTTTATGAGGATTATTTAATCCTCTTATGTTCCAAGAGATGAACTTCATTTCTTATGTAAATTTTTTTATTTCTAAGATAGTCCTCTTACTACCATTAGCAATACTTCTATTAGTCTCAACCATTCTTCTATGCATATTAGATGGTCTGCTAGTTGAAGAAGGAGATACACCAAAACCTCTAGCCTTAAAGCCTTTACCCAAAGGTGTAGCATATGGATGACAATCCCTAGCCTTGCTACTCTTCACTTCCCCTTTTATATTACCTTTTCCCAAAGGTGTACTAGGGATATCATCTTTCTTATTGCTCCTAGTTTTAACCACAACATTCTCTTTATTCTTTTTGGATGATACACCCTCATTTTTCTTTTTGGATTTAGAAGTTTGAATACCCCCAATGTAAGTCCATTTTTCTCCAAAGTTCACCTCTACCTCCTGAAGCACATTACATATTTCTTCAGCTTCTCCCCTCATTTTATAGCTTTCTACAATTGTAGCATCTACCAATAGTTTAAGAAGACCATGATCTACCTTACTTATACGGAGTGAAGCAACTTCCTAAACTACCACAGAAACTTCATGGGTGCCATCATGCTCAACCTTTCCACCCACAACTCCATCCCCATTAAAAGGCCTTCTCACACCTCCTTCCTTATCCCTACCAATTTCCTCACTGCTAGGATCCAATGGGATAACCTAATCATTATCTTCAACCATTCCTCATAGATTGAGAAGCATCTTCAACAGTCATTAGTGGTTCCTTACTCAAAACCACTAGGGAGTTCCAATCCTCCTCACTGCCAATCTAACCCCCATGTTGAACCTCTTTTCTAACCCAGATTTTTTAAAACTTTTTGGGAGCCTTATTCAAAGATGGACATTTTTTAGCCTAATGTCTAAATTTTTTGCAATGGAAACAAGAAAAGGGGATGGTCTCATACTCAATATGCTTCTTCCATATCCCAAGTTTAGATTTGAGCGATATAAAATCTTCCATATCCTAACCTTGAAAGACACCCACATAAATTATAGCATAGGTCATTCTTCTCCTCAAAACAATGATTGGATCCATAGAGAGAACTTCACCAAAGGTATTAGCTAACTTAAAAAATATTTTAGAGATGTATTGTGCATAGGACAAGTAACAGTGATGAATTTATTTCATGGATGCATATCATTGGGGAAATTGAACTTAGATTCATAAGGATGGCCATAGGGACCATTATCATGACTAGGAAATACACGGTACACTACTCTGATTTAGCATTTAAAATTTATAAAATAATAATTAGAATGTCTTCTATGAAAATGGTAGGAAGCTACCAAATCATATCAAATTGAAAGAAACAAGATGATAAGAGCATAGTCAGGAAAATGAGAAAAATAAAAACTATCTCCAAGCTATCTAACTTGAAATTTGCAACTTTCAATGCCTAGTACCAAACCCTTACCACCTTTCTCTGATCGTGATACTTGAGAAATTGAGTTGTTCTACTCAATGCTAGAAAAAAAATAAATCATGCCTCACATTTTAGAGATGTACTATTGGAAGGATGAGTAATAATGACAAATTTATTCCATGAACTTGAACTTTGAACCTCTAAATCTATGTACCTCTTCACTGAACCTGTCCATACTTGAACTTGATGAACCTATGAACCCATTTGTACCATTTGAACCCATATCAAACTCCCTAAGCATGTAGAAAGTATTGAACTAGTTTAAACTTGTTAGAATTTTGTTGAACCATTTTGAACCATTTTGAACCTCTTGAATGAATTTGAACCAGTATTGTGGAAGCTAGATTTGTGTTTCTGAACTTAAAATTATGAGATTTTAAACTTGTGAAACATCCTTGAATTGCATTGAATGACTTGATCCATTCTAATATTTTTTCTATAAGGTTCAAGGCCCAAGATGAATTGATATGTAAAGCTCAAGATAAAGGGGAAGATTCAATTTTTGTGAATTTTAAAATTGGGTCTCTATGGGGGCTAACAGATTACACCTCGTAAGCATTAGAAAGAGTTGGCAATAGATGACTGGGAGGATATTGTTGGTAGATGATAGATAGTGCAACAGAGTTGATAGGGTTGTAGATGAGCATTTTTAGATTTTAGCATTTTGAAAACCTACAAATCAAATCAATATGCTAGTGGGAAGTGATCAATGTCTTATAGTATACTTTTGGAAAAAAATCATCATACATGAAATAAGCATAAACAATACATTCTAAGTATGAAATTTTAATCATATTAATAGAAATACCTAAAAAATGTACAAAGCTACCCAATCATATAAAATTGAAAGAAATGAGATGAAAAGTGCATAGTCAGGAAATTGAGAAAAAGATGAACTATGTCCAAGCTATCTAGCTTGAATTTTTTAGCTTTCAACACCTATTAAGAGACCCTTACCACCTTGCTTTGATCATGATACTTGATAAATTGATTTTCTCTACTCAATGCCACAACCAAACTAACTTATGCCTCACATTTTAGAGATGTATTGTGCATAGGACAAGTAACAGTGATGAAGTTATTTCATGGACATATATCATTGCAAAAATTGAACGTAGATTCATAAGGGTGGCCACATGGACCATCATCATGACTAGGAAATACATGGTACACTACTTTGATTTAGCATTTAAAATTTATAAAATAATAATTAGAATGTCTTCTATGAAAATGGTATGAAGTTGCCAAATCATATCAAATTGAAAGCAACAAGATGATAAGAGCATAGTCAGGAAAATGAGAAAAATAAAAACTATCTCCAAACTATCTAACTTGAAATTTGCAACTTTCAATGCCTAGTACCAAACCCTTACCACCTTTCTCTAATCATGATACTTGTGAAATTGAGTTGTTCTACTCAATGCTACAAAAAAACTAAACTATGCCTCACATTTTAGAGATGTACTATGGGAAGGATGAGTAACAGTGACAAAGTTATTCCATGCACATATATCATTGGGGAAATCAAACATAGACTCATAAGGATGACTACAGGGACCATCATCATGATTAGGAAATACATGGTACACTACTTTGATTTATCATTTAAAATTTCTAAACTAATACCTAGAATGTCTGCTATGTGTTGAACATTTGTATATTGAATAACCATGTACTAGTTGGCATCTCTAGTATGCTGGTAACCTAGAATGGTTGAAAAGTTTGGATAGGTAACATACTTAATTGAAAGAGAACAACATTTAATTTTAGAATGTATAACATAAATAACTAGGACAAGATGTTAATTCATAGTCTATGTCCAACTAGAATAATTTGTGGAATTCCTTAGGGGTCCTTCTAAGTTAAACTTTATCTTTTTTTTTCCCATGGTTGAGATTTTGAGTCATTTTGGTGGAGACTCTTAGATGAAGGACTAGAAAGGAAGATAAATGCATACTTATTTCTCTATTCAAAATAATTATATCTAAAATAGGTATATAAAACTTCTACACCATAATTTGTAACATTTCAATATATTAAACTTAGGTCAAGAGATGCAAGTATGGTTGTTATAGGCATCCGCATGCATGACTTGGTATTGGTTCTAAATGAGGGAAGATATATTTTGCAAAAGGATAGGATATTAAAAGAGAGCCAACATTAGATTATCCTAATTAATAGGAACTAAGTTTCTAGGTCAACAATTAATTCAAGCAATTGATCATAGATTTAAAAATGCCAATATTGATTGTCTGAGATGAGAGAAATGATCATAGCAAATGATATTACAATTTAACACAAAATAAATTAGAATTTATATAATTGATTTGATTTTTTATCTATAAATTTAGTAGGTTGACTTCACAGTGACATTTATAGTTCCATGTAAATAAATGAAATGAACACATAAGAAAAATCCTAGATCAAGTAGTCAAATTACATGATAGACCACAATGTGTAGTGTACTTTGTGGATGAGAAAACTAAGATTTAAATATTGTAGGTACAAGCAACACAAATTCTTCTACAAAAGAGATGTATGAAGGAAACTGGGACAATTCATGTATATAGGGGAAGTGTGTCACTATCTCTATCATTGAAATTTGAAGAGATGTACAAATATTATATAGTTGCAAATTACATACATAGAGATGCCTAGATATCTAGTTATACATATGATAGATGGAAAGAATTTTTTTTAGGGGGAAACAAATTGCTTCCTCCATGAGCTAAACAATTATGTATTGTTGCTTATAAATATAATCTAGAGTCTAGAAATTACTAGGCTTATGCACTAGCAACTCAATGTTCTCTTCTCCAAAAATATTTCTCTACATTCAGTGTAGCTACCAAAATGATCTAGGATCATTTGAACACATGCACATCTCTAAATTAGATAATTTTTGAGTAGAGCATGAGGTGATAGAAGTTGACATCTATTAAGCTATTTACCTTGAAAGTGGCAAGAATATGGTCATGGAGTGTAACTTGGTTGCATTCATCATTGAGTTCATCAATGAACATTGTAGAGGTGGATTTAATACTAAACACATCCTTGTTATTGTGGCAAGTGACAATTTTTAGAAATAGTAATGGTGTTCTTGTTCTTAGGAGTTGTAGTGTGATGTATGCTTCTATGTGGAAGTCAGAGACATAGACCTACAAAGAGGAGCAATGTATCAGTCAGTATAGAATTACAAGAGTGTAATGTTGTATAAATGAGTGTTAAAATAATATTTTGATGAGTTAGCTTATAGTTTCTTTATGTAAAATTTCCTTGCCATCTCAAACATGCAGTTGGAACTCATTGGATGAATGATTGTATCCTATTATGATGACACCTAATATTGTGATTGGGTAGTTTATTTACGAATTGAGTAGCTCATATATCATTATATTGGGAATGAGATTGTATTTCTTGCAAACTCTTTGAATACTATCAATGGTTGTGTCTAAATGAAGCATAAGAAAGTATTTGACATCTCCTCTTTCAAACAGGCTCCTTTTTATGATGAAGAAATTTTTAAGGTGGATGCTTGTGCCAAGTTTTATCTTAGGCATGGATCTCTTAATTAAGTTGTTTGTGATGTTTGTGGTGATTTTCATCTAGCCTTCACTGTCAAGCATGTCTATGTGTTCTATTTGTGATCATGTTGAATTTAGTTGGTTCTTAGAAAACATGGGGCCATAGATGACTAGTATATCACCTTAGAAACAATAACCAGTTTGGGTTGTGTGAATGTCTAGCACATAGGAATTTTTTTCCGGTTCTTCCATTAATCTATAGATAGGATAAAAAGGTCACATGTTTTGCATTGGTAAAATACTAGTTTGTGAAAATTATATCATGTAGTATAGAAGTTACCTTTTGGAGTTGTGGTTATTGTGGAATTCAATTTGACGCACACTAGTACCTGCATATTTGGGCCTAAAAAATGTGAAGCATAATTTAGTGTGTGACAATGATAATATATATGTTTATAGTAGTAAGAATAATATGTTGTGATTGCTAGAGAGTGTGCACTACCTTGTCTTAGGATGTGGTCATTTTTTTCTTCTATCATTGTGCTCCATCTTATTTGTGATGTTATTAATGTTCTGAAACAAAATATCAATATTTTGAGAACTTATACAATTTTTTAGTGACTAAATATGTTTGAGAAATTGATTTATTTTACTCGATTCCATAGAAAAACTAAATTATGCATCACAATTTAGAGATGTGTTGTTTGCATAGACTCTTTGTTACATGTATGAAGGTGAGCTACCTACTTTTTGGCTTGATTTACCATTTTAGTACAATAAATCTAAAGTTTAAACATGGATTTAGAGTATATCTACACATTTTAGAGAGGACCTTGAATGTTGACTGAACTAAAATCACTACAAGTTCTTTGAATAGTAAAGGGTAGAAGATGATCCTCATTTTAGTTGTCTTCTTTAACTATTGCATCATGATTGTCCATTTAAATATAATTAATCCAAAATTTAAACATGGATTTAGAGTATATCTACACATTTTCAGAGAGGACCTTGAATGCTGACTAAACCAAAATCACTAAGGGTCCTTGGAATAGTAAAGGGTAAAATAAAATTTGCATTTCAACTATCTTCTTTAACTGTTGCTTGGTTGCAAGCATATGCATAAGTTGGCAATAGAGAAAATGTTGTTGGAAAATTTATGAAAGAAGGAAGTTGTTGTGTTATAGGCATTGTACTGATTCATGTAATAGTTGATTTATAAACTTAGATCACTATTCTCTCTTTTTCTCATATGGGTTTTAGGTCTAATTGTGATGTAGGAGCATCTTGGGTTTCTAAGCAATCTTGCATCAACCAAGATATTTCTAGTTTTCTATAATAACTTGATATTCATGAAGTAGTTATTGTTACTTTTTTTTTTAGGTTATGTGTAGTTATCATCCTATTTAGGACCTATCCTTGATCCTTTTCCTAAGTGCACAAATTATCATGTTGGATATTTCTAGAGTTATGTGTCATTCGTCATAGTCCTATTTTCTTGTTGTTTTCACCTTGCATTACGTGTTGTTCCAATTGGCATGGTTTCAATTGCTTATGTGGCATCATGTGTAGTTAGGAGCTAATTCCTAGAACATATATGAACCTACCTTCAAGTGCACATGGTTATATAGGACTATTTGTGTGGGTTTTTGTTTTTACTCTTCCAAGCACAGTCCTAAATTGTAATTAATGGTTGACTAGCTAACTTGTGGCTTAGCTAGTTATAAAAGAATATTTTTTAGATGTAGGAAAGAAAATTTCAAGAGAATAAAGCTAAGAGAATATTGTAGGAAAGAAGTTAGAATATCAAGAGATATAACATGTGAGCTAAGGGTCTAATTTTGACAATTACTTCTTTTTTTAAAGGCTAAAACCCGACAAGCCTCATAGTTGGACATGTTGTGGTTATTCTTTATGTAAAGTGAAATAATCATACCTAAAATCTATTACATCTAGCCTTGTTTTCTCTGTAGTTTCATTTATTAAATTTGTATCTTTTGTGTGTAACTCTAAGTAGGGGTGTGAAGGTTGCAAATTGAATTTATTCTACATGTTATTTTAGACTCTCCCTACTCCTTCCTACATCAAGTGGTATCAGAGTGAATTTTTCCTTGTGGCTTGGATCATGGAGAACCTTGTTGAATTTGGTTATAAGGTGGTAGATCTAAAATTTGACCTACAACATGTAAAATATTATAATCTTGTAGGAACTATTGTCAAGATGGTTATAAACTCCTTCAACTGCTTGAACACTTGAATCCTTGGTCTCCAAATGAATGCTTGAATGCTTGAAGACTTGAAAAAATGAACGCTTGAGAGTTTGAGTGCTATATTTCTTTCTTGATATAAATCAAGTATGATAAATAGAGAAAATGGAGGAGTTTAAATAGAACTCAAAATTGACCAACTCCTATAGGTTGACTAACCTACAAATTAACACTTGAACATGCCTAAACATGGGATCCAAAGAAAGGGGCCAAATTAAGGGCTCATCAAGGGAAAATTTTTCCTCTAATTGATTAGGGGAAATATTTCCCCTAATGATCAAGAGCGAAAACCATCAGGGTTATCTCAAGGCTCTAAAATAGGTCTCAAAATCCGAAAATCAAGTCTAGATTATGAAGAAATCTCATTTTGGTGCAAGGAGAAAATTCCAAGTAGATGAATGAATGAAAAGGAGGAACCTAGGGGAAATAGATCTTACCTTGAGTTTAACACTATGAAAATAGAAGCTTTGAAGAGGATCTATTAGGTTTTACCCCAAGTCCACCTAAGGGCAGGGATAGAAAAGGGAAGAAGAGATGAAAAAGAAGAGGAGATTGGTGATATCACATTAAATGGATGCCAAACCCTCATTAAATTGGATTTCTCCCAATTTAGGATTGTCCATTTAGCCCCTTCTTCAGTGAGAATATGGATTTGATCCAAACTCTTATTAAGATCTAGGAGATAAAGTATTTATTGATCCCCCAAGGGATTGAGACTTTTCAAACTCCCAAATATTAGTGAGAGAGAGATAGTTGATTGAAATGAAAAGAGGCTATTATATCACCCAATAGAGTGTCCACTCTAATATGAATCATGGAAAGAGATGCTACAAAAGATGACACTGAAATAATCTAATGGGGTTGTAACCCACTAGTCAACCCATCAAAAGACCCACCCATACATCAATGTTCTTTGTATAACCATGGTAAGGTTTAGTAAGGATGCATTACCCATATATGGGAATTTAGAAAATTGTCATGCAAAGCCCATATATGAGATTTAAAATAAAGTAAAGAGAGACCCAAATATCAAGGATTCTCACTTCCTATATTGAATGTGCACATAGAGAATCCATTCTTTAGGAATTTACATAATCGATCAAGGGATTCATAATATATGTGCAATTGAAAGAGAGGGATGAAGTAGTAACGCATAGATGTGATCTAAGTTAGAAAGCATACTAAGAAACCAAGGCTAAAGTACCCCAAACTAGACACAAAATCCGTATTCACTACCTCATGTTTGAAATAAAAAAATGAGAAGAGTGTATGCTCCTATGCTAAATTCATTGCTAACACTTTAATAGGACTAATAGCTTTAATGAAGTAGCTTTAACAAAGTATACAAATAAGCTTTGAAATATGTTTCCAATATGAGATGCCCCTAGGAGAAGTTAAATCAAGGGAAATGAAAACATAACATGCAAAGCACGAAGGGATCTATTAACTCTAGGGTTCGTGTGGTCATATGATAATATGTAAGTATTGTATCAAGTATTAAATTTTTTCATGCCCCAAAGGAATTAGAACTATGATACTATGAAATAAATACTCGTAAGAGTTACAAAAAAGAGACTTTTTGGACATTTTCATGGAGACCAAAAAGAATTAGTGTTACCATGTCATAAGTCCAAGAAGACAACACAAGCATACAAGTACAACCAATAGCACATGTACATAGGATGACAAATAGAAGAATTAAGATATAAATAGAATAATGTCACAATGCAACAATTTCTTTATCACCTCATGCAAATAGAGAAACAAGGATAATTTCAAGAAATCTAGACATACATTTAGCAAACAAGATATGGGGGAAGCACATAAAAATGAGAAAAAACACAAAAAATACCATGCTAGAGCACTCACTTCAATTATGTTTCCCTACTTCTCTATCTCAATCAATAGTATTAAGAGAAGATAGATAACTCGCAAGAGGAGCTATGTCCAACACACTAGGATTAGTAGTTACCTCCAAAGAAGGACTCTTAGGAGAGTCACTAGTCTCAGATGTAGACATAAGTGTAAGCTACGTAGAAAGCATTCTAGGTAATCAGCATCAATATCAATAGTCTCATACTCATCATCATCTAAATTATCTTCCTAATATAAATTATTAACAATAGAATCCAAAATAGGAATATGCATATCATTAACTTCCTCAAAAGACATGGGGTAGTGAGAAGCATTCATATGAGCTTTACCATAATCTTTATAGTTCTTTTAGCATTCCTGAGCATGTCGGTTAAGCTTAGTTTTATTATAAATTTTTTGAGAGGATAAAGGAGGATTAATAACCCATAGGTTCCTTAATCATTAGCTTTAGATGACACAAAAGGAAAAACAAGATAAGGCTGAGATGCAAGAGGGGGAACTACACTAGGAAGAGCCATACTAGGAGAAGAGTCCATACTAGCAGAAGGAACCACACTAGGAGGATCAAGAGATGCAAGAGGAAACTGGTTGTTAGAAATAGAAGAATCAAAAGATATAGGTGTTGAATTTGAAGATCATAGGTTACACAGCATACTTAACTTGGCTATCTTTTGCCATTTATATTCTTGATATGAATGGAACATAAAATTTGGACAAGTACGAGGAGTAGCAGGAAGAGAAGACCAATAGAAATCAAGAGTAGCACAATATCAAGTTCTAGTAGGATGGTAAAGACTATGATTGATCATCTTAATCTCACCATCATAAGGAAACTTATTGCATTGATGATTAGGAGAAGCAATAGCTTGCATGGCTGTTAGCCAAGGTAAACCAAGCTTCACTTGGAATTGATTGGAAGTAGGAATGAAAATAAATGTACCATTCACCACTTTACCACAAAGCTCAACAAGATAAGAGATAGAACCTTGCAGAGGATACAAGAAACCATTACAGGTCTAAATTCAAGCATCATTTAATTCATAAAAGTCATGTTGTTTCCTCTTATTATAAAGATGTTTCTCGATAATGATATTAACCATAGAAGTAGGATCAACAAGACACCCAAATGAGGGATATTCAACAATTGAGGTAGTACTATAGAGAGGACCATATGGAGCCTTAAACTTATCAGCATCATTGAATGAGGTAGTAAGGGCTCTAGTACACTTACTATTTGGATTAGGTTCAGGTTCAGAATTAAATGTAGAGGGAATATATTTCTTAGGTAGAGGTGGAGGTTACACTACACATTCCACAACATTAACTATGTTATTATTCTCTCGTCATAAGGTATTATAAGAAACATTCAATTTAGAAGATGAAAAAGAAGAAGGATGTTGAACAATAGTATTAGTACTAACCAACCTAGCCATAAGACAAAGTAAAGGCTCAAAGAGAGGAGTAAACTTACAATTTATTGGATATATAGAGGAAGAAGTACTTAGTGGCACTCCGAGATGCACTAGTTACTTGATCATCTAATGTATTTGTGGCTTTATTGACCTTGACGTAGTTGTTAGGTTTTTGAATTTTTTTACGATTAGGTGCACCATCACTCTTATCAACACGTACATGAACCATTGGAGTGGTTCTCTCAAACTGACTGACTTGTAATTGATAATGATGAAGTGTTGCAAAAAGTTGTAAAAAAGTGGTAAACTTAGTAAGAATAATCTTAACCCTAATTTATTTATGAAACTTTTCAATAAAAACATGTTGAATATCAATGTCAGGTATAAGATAATAAATCTAAGCATGTAAATGCTTAAATCTACCAAAATAAATTCATTCACTTTTTCTTTAGGACCTCATTTACAATGCATCAAATGACTCAAAGAAATAAAAGGACCAATATTATTTTGAAACTTTTTTATGAAATAATTAGGAAGTTTATGAAAAGAATTGAGAGAATAAGGTGGCAAAGAGAAATACCATTACAAAGATTTGTCATGGAAAGTGTGAGAAAACAACTTAACTAAAATATTATGATCCTGAGCATAGTCACTCCATAAAACTTGGAAAGTCTTAAGATGTATCATAGGATCATCTTTACCACTATAACTGTTAAGGTGAGACATATCATCCTATAAAGGAGCAATAGTATAGATAATGTCACAAGATAAAGGACTACCCATATCACATGTAGGAACATTAAATTTAGATTAGGTGAAAGAAGTAAATTGTTGTTGTAAAGAAGACATTGTCTAAGAAAGACTAAGGATAATAGGATCCTTAGAAGGAAAAAATGAAATACACATATTCAATACACTAGGAAAGGTGAACAAATTAGTTGGGATGAAAGAAACTACAAGTGGAAAACTAGGAACCACAGTAAGAGGATTAAGGTAAATGAAAGGAACACTATTATATGAAGACTGTGAAGCAATGAAGTCGGAGAAACACTCACATGAAAAGAGGGTATGAGAAGACTACTAAGGGGATCAAAAACATGGATAAAAGTAGTCATAATAGAAGGAACATAAGTGGAAATACTAGACACAAGCACAGAAATAGGCACAATAGGCTCAAGAGTAGAAACAAGATGATCCATTCCTGATTTAGTGGTAGATTGGGTCAAAGGCTTAACATGAAAATGAGTAAGATGATTAAGAACATAAAATAGATTAACACCATGTTCATCATTATAGATCACTTTTTTAAGAGCATCAAAAGAAGAAACTGTCTTAGTATTGTGGTTTTCTTGTAAAAGCCAATCATGCATTTTATCAATCTTAGTATCAAGTTTATAAACTTGTTTGGGAGGAACTCATAAAGCCTTATCCTCATCATAAGATGAATGAGAATAGTCATCCTTCATTTAAGGATTAGGACCATGAGAGTTAAGGTGAGGAGATGAGGAATCAGGATCAAAGAGAATCATACATCTACAATGTATCCTAAAAAAAATTCTATTAGTAGGACTATAAGTTGTAAAACTCATACACCAAACAAGGCAAGAAGATACAAAGAGATCTAACATTATGATATGAATTTAAGTACAATACAATGTAAAACATGCAAAGAGAATATAACACCACAAATGAAAGAATTGATATATAATATAACGTTAGGATCAACTCCAAAAGAAAAAGAGGAAATGTCAATAGTCAAGTTCACCAATAAATGTGAGGGGGGGAATATGAATCAAGGATAAAGCCCTAAGTTCATCACATAACCTATACATATACATACATATAGAAGGAAGAACTATAAGGAAAATAATTCTTTCACTCCCAATTCTAGAGAACTATGTCTATAAAGATTAGTCTCAGCGAAATAAAAAGGATAAGATATCCAATTCCTTAGGTATTCTCTCTGTGTGCGTGTGTAAGGAAGTAGGTCTAAGTAGATATATTGAAAGGACAAAGAAATTAAAGAAAAAAACCTTTTAAAGTCTATTTTATGCCTGTTATAGTGATCAAAAGGAGGGGAAATCTTCATATCCAAGCCTGAAATCATGCAACAAACAAAACCTAGAAATATTTTGGTGATCTGTCAGGGGAAAATTTATGCTTCACAAGTGAAATGACTCATAAAGGGAGAAATAATGCATCAAGGGTGAAATTCAGCCCTAATTGAAGGTTTTTGATGTTGGTTCTATTTTTTTAGTTCAATTAAACAATGAAAAGGGTACTCCAATCAACAATCTATTCTTCAATCTAGTATTTGAAATGTGCAGGAAAAAAGGGTTTTTTTTGTTGATGGGGTGTTTTCCTTGGTCAAAACCCAATTTAAGAATTAACCTTGAATTGAAATAGCATGAATGTAAATTAAATGTACAAATTCACATTACAAAGTTGGATGTCATGAATCAAATGCAATGCGCTTGACTTCACCAATAGACTTGGATCAAGAAGATAAAGATGAATGGATTTAGAATATGTAATAAAGGACCTTAAATGGATTGAAGAAGATCTTGAAGATAAAATCCTTCAATTTCTTGAACACTTGAATCCTTGATCTCCAAATGAATGCTTGAAGACTTGAAAACTTGAATGCTTGAGAGTTTGAGTGCTAGAGTGCTTGCTTGATATGAATTGTGTATGAGAAATAGCTAAAATGGAAGAGTTTATATAGTTTTCAAAATCAACATACCCCCACAAGATGACCAACCTAGGACTTAACACCCAAACATCCTAGAAAATGGGATCCAAAGAAAGGGACAAAAATAGGGCTTCATCAGAGGTGAAATTCACCCATAATAGGACCCACCAAGGGAAATTTTTTCTCCCAATTAATTAGGGGCAAATTTCACAAATGATGATCAGGAGAAAAAACCCTTGGGGCTCCAAAATTGGTCTCAAAATACTAAAATTAGGTATAGATCCTGAGGAAATCCTATTTTGGTGTGTGGAGCAAATTCCAAGTGGATGGATGCATGAAAATGAGGGACCTAGGGAAAATAGATCCTACCTTGAGTTTAACACCATGAAAATATGAGCTTTAAAAAGGATGGAATTGTGGAAGGATGGAAAATGGAAGAAGGGATGAAAGAGAAGAGGAGATTGATGATATCACATTAAATTGGTGCTAAACCTTCATTAAATTAGAGTGCTTATAATTTAAGATGATAATGTTCCTATGAAGCCAAATATAATATGCCAACTCAATCTCTACATTTATTTGATCATCCATCCTTCAAGCTCTCATCAACTTACCACATACATCACACAAATGATAAATAGTGCATTACATCTAATGAAACCATATTTCCTTTATATCCTTTCCAAATAACTAATAGGTCGACCTGTTAGAGATTCCCCAATGTACATTCAATTACATAGGAACTCACTAAGGCATATATTTCCTTCTTAATCATCATTGCAATTATTACATTAAGATTCCTACATGTTACCACACAATTAACACATTTTATAATGAAGATCAACATGTATCCTCAACCCAATCAACTGCCAATAAAATATATCACATATTTCACTTCAATAACCTTTCCATAATGCTCTCTAAGCCTTATTAGTATGAACATATCATAAAAAAGTCTTCAACCATGATCCAAGTTCACTGACATTAATTCCACTTCACTCTTAAGATATAACCCATATGCTACCAACTATCTTTGTCAATATTTCTTGTACACTAGTTTCCTACCAATCTTCACCAAATGATCGGTAACTTAATCATACCTCGACATAAACTCCAAAAACCAATAGATATGATATATACACTCATCCATGAGCACAATCCTAATATTGCATAGCTTAACCTATTATATGCTAACTTTAATATACCAATAATTTCCCTGTGCTATACAAAATTATTATCTGTCATGATCACATAAACATATATTCTCATCATTTTAAAAACCTATCTTGAATACAACACACTTAAGTGCCAACCAAATCTCTATTCCTAATAGTCCCATCATCACTTCTTGACTCAAAGTTATCCAAATTTTTATCATATCTCTTAATATAACATTTAATTCCAAAAATTCCAATTAAATTAACTGGAACTAACTTACTATACCATAATTTACAAGGTGTATACTTGTATTTGAATCTTAACTAAGACAACTTTAGTGTCTATACATTTTTATGGACAACTTCATTCCACTACACATTAGGAAACTTGGTTTCATCAAGCATGTTTGGGGCCATTTCTTTCACTATTCTATTATTACTTTCCACCATCCCATTTTGTTGATCTTTTCTTCCAATAGCATATTTCCTTTTAATTTCATTTTGTTCAAAATAGTCTTCAAACTCTCTTGAAGTATATTCTCCACCCTTTTTTGATCTGAAACACTTTATCTTGAAATATGTTTCCTTTTCAACCACCTTTATAAATTGTTTAAACCAGTCAACTACATCTTAGTTCTTCTTAAAAAATGTTACCAAATTCATTTTTTATAGTCATAAAATAATAGCATGGAATACCTCTCACCATTAATATCTCGTGTCCTAGTAGGACTACACAAATTCATATAAACTAGTTACAATGGTCTAGTGGATAAATTATCTTTTGATGTAGAATTTATCTTTGTTTGTTTCCCATATTGGCACTCCTTGTAAATGATGTTTGGTATCCTATAATTGGGTGGCACTCCTCTAACATTCAAATGTTTAGTTGCTTTGACTATATTGTCTAAGTTGACATGTCCAAGTCTTGTATATTGCCACAGTTGACTTTCTTCAACTTGTCCCATAAGGTAGATATTTATTTATTTGTCACTATTTGTAATGCCTTTTAGGTTATAAAAAAAATCATTTTCTCTTCCATGATTTATTACTTATCTCTCATCCTTAAGCATTGAACAACACCATTATATCATTGTCACAAATCTGATTAGAACTCAAGAGGTTGTTATCTAGGACATTCCAAATAAACATATTTTCATCTAACAATAAATTTCTTATTCCTTTGATCTATCTAAAAGTATTATCACCAAATCTAAAAAACCCTTCATCATACCATTTATGTTTGGTGAACTTCTCCCTATTACCAATCATGTGGTTTGAACAACCACTTTTTATCACCCACACATGTTTCTTTTTGGTATTCATTATCATTTGGACAAACAATGATTTCTTAATAAGCTTAATTTCCTTTGGTTTTTGAAAAACTAAATTAATCTTGTTCATTTCTTAATATCAATATTTCTTTTATTAATTTAATTTCCAATATTCAAATGGCTAAGTACACCAAAATTATGATGGTTAAAACATCTCAAATTGACAACATATCCAAAAGAATTTCTAACCAAAAGGTTTAATCTCCTTCTTATCGACATTCCACTTTTAACCTTAAATATTTTTATTGATTACAAAAGAAACAATAAGCAACGAAATGAGAGTTTAAACTCATTGTAAATATTTCATGCAAAATTAATGAAAATTTCAACATGTTATTGCTATTCTCATTATGATTAACAACACATGAGTCCTAATAATTTTTTAGCATATTTCTTATGGTGAGCGGAAAGAGGAGCAGGAGTGGGAACAAGATTTTGAATGTTGACTAGGAGGAAGAAGACGATGGTGAGGCAAATGAAGATGTAGCAAGGTTGGTCTCCCAGGTTGGTGCTGTGTTTGGCATCGAGAGCTTGGGTCTGTAGGCCCTTTCCTGGCCTTCTTGGTGTTGCTTCACGACTGGGGCTTCCCTATGGGCACCCCCCTTGACTGTTGACTACAAAGATGGAAGCGTAGGAGGATGCAAAGCTAGAGTTTTCCCTGGCTTTGCCGTTGGTGATGGTGGCATCGTCGTTGTTTTTGTCGACCCAGATGGGGTTGTGGGTGGTCTTGAGGATGAGGGCTGTTGGCTTTGTGTTTGGGGATCTCCTCTCTCCTCCTCTGTGTCTCCTTATGCGGGGGGTTTCTGCTCTCCTAGATTATATTTGCTGGGGGGAGGTTACTTTCCCTATTATTTGGGTTGTCGGGGAGTTGGAGAGTGGGTTGGCTACCTCTCATCAGGTTTTGGTGGCTGCTCTCTCTCTGCTTGTGCCTGGGCTCCTTTTCATAGGGTCCTCTACCATTCTTGTAGAGATTTTGGCCTCGGATGCTGTGGGGGTGAAGGAGGCTGTTGGGGTTGTGGCTTTTGGGGCAAGGGTGCTTGTGGATCCTGGTCTTTCGGATTTTTCTGTTGGCTCGGGCTCCTTGTTGGTCCTAAAAATCGTGTTCCTCCTGGATTTCTTCCATCCTTGCCCCTATTTAGGTGGGGTCAAAACCTTTAGAGGTGGGCTCTATTCTTTAAGCTATATGGTGGGGGTGCTTTTCTTGCCACTTGGTTCCCTTACTCTAGCTTTCTTTGGAGGTAAAAGCTACTATGGAGGTGGACACAAGTCCAATAGAGGAGGATTGTTGTTGCAAGTGGGATCTCAGTTGCTTTGGAAGGTTCCTCTTTTCATATTGTCTTTTGGTGGCTGGTTGTGTCCAGGTGAGTTTCCTTCTACGGGGAAGTTATCTGGGTTATGCCCAAAGTGTTATGATGCAGCTGCTCCATATCTTGTTATTTATCTTTTTCTGTGGTTTGTTGTACTGGAAGGAGATGTTCATTCTCAAATCCCTTCGGGGAGAGACCTTTGCGGGGCTGTCCCCTGGCTTCTGTGGTGGTTCTTCCTGACCTTTGGATTTTGTTCCTTGAATCTTCACTCCTCTTTCATACTTCCTTTTGAGGTGGAAGTTCTTTTAGAGGTGGAGGCTCAGCCTATAGAGGTGGCAAGAAGCTGGTTGGAAGAGGTGGGCTAGAGATTTGGAGGTTTGGGTGGCCACTGCTGGAGATTTTCTTTAAAGCCTGTGATCATTGTTCGTATTATATTTTGTCAGGTTGGCTGTGAACAAGTGGTGAGGGGAGTGTTCCTCTCTCCTTCCTCTTCATTAAAGGTTGGGGGAGCCTTTCAAAACCCTTTTGGGCTTGTCCATATCTGGAGAGTCATGTGTATGTCAGTGATCTCTAACTTTCTCATCCATTGTCTGGCAAGTTGTATCATTGTGAAAGGGGGGTTTCTTTCCTCCTGGTCCTGTGTGCTGCTCTAGCTTTATCTTCCTATCTTTGTGCAACAGTTTCAGTGGTTAGCTTGTTTTTGGCCCTGGATGCTGCCCGAGTGAGCAGGTTGTTAGTGGTTGTTTCTCTATGCTGATCTGGTAATAGTTTGGGGTCTTTGGCTCCTTTATTACCTATGTTTGCAGTCTTTTCTGTGGATGTTCTTCTTCTCTTGGCTGTTGTTCTTTTCTTCTGGATTTGAGAATTTGTCCCTATCCTAGGAAGCATCCCGTCTTGTGGGTTCTAGATACCTGCCAAAATCCATTTGTATGGGGTTTTAGGTCCTCTCAAAACCTATTTTCCTAATAAAAAACAACACATGAGTCTTTGACTTTACTTTTGTGATCAGAATTCTATAAATGATTGCGCTTGACTGCTAGTATTATTTCATGACACATTTGAGCTTTGCCCAACATCAAACCCTTTGATCTTACATTTTTATTTCATATTTTGCAAGATTCTTTCTTTAAACATCACAATATTTTCCTCCAAGATGACACTCATCTATCTTGAATCCCGCATTTTCCCTAATAGCCTCTTCAATTATCTTTCTCTCAATTTGTGTTTTCAAATCAACTCCAACCATTGGCTTAAATTCTTGCAGATAAAGCCTTGTCGATGATCTTATTAGAAGAATTAAATAAAGTAGTATAATCTCAATTTTTACCCTTAGGAGGAAGATGAATTAAGCCTTTATTAATCTCATGAGTCAATGGAACTTCTTTAAAATATTCTAGATAAAGAAGATAGAAGCCACCTTTAATTTGATGCTCCATTATTTAATTTAATTCAATAAAGAACCCGTCAATTCCATGACTTTTATTAGTGGCCATGGTAAACACGACATGCTCTAATACTCTATAAAAGATGATGACTAGATTGATGGAAGGAACCACTTTGTGTTTCATGTGTAATTTGAATTTCTTTTTATCTATTAATGTTTTTCACTACATTTAATGAATGCATTAACCCAACCAAGTCCATGTCTACGGAGAATCCTAGGAGAATGGGCCCTACATTCTAATCATTGTTCACTCCTTGCTCCACCCCCAATTACTAATTTTATAGAAAATAAAAATTGATAATTAAAAGTCTATTAATATATTTCACATTTACCAATGGCCACCCACCTTTACCCTAGTAGTTAAAATACATAGACTTAATTAAATGATATAATGCAATTTTTTTGATATCCATGACATGCAAGAGCATAAAATTGTATGGATTCTTACAAGAATATATATTGGGTTAGTTGTTTAGATTTTTTAGATGGTTCTAGTATAGTTATAGCATATTTTAGTAGGTAGTGAGAAACACTTATACATGAACACTTTATGACCCTTTGTACATTAGGAATCCAATAATGTTCATCTTGACTACAAAAAGATATATAAGTTAAGTAGCATAAACACAAATGTTATACCAATATTCAAGATGACATTTTAAAATATAAAATTAACTTAATTAACCTTAATAACTAGTAATGCTTGATAACACCTAAACAACAAATTAAAATGTTTATCTTACTAAGGGGAACACCTTTTTTTCGAACTCTTCTCATGTATTATACAATAAGTGATGTGTTCCATTCATTCTCATTAAAGCTGAATTCTTCTAAATGAACAGTTACTTGTATAACTTGAATCAATACATTTAACTAAGAAACTATACAATTAAATCCCAATAACAATATAACATGTTTTATACAGATAAGTTGGCTACATAGCCACTCCCGCTAACCCTTTCCACATTTTCTCTAATGACATAAAAGATGGAGAGGAAATTTTCGTGTCTTTCATGTGTGATGGATTTCCATACCGTGCAAGAATACGTAGGCTAGAATGAGATATGAAATAAACATTGGACGTGGCTATCCTCCCTACAAACTATACAATTGACCAATTTTCAAAAAATTGAAAACATCATGAAATTTTCTGAAAATTTCAGCATTTGATCTTCATGATCGGCATAGTTTGTAGTCGAAAACAACAAAAAAAAGAAGAAAAATATCACTAGATTTTCGTGAATCTGGAGGAAAAATAAAATTTAACTTTGTTTTGTCTTAAGCACATTTTGTCTCGACATTAACCTGTCCAATAAAGATTTGAATGTGAATGTGTCACACAGAAATCAATGTCAACGTCAATGGCATTCCTACAGAGTAACAATTGGTTGGACCACATCCCAGCTGGTACGATTCTTGACAAGATGGAAATAGCCTCCATTCGTTCACATTAAAAAAATAAAAATAAAATTCCCATATTCTCCTGGTGAGAAATCTGTCTATTATTATAGTTTCATATCTTGTAATATCGTATGACATACGCTTACAAAAAGCTTGTCTTGCAAATCAAGCCATGTTCCTTTCTCAGTGCGTTTCAGTACTCGTCAATTTCTGATTGGAGGTGATAGAAAGACACGGGAAATAAATTGCATAGAAGAGGAGATAAAGACAATAGTGGGAACAACAAAAAGCAAGCACTGAGATATTTGACGCATTTTAGATATACTCCAAATCCATTCCAGCGGTGTGAAAGAATTGGAGGGGATAGATTTCCATGCCGTGCAATAATGGTGAATAAACTTTACTTTTACTTTAAACACTACGGCCTGCAACAATGGTGAGAATAAGATAGCCCACTTTCACTTGTGTCTCTTTATTAAAATATGTAGACCTATCTTCCAGGCAATTTCTTTGCCGTCTTTTGGGAGTTCCCATATAAAAATATTTATCTGGCCATCAATTTTCATCTTTCAAGGAATCTTCTTTACACTAAATCCATTTCAACAACATCAAAGAATATGAAGGAACTTTCCTTTGTATTTCATGGGTGATGGATTTCCATGGCGCACAATTACAATGCTGAACAACTTAACTTCTACTTTATTTACCAATTGGACAGATATCAGGTCACAAGTACTAGTCACTATAATTCAAAACAGTACGTTTTAATTATAATTTCCCCTGTTCATTCATTTTGCTGAGGGTCAACATAAAGGGAAGTAAACTAGCAATCACACTATTGTGTGTAACGGTATGTCAAGAGTTGTGGAAGGTCAATTAGGAAAAGTTTAGTTTTTCATATGTTTATGGATGTCATGGGGCTGGATTTAGCTCATGTCTAGGATGAGCCTTCTTTATTAGAATCTCCAACCATACACGATATCGGTGATCACTACTACCGACTTCCCTTTTGATCCAGCTATTTTTGTTCACCCAGACTAGGCCTTATCCTCAATCTTCATCAAGGGCCCACAAACCCAACTACCTTAACATACACTCCTATGGAATAGAAGCGCACGTCGAACCACCATGGTTCTACTTCCTTTGTTACACCATACAGGCATTCTCAAACTCTAAGCTCTACTCCTATTTAGCCCAAGGTGAACCCCTTACTTAAGCCCTTTCGTGTCTTCGCCTCGGCATACCCCATAAGACAACCTTATTTCAACACTAGCCATTCGTGATCTCAACTCCTTGAGTCTCTTGATCACCCCAAATGACCATTGCACCACTCCTTGAATGCCTAGAATTGTTGTAGCTCCCCTTGCTCAATTATGCATGCTACCTAAGCAATGCTCTACATCACTACATCGACTCACCATGACTCCCTTGCTAAGCAATCCATCCACCCTATGTGACTTAGACTAGTAAGCCCTCGCTTGCTCACTATGCATACTCAGCACTGCCAAAGCACCTCATAACATCCTTGAGTCATCAAGTCCAACCTTGCATGCTATCATAGCATGCCCCTATCTCCACGACTTAGCTTCCCATGTTGGTCTACATGAGCTTGCCTTGAACCTTGAAGCCCAACCGTATTCCCCATGGAATGGTTGAGTGCCTTAGCCAAACATTGAATCCAAACATTGAGCTCTAAATGCCTTGACACCATGTCAATGTCCCCTGTTAGTGACCATTTTGTTACTCATGCATCCACTGCTCTCAAACTAACCCACCATGTACACACACAATCTTACTCAACATATTCCTTTGCAATGCATACTTACTTGAGCACCATATGCTTAGTTCCATGATCCACCCAATCCCTTGGATGTTGTACTTTGTTTCCAACTCGGCCACGCCACCGTAGCTTCACCTATGAATCAATTCACCCATTTTAGTCATGCACCACAAACCATCACTTCTTGTCATCCATCATGACCTGCCTCTTTGAGCCATGTCATCCAACTACCTCTTTAGACACTTGAGATTGAATCTACCTCATGGCTTGGCTTAGCTCGAGCATTATCTTGGAACATCGTTTCTTGATTACCATACTGGACCACCACAACCCTTGACATACCTTATCCCTATTGGTGTTTTGAAAATACAAGTTGCAAAAAAACCTATACCAAAATGCAGAAAAAGGATAAATGCCTAAGGATCAGCTAGTTCCCATGTTCAACATAAACTTCATTCAGATTTGGACCAACTTCAACAAAGCACACAAGGGCTTTCTACTCTTTAGGTTGTATAGGGCCAAGGTGGGTGCATCTAGGGATTTAGACGTGGATTCTTCTATGATTCTCCTCTTCAAATTTATTCAATAGTATTCTTCTTCTCAGATTTATCCCTTACAGCAGATAAATGGTCAACAATCTTCTTGATATTGTAATCAACTTATGTGTTACAATAGCTAATTATAAGCTCCAAAGAAGCTATTACAACAAGGAAATGACTAGTAGTTTAGTTCTTTATTACAGAAATGGAAAATTGATTTTGATTTAAAATTATATTGTGCAACCATATGACTATATCAGCTTGCATTTGAATTGATGACCAGTGCCTTATCCATTGATATACAAAGTCAAACTAGTAACCCTAGACCTATTTAATTGACTTGCAATTAAACTTATTAGTTGTTAACCATAAATTTCATTCTTATGATATCCCTCCTAGATACCTAGAAACCCTATCAATTCATGAAAGAATTTACTTAACTCCTTGAATTAAAAGCAATCAATGAAAAGATATAAAAATCGTCCAAGTTGCATTAAATTGAAAGAACCTTGCTCATTTCAATCTCAAAATGATAGATACATGAAAATGGAGACAAAACTCAAAAACACAAATATGTAGAACTCTCCTTTGTATTGGTTTCCTTGAAAACTAGACATCTTTGGTATAAACTTCAAAACATAACTCAAGATATGACAAACTTGGTCATTCAATATTCATTGTATTCTCATATTTGCAAAATTGAATACATCGTATATTTGACTCAAAACTTGGACTGACTGTAATAGAAAAACACTAAAATTCTATAGACTTTGGATTGACACTCCACATCTTGGAAATCCTTTTTATAAGAAAGGATTGCAACAAGCTCTAGATGGCAAGACAGATGTCAAATTTTAATTTGAAAAGTAAATACAAAGATACTTTTGATATTCCTATTTTACAAAACATTCTTTGTATTTAGAGAAAATTAGGGAAACAATTTTATAACTGGCAAGTAGCACTTTACATAATTTTGTTTGTACTGTAACTACTTGTCGCTTTCCTTGCCTTTGTCTTCATTTTGTCTCTTCTACCATCTCATTGTGGTTCTTTAACTGCTTCCTGTTGGCATAGCCTTGATTTCTCCAACTGTTTCCCATGCATATATTTCCCTTTTGGTGAGCCATTCGGTGCCTCTGACTTCATCTAAGTCTCTTACTACTTTATTCCACTTGACATCTATAATGGCTTTTGATTCTACTAAAATTTGTTTAAGTCTATTTCAACTTTTAACAATAAATCAATTAAATTGTTAAAAGGAACATTACTATCATCCCAAAAAATTGATGTTGTTCCTACTTGTGTTAGTATTGTACTAAAAGAATGTAACCATTCTTGCCAATCTTTCAGTTTATTATCAGCATACAAAATTGGTGGGATACAAGGCTCAATCCCTTGTGACAAGATTTTCATCTTACCTTGTATGATTTGCAACTTGCTAGTAAAGAAGCTTATTAATTATTTTATTGTTTCTAGATCTTTTTTAATTGTGATGATCTTATCAAGAAGATCTGGCTTCTTTGCCATCAACATGATTAGCCTCTCTAAGAACTGTACACATGATCTACATAGATTAAAAGTTGGTGATAGTCATGCAAGTTTTTCATTGCAAACATGCTCAACATCTTGTAAAGATATGTAAAGGGCATGAGCCTATTGAGATATGTTCTTTAGAGTCTCTACTCTTTGGTCTATCATGCATGTCAAGGCACTTACCCTTACTTCACCACCTTGCTGTATAGATTGAGCATCAATGCTAATCCTTCTTGGCTCAGTCTATTCTTGCTCTAGCTCTGTAGTCTGAGTAGATGCTTCTTATATAATCCTTGTTGGTTGTTTAGTCCTGGCTTATGCCCTGCTTTTCTTTGCATTTCTCAATTGCTCCCTCAAGGATGCAACTTTAGCCTCTAATCCTTGAGCTTTGACTTCAAGTTCTTCTCCCTCTATTTATAGACATAGTTTTTCTAAGTTCTTCTTCATAAAGCTTTTTGATGTTTATGTAGTCATGGAATGTCCAGTCAAGTTTGGTTTCTATCTCTCCAACTTTAGCCTCATTCATGAATAAGAAGTCTTCCATAGCCTTGGAGATTTATTTACCAGATGTGCCCTGCAGAGTCCAAACTATCATGTTTCCTTGGGAAATGTTTTGTATATCCATTAGTTTTGGCTTATTTGAATCAGAAGCCATGCTCCATGTTGGGGGTTTAAAACTACCAGGCAACAGAAAACCTAATACCAAGATGGGGTTAGCTACTTCCTATATTCATCTGAGACTTCTTTAGATCTGAACCCAACATTAATAGAATCACAGAGATTCTCTACACTTCAAACTCTAGAGGGCTTAGGTGGGTGCACCTTAGGGATGAAATGACTGGATGCTTGATATTCTTTTCACAATTTACTCACTAATTTTTTTTTTCAAAATCTATCCCTTATAGCAGAAATGGTCACAATTCTCCTTGGATTTGCAAATAGCTCTTGATTATAGCAGCTAACTATGACACACAAAGAACTATTTCAAATAAGTGTTGACCAATAGTTTTATCTTCATACAGTAAAATAAAAGTTGATTTGATTTTAATTTTTTTCTTCATGCAACCCCATGATTTCTTCAATATGCAACTGAATAGACGATCAGTGCCCTATCCATTGGTATTCAAAGTCTACCCAGTAAAACATTGACCTAATTAATTTCCTTACAATCAATTATATTAGCAATTAGCCCTAAATCTCATTCTTATGAATATCCTTCTTATATGATTGGAAATCCTGCCAATTTATAGAAGCATTTACTCAATTCCTTGAATTAAAAGAAACAACAAATTGATATACAACCTGTCCTAGGTGCATTAAATTGCATGAACCTTGCTCATACAATCTCAACATAAGGAAGACATAAAAATAGAGATAGAATTTAGAGAAAATAGATATGGCAGAACACTTCTTTTTGTATTAATTCTCCTTGAAACTTATAGAATATTGGTATATACTCAAAAATACTTTAAGACATAACAACTTATCATTAAATGTTCACTTTTATTCTTAGATTTGCAAATGAATACATCAAAAAAATTTACACAAAGACTGGCTGAACCGAATGTAAATAGCATAACATTGAAAATTACATGGATTTTAGACCTCAACTCCACATCTTGGAGATCCTTTTATAGAAAGGATAGCAACAAGCTTTAGATGGGAGGACACTTGTCAAAATTCTAATGGAAAGCAAAATACAAAGATATTTTTCATTTAGTTACATTCAAAAATTCTTTGTATTTGAATTAAAAATTTAGATGAAATTGCAAAACTACTAGGTGGCACTTATCAACAGGTGTCTTTAGCATCTTCCTATTGGTCTTAAAGCTCTTGTCACTTTCCTTTCCTTTATCTTCATTCCTTTTGCCTCTAACTACATCCATGCATTGCCTAGCCATTATCAGTAGATGGTAAAGCTTTGATATCTGCAATGACCTCCCAAATGGAAATGTTAGTGTCCACATCTGGCCATGTGGCATCTCAGATGATATCCAATTCACCAATATTCTTATTCCACTTGGTATCAATTATTAATTCTCCTATGACCTTATTCATATCTAATTCTATTCTAAACATAAAGTCAATCATATCATAGACAATTGTTGCATTTGTCTCACTGTTGTAGTAGACCACAAACCTTGGATGCCTAAAAATATCCTCAAAAGAGGAGGACCATTCTTGTCATTTCTTTGTCACTCCATTAGCATTTAGGATGGTGGGAATAAAATTTGGAGTCCCTACAACAATTATTTTCATCTTACCCTGTATTGATTCCATTTTTCCTAAGAAAAAACCATGCAATTCCTTCACTTTACTAATAATCTTTTTGGCATTAATAATTATTGCCTTAGGAAACTCCTTATTTGGGGAAACAAGGGAACTATGTTATCAAAGTATTGTGTATATGGTCCCCAAGTTGCAAACAAAGGAGATAGAAGGGCTAATGCTTCTGATCACTGGTATTCAGCTCCTTGTAGTGAGCTATAACTGTTATGCACATTTTGTGACCCAATTTGAAAATCACCTATCTTGTGCATCATCAAGCTTTGAATTGTCTTTATTTTAACTTCTTTGGCTCCATCTCATTCATCAATGTCTATATGTTGTCTCCCTCCCATATTTGTTGCATCAACCTCTATTTGGACTGCTTGGTCCTTTACCTCTATAACAACTCTTGCAACATTTTTGAGGTTATTTGTCTCTTCTTCTAGGGAAGCCACCCTCTATTCTAGAACAAAAGTTCTTTTCAATTCTTCCTCATACTTTTTCCTAGCATCAATGGATATGCTATATGTTTGATACAATCGTTCTTCTAGCATGTCCATTTTTCTCTTCCCCATCAGTGATGTTGTATTTTGTGAGTTATGAATCTAATCATTGGATACAATAGTGACATTCCAGAATATCACATTACCTTGGGGGGATTCCTTTATTTCCATGAGAAATGGCTTATTTTCCTCAGGAGCCAAGCTCCGTCTAGCCATGGTCTTGTTGTCAATGTTAAAACCACAACCCTGTAACCCCCCAACAATGTTGGTTTCTTTAAAGGACACTGACTTGTCATGTTTCCTAATATGATCTAACATGAAGGATGAGTTGAGCTCCCATCTAAGAAAAAGAAGTATACCACTTCTAGCTACAAGCTCCCTAGCTTCCTTTGCTATTAGGATTTCACTACTAGGATCATAATCCTGCAACCTCTGTACCAACTCTATGGTTTTCTCTGGTGAGTCACCTGGTTACAACTGTAAGGTAAGCTCATTATGCTTAACCTTGTATAAGAAAGACTTGAATTCATCTAATTTTATGAATCCATCATCTTTCATGAACTCTTGAGCTTGTATGATCTGCTCATCTAACATCTGAATTTGCAATTCAGTCTTGTTTGGGATCTTCTCATGTTCCCCAACATGTTTTAACAAGAAGTTGTGCCTTATTGTATCAAATAATTTTGATCCTTTTGGCAGAATTTGTAATGCCTTTCCTTTGACCTTGTTAGGGATCTCAATCATTTTTTGTTTCTTCCTTCCCTTTGCCCATGAAGAAATCTTTGCTTGGTCATCTTCAACCTCAATTGTTATAACATTCTCCTACTAAGGGATTTGTGGCTTTGCTTTGTCTCTGATCTCAGCAGGCACCTATACCATTATCTAATCAAAATTATCTAGGCACCTATTATATATGCGTAAGTAGGCTACCTCATGGTAGAAACCCTTAAATGATGAATTACTTTCCTTCATGGCTTCTTCAATCTTCATTATCCTACTCCATCTTTGGGTTCTATCTCTACATACCTCTATCTCTAGACAATTCATGATGTAGTCCTCTTCACAATTAGGCTTCCTACTAGGGAGAGTATATTTTCTCATTTGTTTCAAAGTATGCCTCACCAAATCATTTGGATCATAGGTTCTAATAGGAGCTGAGGTAAGTTTGAAATCTCCCATACACTAGTCAATCTCCTCTATGGCATCATTTCCTATTAGAAAGTCTCATATATTTGTATTGCTTGCTACAAATGAGCCTTTCTTAATAGTAGGGCCTAGATACTCTTTATTCAACATAAGAATTTGCCAAAAGAATTCTAATTGGCCTAATCTCTCAGGGATATATTTTGGCAATACATGTGGGGGTTGTGGACACCCAAAAAAACTTATAATTGAGAAATTTAAAAAAAAAACAAGATATCCCAATCATGGCTAAGTACCTTATCCCCATTTGGGAAAGCAGATGGTCTAATTAACATCCTTACAACTCTAGGTACTCTTTCAATTATATCCACTAACATATTTGTAATAGGGAAAACAAAATCATTGTAAAAAGTAATAGCACTAGCATAGGGATAAAACCTTTGCCAAAAGGGAGTTCACATCTGTAAAGGTAGGTTCTCTTAATTATCACTAGTGGCTTCAATGAAGTCCAAAATAATATGCCTTATGTTTCTATACATAATTGTATGCATCAATAATGAGAAGTGGAAGAATTTGAAATTCCCAAGTTCTCCATTCTAAGTAGCCACTATCTCATCATGTATCCTATTGATGATATATTCCACAAAATCATACCCAACATTATGATTTGGATCCTAAATATCCAAAGAAATGATGTATATGTAGCCTAGGGCATAATTTGTGCCATCAATTTCTATCACCTTCATTATCCAAAAGATTGTGTACCTGAAATACTTGCAAAAGAATTCATGTGGCATCAATTCCCCTACCTTCTTTGGCATTTCATCCTTCTCTAGCTTTGATTTGGGAATGTGCCTTTTCATGACATTTCCAGTAAAGAAACACTTGGAATTCTTCAAAGTTTCATTCATCTTCTCATTTTCAATTTCTTTTTTCATAGGCCCTTCTAGGTCAAAAACCTCAATGAAGGTCTCCCTATCCAATCTGCATAGGATACTCATATCCTTTCTTTGCAAAAATTTAGTTGTTGGATTGTAGGATTTGATCAATGCCTTTATTATATCAACATCCACTATGACTTTTGGTATTATCAATTTTTCCATATTCCTAACCCACAGGTTACAGATAGGTTATTTTGAATACCTACTATGATAGAAATACCAGAATAGTTCATTTCCATTTGTATTTGGTACAATGGCATCTCAATAGAAGGAATATGTATCTCTAAAAACATGTGCATTCAGAGTCTGAACATGAGAAGACCCTAGAAGAAAATATACCCACTCTTCTACATACATTATTGCTAACTTTGGTTTTTCTTGTTTAGCATCTTGAGAAGATTCTTCCACATCAATGTGAGCTATGATCTTACCCACTTCTTGTGCCATGACTTCTAAAAATTGGTTCTTTACAATAAACTTTATCAACTTCAACTTCTGAAAGCTCTGAAAATCTCTGTAAGCTCTAGAAATTTCTTAGCTTTGGATTATACAAAAGACTCTAACTCATATGTCACTATATCAACTTATTAATAGAGAAAAATCCAACAGAGAATAATTTGTGTCTATTTATGTCAACGTGCGTGAAAAATCTCAATTTTTGTAAAAGTGCCAAAATCTTCTTATACTACCAGCTTTTCCAAAAAATTTATGTACTTTTGACAAGGCATCACTTTTAAGTCATAATGAAGGTTTTTAACATTCACTTTTGCATTAAAACCTATTCTTGTGACCTTGTGATCGAGCGATCATAGCTTTGTACCTTCTTTCGTTGCTTCACAGTTTAGCTACTACACTTAGCTTTTAACTACATGACTGAGTGCCTTAAACACTCAACATCTCTTTATCCTTGATTCCATGGTTGCTTCATTACATTAGAACTTATACTGACTGCCTATGACCATGTGAACTCCTTTATCAATCACTAAGTCGTGGCTTCTCACACTTTCCAAACTTTTAGGTTTTCATTCCTGCGACTGAGTGATCAAACCTTATGTGCTATTTATCCTTAAGAATTTTCCAAGACACAACTTGGTTTATTTAATAGCAACTTAGCTTCACAACTGTGTGAGCAAAGGAAACTTATACTCTTTACACTCAATCACCATTTGACGATCTATTTTTACTAATGTTTCTTTGACATTGCGACTATGTGATCTAGCTTATTTTGCTCTGATCTTAACTGGTTCACCTAATCACAACTTACAAATTTATTTTGATACTTAACTACACAACCCTACAAATATGAAATTCAATCTTCTTCGCCCAAACACAACTTATCTTCTCTATTTCTTGGCTAACATTACGATTGCACGATTTAGCACTTTCACCTGGTCATGGTCTACAAATTGAAAATCCATCTTATCCATGCAACTCAGTGAAAAAATAACTTATGGCTTCATAACTGCCTCTCACCTAGTCACATTACATTCTTCTTAACATGACTTAACTACCTTGACCATGCGGTTGGGAAAAATTTCAAGCATTTCAACTTGGTTGCTCTTTCACAGTCAAACCTTCCAACTTTTAAATTATCCTTGTGACTATGCGATCAATGGTTTTTCTAAGCTCTTAATAGTTTCACGAAGTCAAGGCTATCTCTCAAGCTCTACCTTCTAATGCGTTAACTGTGCGAACACAAGCATTATCCCAATCATTGTTATACTTCATTATATCTATCTTATTTAGGTGACTGTGTGACTGAGGCTTGACTACTTTTTTCTCTCAGTCGCAGTATAGAGATGACTTTAAATTTATCCTCCATGACTCAATGATCAAAAGAATTTTAATTGCTTCATTGAGTTGTACCCTTTGATGCCACATTCTAATGGAGAGTCTTGACTATGCGACCAACCTTGGTCGCCAGGTCGCATACTTCAAATTTTTCACAAGCCTTCATTAAATGCTAAAGTAATAAGACAAAAAATAACCCTTGGAAACATTTGAAAATTTGAAAAGGTTCAAAAAGTGTGCAAACTTAAAATAAGGGTTTTCACACTAGGGAAAATGATTTTATAAAATTTCAAGGAAACCCTAAGTGCCAAAGATGGACTAATTTTATCACATTTAGGATTTTCTCTAGAGGATTAAAAATATTACAACAAAACCCGAGCAACTTAATAGATTTTACCATATTTTCACATTAGAATCTTGGAATTTAGGAAAAGTGAAAATGAGGGTCAACACTCCATACTGCCAAGGACTTGGAATCAATATTGAAACCTAATCCCCTTTGAAGTCCACTAGCACCAAATGCCTCATAAGATATTGTATTTTCTTTTCTCCTTATTTGGTCAAGCATGAAATCTTGTTCCAGATCCTAGCCAAGCACTAGAAGCATAACACTTCTTTTCAGTAAGTCTCTAGCCTCTATAGGAGTCATTACTTTGCAATCTGGGTCATAGGCATGAACTTTGTCAACTAATTCTTGGATCTTCTCATCAGATTCTCCTGGTTTTAACTTCAGGACTTGTTCACTCTACTTCACCTTATATAGGAAGCTCTTGAATTCAGAAGACTTTATGAACTCACCATCTTCTATGAATTGTTGAGCTTGAATTATTCTATCATCCAACCTTGTTTCTGTCAGCTCTAGATCAGACAGATAATTCTCTTCTGCATTCACCTTGTCTTGAATGTAGCTTTGCCTTAAATCAACAAAATAATGATTTCTTCTAGGAATGAGTTGAAGTTTCCTCTATTTTACCTTTTCAGGTATTTGGATCACTTTTTTCTCTTGTTACCCTTGGTAACCCATGATGCTTTAACAGCTTCTTCTTCTTCAATATCCAAGGTCACATCAGGCTCTAGGCTATTAGGGCTTACCCTTTCCTCCTCTCCAATTGGCCCCGTATGCATCGGTGCCATGATCTCTGTGTAGTCCTCCACCATCTTCCTTATCATGCATGGATAAGGGAAATCCAAGTAGAAACCCTTTAAGTTTGGATCTATCCTTTTCATTTCATTCTCCACTCTCAAAACATCACAAATTTGGCTAGCTTATCTGCAGCTTCCTCCTCAACTACAATATTTTTAATTAGGTCTTCTTAGGGTAACTCCCTTGTACATGGCAACACATAACCCTTGATTTCCTTTAGTGTATTCCTCATGTAGAATTATGGGTCATACATCCTATAAGGAGCCATTGACAAATTATAGCAGAGGAAGGAGTGAATTTGATCTAGGGATATTTTTCCAATTGAAAAGTCTCCTATTCTAAAGCATCTACACAAAAATGTGCCTTTATTCACTCTAGGCCCTAGGTATTCCTTATTTACCATCAAAAAATACCACATGAATTCAATGATGGTCAATCTAGAGGGATGTATTTTGGCAATATGTGGGGTGGCTAAGGGCATCTATAGACTCTCATGAGGAAAAATGTTGGGAACAAGAATTTGTCTCCCCAGTTGTGATCTAGCCTCTTATTCTTGGGAAGGAGGGTTGGTCTCAATAAAAATTTCAAAATCTCAGGAGCCTTAAAGAAACTAGGGTCTAACATCCTCATAATAAAAAACCTAAAATTATTGAAAAATGAAGCAGAATTAGAATAGTGATAGAATCTATCCCATACCCCTTTCCATAGTTGAACTAGCAGCTCTCAATTTGTATTTGATGTTTGATCAATGAAATCTAGGCTAAAATACTCCACATTCTTATATAGAATTAGATTCATAAGTAATGAATAATAGTGGAATATGAAATTCCTCAGTTCTCCACTCTATGCTAGCTCAATATTATCTTTGATTTTCTCAAGAATATAATCTACATAATCATATTCTCCACCATGATATGAATCATGTACATCTTTGGCCATAATGTATATTGATCCATATACCACATCAGACCCATCTTTTCCTACCACTTTATGGACACCATACATAGTCTTCACAAAGTAATTCTTGAATTTGTCTAGGGGCATCATTTTATCTACCTTCTTGGGATAATCCCCAACCTTCTTGAAGTCCATAAGGATGTGAGGCATCATGGTTTTCCTAGTATAGTCCTTGGTATTCCTCTCAAACCTCTATTGAAGTTCTTCTATGTCCAGTGATTCGCTCATTGCACCATCTAATCCAAAAGCTTCAATGATAGAAGCAAGATCCAATGTGTACAGAATGGTTCCATCATACCTATGAAATTATTTGGTCACTAGATTATATGACTTAATTATGGCCTTTACCAAATCAACATCTACAAATAATTTTGGGAAGGTGAGCTTTGCCAAATTTTTCTTCCACAGATTACAGACAGGAATCTTATCAAATCTATTGTTGTTGAAATATCTAAAAAATTCATACCCGTCAACACCAGGGCAAGTAGCATCTCTAAAAAATACATACGGGTCTCTGAAACCATGGTCATTTGTAGAGATGGTGTTCGAGGAGTCTGGAAACTATTTTATCCATTTGTTTGCATATTTACTAGGTTTCTTCTATTGGGTTTGTACTCCTTTGGAAGTAGAGGTCTTAGTAACTTCCATGTCTTTATCTTGACTCTCTTCAACTTATTTGTCTAACATCTCAACCGATAATTAGGAATCTAGAAAAATTTTGCAACTAGCACTGAGAACTATAAATCCTCCATGCTAAAAACTATGCAACTACTGGAAATCTTCTCTTTCTAGAAATGGTAATCTATTATTGGCCTAGAGAATGTCTTTATGCTATCTGTATCTCATCAACCATTTCTATGGATTGAATTCCTACATACATAAGCCTTAAACTCAATTTTTTTTTGTCACCTTAGTGGAGCATTGGCATAACTATCCAGCTTTACATTCTTTGTACTTTACTCAAATTTCATTGGTTGAGGACTTCTATCACTTTTCCAGCTCAAAAAAGGGCAAAAAGTGCTTTCATGTCTTATTTTAGTGCTTGCAATCTTACGATCACTTTGAATTTCAAACCCTTCGTGTCCTCATAAGCAAGAAATTTGGTCTTTATGATCTTACAATTGAACACATTTTGCATCTTTGAAAAGCCCTCTTAAGCTTCTTACGGTCTCATGACTAACAACTTATTGCAAGATCAAAACTCTTGAATGCAATATATTCTTTTAGAGCCGCAAACTTACTCTTAGCATTTTATAAACCCTTTCGTAGTATCTCTTTAATACACATAAATTACTATGATCTTACAATAATATCTTGGTGTAGCATCAAACCTTTCCTTTTCTAGATTTATGATCTCTTGATCACAACTATTTAACCCTTATTGTAGCTTTGGAGGCTTTCCTTTGACCATTGCTTTTACCTCTCGATCATGCGTTGGTTATTAATTTTCTTCATTGTAGCTTTGGAAACTCAAACATTCACTTTTCCTTAACCCTTATGACCACATGCTTAGCATTGCTTCATAGCTTTCAAATCCTTCATGGTTTGCCCTTGCACTCTTACGATCCTCTATTTTTCGTATCTTTGGGAGACTTTATTGACATGTGTTCTATTTCCTTATGCCTAGATACTTGGCCCCACTTTGTAAATCATGACACTTAATACCCTTAGCACTTCATGTCTTAAGATCTTATGATCTCCTTTCTTTCATATGGTTGAGGGTCCCCTTATAAGCCTTTATGCTTATACTCTATTTGGTTCATGGTAAGATTGTATCACTTATTTTTTTACCATGAGACATTTACTATGATATGATGCTATGAAAATCGTAAGATCAAAACCTTCAAAATATACATTCACGATGCCATGATCACATTGGATATTGTAACATCAGGAGACCCAAAATTTACCTTTATGATCCTTCACTGGCCTTCATTTCATAACATCGGGAGAGGGGAAACTTAGACTTATGACTAGCCACTTAAAACCCTAATCATAAGATCGTAACAAAAGATAGAAAATTTGAAAATCACCTGTGATCTCCCACTTGAACATAAAACCTAGGGTAAATTTTGAAATTGATCGCGGATTTAGAAAATTTCTCAATGATAAGGTAAAGATATAATCCTTAGGGCATCAAAATACCTATACTAAGGGAAAATTTCAAACTGGGCTAGGGGGAAAATTTATCAGGTTAGGTTTTTGACTAGAAGACTAATAGAAAAAATATGAAAAACCCTAACTTCATAACACATTTCAAGATATTTTCACAATAAAATTTCAAAATTTTGGCATAGTAAAAATAAGGGCTAACAATCCCAATGCAAATCCAATCCACCAAGTAACATGGATGCACACTCAATACATCACCCCTTGATACTTTTATGAATAGATAATTGGCTCCACTTCCCCATATAGCTCACAATAAGCCACAATTCTCCTATTCAAACAAACTATTTTCCTCCCACAATAGGACTAGGTACTTTACTTCCCCATCCTTCAAAACTTAAACAACTCCCATTGAGCCATCATTGCAATTGGCTTAGCTACTCTGCTTCACTGAAATAGGGAGCCTTGCATTTCCACCAAATCTCACACAACATGATAAGGAGGAGCTACTCTTATTCACTTCTAAAACTATGTGTTACCTCTATGTCACTCTAAGACTATAGGGAAGGACTACTATGCTTGGTCCCTCTTGAGTGAGGTCAACTACCTAAGCTTCCCTTGATGCATGTTGGCACTTATCCTCCATAATTATACCTCATCTCGGCATCACACCTCACCTACACCATAACCATGCTAGTAGGAACATCACATAGCACAACCCCAAGATTGCACCTCAGCTTAGCTCCACGCATTGCCTACACTACAACCATGCTAGTGGGAACATCAAGTGGCACAACTGCCTTTTGATACACCTCGTATTTGTCTCATGTTAGGATCTCATGCCACAATTATTTGTGCCTAGCACACAACATAGCCCCATCAGATACTCCTCGGATTGAAACAAGGGTTCACCTAAGCCACACCCATGGACACCCAACTTTGTTGCACATGCCCATTCCCTTAGAGTTTCATCTTGTGAATTGACAACCCCTTACATCCTCACCCACTCTAAAAAAATGACATCCTCAACACCAGAACCATCATTGTGACCTATCGAAGGGATCAACAGATGTGCTTGTGTACCAAATAATGACTATCATCAGCACCATTACACACCTTTGCACCATTTCTTTTACCAAAATATACTTGATGATGTCAACATACCAAATACTAACCCCCTACATGAATCTACTCCATGTCTAACTTCAAATGAGTTGGCCATACCAAATGACACCTTGAGAGATATATACCAAATGCTTTTGTCTCCACTCAGGCACCTTGTGTCATCCCGTGACAAGACCCTAAATTATATCTTCCAACTTCAAGTGCCTAAGAAACCAATACTAACATCCACTCAAAGACAAGCTTGCCACATCCAAAATGTACAAGCCCCCAAAATTCCTTCCTAGGTTTGCACATTCAACTTTGGCCTCCTTGACTTCATGTTGTGTCACTTTGCCTACATGTTGAACAACCCTCTAGCATGCCTTGCACTCAATCTTGTTTCCAAGACTGTAACTCAAAATAACTACCAACACTTGTCTACTGATTCATTTCTAGAATATTTTGCATCTCCTATTACTTACACAAACCTACCTTAGATCATGTGCCACTCACAATCTTACACAAAATTGTACCACATGGCTCCCAAATTCAACTTTCCCAAGTCATCACATTCAACCTTGGCACCGGGCCTTCTACTGTACCACTCTGCTTGTCTATTGACTGACCCTCTGGTATTCCACTATAGCATACACCTCATCCTCAATACCTCAACCCATAATACACCCAACTTCTTTCCACCAATACACCTCTAAATCCTTGATACTTCTCAGTACTTGCTTCTTGTCCTCATATCTAAGTCACGGGTCAATGCAAGAAGTTGGGTCTCACTTTTGGCCAAAAAGTGGAAGTGTTTTTCCTGTTTTTGAAATTTTTTTTCAATTGATGTCAAAATTTGAGGTATTTAGAGATTGAATATTAAAAAAATTCATAAATAAAATTTTTAGTGTTCAGAATCTAGTTTTTGAATATGTAATTTATTTGTGCACCCATATGATAGATTATTTTTTTGGTATGGATCTTTAAAAACTACTTTTTCAAAATGCCTGTTTTAGGACCATACCATGCTCGTGTACAGACACCATAATTTGACACAAATAAATGATTTTTTGCAAATCCTTTTAAAGGGAGTTATCTAATACACCTAATATTGATGACAATATTTTTTCTTAATTTTTTATTGAATAATTTTTTTATTATTAATTATTAATTGGCTATAAAGGTGAATTTTAAAACCTCTCGTGTACAGACCACATAATTTGATCAAAATCTCACTTTTTTCAATTTTTTTTTTTTTAACATCAAAAGAATTGTATGTAGATTGATGACATATACATTAATTTAAAAAAAATTATAAAATTAAAAAGTTATTAAAGTTTTAGTGAATGTCACTTTTTAAAATTTAGGAGATAGTTTTGATTAAAAAATAATGGAAAAATAGAAAATAAACTAATAACACTATAAAATTTACATTTTTGAAATTAGAACAGCAAGACCTATAATGGGTTTTTGTCTTGTCAAAAAATTCAATAGGAATGACTATAAAAAAATTATGACAATACTAGAAATTGTCGATTAAATGCCTTAGAAAAAAAAAGGAGCACAAAGGCATGGCTTGGTGGGACCAAGCCTATGCCATGCCTTTCCCCAAGGCAAAACCCCATGCAAAAGTCGGGAGCCATGCCAAATTTCCGCTCATGTCTCACGAATTGGGCACCCGATTTGTAATTCACAAATCGGGTGCCCGATTGCTTTGAACCGTTATACTGACTTTTTAAAAATCGAGCATCCAATTCTTTTAAAAATCGGGTACCCAATTTGTAAACGGGTACCTAATTTGTAAACCAGTGCCCGATTTTTTAGAAATCGGGTACCCATTTCTGATGTACCCATTGGGTCCCAAAAGCTGCCCCACCGACCCAATTTCAATGATTGAAATGATTGAACAACAGTTTCGACCTGCAACACCGAATTTTGTCATGCTTATTCTATTTTCTTGTCCTCTATACAATTTGCAGGCTACTGATTCAAATTCAAAACTGGTGCAAAAATGGGATCAAAACAACGAAGAAAGAAGAAAGCAAGAGTTCTGACAAATGAGGAGATTGTAGCAAATAAAGAGAATGAAGCACAACGTCAACGAGAGAGAAGACAGAGAATTAGAGACTTGAACAATGTTTCAAAGGAGAAAGACATTGAAGATACCACGATGGATGAAGAAGTCAAAGAAGAGAGCCCAATACAAGAAAATTCAAGTGCACATTCTAATTATGCATTCAATACAGGTGTGTCTCCAAACCCTTGAATTTTCTCTCATGATGAAATTGGTGATTTTTTAGAAGAAGGTTACGATTTAAATGATTTAGATTTTCTTCATGAGAAGCAATTATCAAATGATCATGCACAAAACACTCCAATTGAAATGCCTACCCCAAAAGAAATGCCAAGAAAATTTGAAAATGATATTCAAATCCCAAATAACAGTGAAAATAGTAAAGTGTCTGAAAATAAAAATTGCATGAATGTAGACATAGAAACACCAACTACTGAACAAACATGTCAGGATGATAGTAAAGTGTCTGAACATAATTTTCATATTCCTAATGATGTGTTAGATAATCTTGAGGGATTGGTTTCATGGAGACAAATTAGGACACATATTAATAGATTGTATAGGCATTTTTTTTATAATAAGAAATTTGGGTTTCAATGTCATCTAATGTTGCAACTAATTAAAATGTCTAAAATGCAAAAAATAATGAGAAGGTTGGGAATGTATGCAAAACTCAAGAATAAAAATGAGTCTTTAAAACAAGTTGTATCCACTGTTGCTAGTGCCTTTGATGTTATCGGAAAGAGAAGTTAGTCTAAAGATAAGAATGCAACACGACGAGCAATAACAACAGCTTTAGTTAACAAATCAACATCTGACAAAAGATTGATTACCAACATAAGTGGATATCTTAATGTGAATCGTAAGACTTTAGAAAGAGTTGTAAAGAGAAGGGTTAACTTTGAATGAGATCTAGCAAATATTTTATGGACTTCTAGTGGTAGACTCCCGAGATGTGATATGAAACTTACTAGTGAAATCAAAAGTTTGATTGAAAATTTTTGGCATGATAATACAAGAGTATCACCTAATTCAAGAGATGTTCTTAAATTGAGAATTGGGTCAAAAATATGTGATCCACATCCTAAACACCTTTTGGACATGACTCAAACTGAATTGTTTAAAAAAAAATTAGATGGTAAGGTATTAAATATTACCATTAGTCAAAGATCTTTTGAAAAGTGTAAACCATGGTATGTAAGGATTAACAAAGAAAGAATCACACGTTGTTGTAAAACTCATATTCAATTTCATTACCATTATGATGTATTTCAATCTATACGTGGTACCATGCATAGTAAAGAAATGTTGCAAGAATGTGGTATAAAAATACCACATCAAACTATAAAACATTTCATATCAGGTTTGTTTTGTAAGCCACCTAATGATCAATACTTTCGTTGTTAGATGAATGTTTGCATGAAAATGCTTTGACTACTTTTGGACAAAAATTAGTTGAGGTAAAAAGATTCAAAACTATTGAATATGCATTGAAGGATGGGAAGTTTGGAAGAAGTTGTGATCTAGTTACAAATAAAGTTAGTTGTCATGCATTTATGGATGAGTTTAAGAGTGTGATCATACCAAAATATGTTAAACACTCTCAATATTCTAGATGGCTTGATGGACAATTTCGCATATGTAAGAATACATTTCCAATTGGTACTATACTTTCAGTTGTTGACTTTGCAGAGAACTACATGCTTGCACCGCAAGAAGAGGTACAAGCACAATATTACAATTCAATGCAAGTAACAATTTATGTTCATATAGTTTATAGGCATGCACCTGATAGTACAGAGGAGGATCAAAAAATATTGAGAGAGTACCATTTTTATTTAAGTGATAATAAACTCCATTCATCTGAGTTTGTCCAATATTGTTTCAAAGTATTTTATGATAATTTAAAAGAGAGACAAATTCAAATGACACAACATTGGATATGGTCAGATAATTGTACATGACAATTCAAGAATGCTAGAATGTTCTATTGGTTGAGTAGGACACATAAGAAAACTAGCATCCAACATGTGTGGAGTTTTTTTGAGGCTGTACATGGTAAAGGAGAACATGATGGTGCTGGTGCATGTGTGAAGAGAGCCCTTAGTAAAGAGCATTGAGGAAAGAGCTAAATTCAAAAATGCACATGAGATTGTCGAATGGTGTAACAAATATTTATACATGGGATCAAGTCAAAACTCTGTAATCAAATGTTTCTTCTACCTAGTTGAAGAAAATAATATCCCTTCAAGATATGATTGTGATAAAATTAGTGGTTCAGCTAAATGGCATTCATTTAGGAGTTCAAATTCTAACACTTGGACTATATGGATTAGGGAGCTTGCTTGTTTTTGTCAATTTTGTCTTGCAGGAAAATGGGAAGAATGTGAGAATACAGAATGGGTTGAAGATTGGCAACAAAGATCATTAGCACCTACTGACATGCATTTTGAAGATGATATAGTAAATGAAGGCCAGAATGTTACTTTTACATCAGAAGACTATGATCGTATTTCAGACCTCATAGAACCTAGTATGCACAATTTAATTAGATTTTTTTGCGATCTCATGGTTCAATTTATATAATTTGCATATGTACACAAGTGATTAAAGTGTTTTTATACTTTATCTTATCTTGTAGGACATGTTTATGTTGTTATTGCACCTAGTGATAATGATGAACAGACTGAGTATTGGTAGCTAGATGTGTGGAACCTAAGAAAAAAATGACATGTCATCAAGTAGACGATGATGGTTTTGAGTATCCAATCGGGTCTGTTGTTGTAGCTAGCACCTGGCTACATATATACCTAACAAGAAGAAATGGTTTGCCAGCATTTGAAGACTACCAAACTGAAAAGAAGATTTTACACTATTCTCATTTGGTTGTGGCAGAAAATATCAAATTAGAAAGATACAAAGGGAGACCCGCCAATAAGGTATTATGGACAACTTCAATGGACGAGCATGAGACAATCATAGATGCATTGCAAAAGAGAGAGGATGCAGATGGTATAGTGGGATGACTACATTTAAATCAAACACATGTAAATTTTTTCATTATTGTATTATTTGTCTATATATGTACTTATATAATTTAATTACATGTATGTTTGTGTTGTCAATACCAATTTAGAGAACTTATATACCTCTTATTCAAGTCTCAATTATAATTTATGCAAATTTAAATGTAAAAGTGGATCGAACATCAACATCTTGTGCAATTTCACATAGTAAGTACATACAAATTACACATATATATTTACATAGTTCATATACCTTGAATATTAATTTATGTGTTTATTAACATGTGTGTTTTTGTTTTACATTTTTATTTTATAGGACCTCATTTGAAGAGATGCGTTCAACCAATTTTATGTTTCAAATGAGTTCAGTGAACTATAAATATATCATTGACATTGTCTTACATATATTGTGAAATATGTTGTACAAACTAATTCAAAAATGAGATTTTACTTCTATTTGAAAGTTAAAGGTATGTACACTTCATAAATTATTATAAATTAATTGTCAATTTAAGTAATGACCTCCTATTTTGTTCTATTACTTTTACATTCAAGCATGTTTAAATTAATGTTTGTTTGAAGTTTCAAATTACTATTGATTGTAATATTAAAAACAAGTCACTTGCACATGATAATTTAAAGACCATTACTCATTGTATTGATTATATGTTAGATCATTACTCATTGTATTCATTGTATTGATTATATCTTTCATTACCAAACAACACATTAAGATCACTTATGATGTACATTGTTAGGTACGTTATTCATACATGTGTGTCTTAAGGGGACATGGGAGTCCTAATAAGTCATTATGTCTGTTATACGTTATGATAGGTATTCATATGTTTACTAACACATAATAGGTCTTATTAGGTGATAATGAGTCTTACATTACCAAACAACACATTAAGATCACTTATGATACATTGTTAGGTATGTTATCAATACATTTTTTAATCGAGTAGGTCAATTTTATTTGTATGAATTATCTCAATGCATAAATTTGATGTGATATTTATCTAATAATGCTCTATAGATAGTTAAAATTATTGTTCATCTTGCATATATACTTACAAAATGTGTCATATGTTCATGAATAAAATATGTCAAAATAAAGAAAATGGTTTGAATATACTTAAAACATGGTGAAACATAGTAATATATGTACTGCATACGCAAGAATGATAAGAAATCATTAAAAAAATAGTACATGGTCTAACATACATCATAACATGATCTATGAAGTGAAAAAATACATGGTCTAACATATAGTTTTAACTATCCTAACACAAAGTGTACATACATCATAAAAACACAATCTATAGTTGCCAACAAGACCTAATTTATCTAATCAAATGTCCTCTTTGCTCCATGCAAAGAGGACTCAAATGGATCATCATGTGTAATATGATTCGTCTCGTCATGTCAGACACCCTATGAGGTAGATGTATCACCTTGTGTAACATGAGGCACGTCTCATCATGTACTTGCTTAATTGAAATGGGTCTCAAAATCTAGCTTGCAAATAAATTAAATATTCACTACATAATAAAATAAATTATACCACATGAGATGGGTGTCCCTCAGTAACGGGAGGAGGCGCACTATCAAAACTACCAAATGCAGCAGTGGTGAGATCCTGTAATTTACAATACATACATTTTTTTAATTTGATTTTAGAGCATAATGAACTATACATTATGTACATAAATCACAATACTAACCTCAAATGATGATGTAGGTACCTCCATCTGGCTAAGTCTTGTCCTCTCAACAACACTCGTGGTGACGTAGTCCTAAAATTATGGATACGTAAATGTTTAGTCAAAATTAAATACACATAAATATAATTACAAAGTACATAATTTGTACACTACATTTTTTATACACTATAAATTAAACATGTATATATCATACCTGAGTGGTAGTCAATGTCATAGATGTGTCTATAGGTATGCTAGCACAATAATCATAAGATGGAGTCAAAAATAGACTATACCAAGGCCTGTATGGATGAGTATGATATCCATGCTCCTATTCATAAAATCAAAACACATAAAATATATATACATGTGAGTCAAAATTGTTCAGATTATAAGTTAATAATAATGTACATACATAAAAATAATACAAATTATTTGTCTTCAGTCAAAAGTTCATACTGCATGTATTTGAGGTTGTGCCTCAGTGGTAACTGGAGTAGGACTTGTACTAACATCAGTATGTGTAGATGCAGACAATCCCTACAAAATCAAATAAAAAGAAAATATGAGCACATGTTATTAAATTCGAATTTGAATGTACATTTTTACAGTGTAATTCAAAGTGCATACTGTATAAGGGACACCAACATCTGTAGGCCTCAAAAAAAGACTATACTACCTCCTAGGAGGAACATTGTCATCCATCCTCTAGTATTTGAAAAGTACAAATTAATATAGTTAATACAATTACACATATATGTAGAAAGTAAATAATTATGTGCAATTTATATTTATATTGAAATTAAAATTTTACTTGCTGCTCTTGACTCTCTCTAGGCTCTCCCTGTTGCATGAGGTCAACAAATGATGACACATCTATCTCATCACTACCATCACCATGGGCAGCGTATACATCATCATCAAAATCTGCACCCTCAGCATAATGGCCATTGTGTGCTGCACTAGGATCGCTCTAGGGGCCTGTGCATATGCCTCCATAGCTAGTACAAACATGTCCAAGTGGAGGAGCATGTACCGCCTGTGTCCACTGCTGTACTAAATTGCTCGAAAGGGCACTCAAATGTGTAAAAGTAGATGAAATTGCATGATGATGATGAGGAGATGGCACAATAGGTGCAGGAAGAGGTACAAGGGGCTCAGCTCACTTGTGGTTTCTCGTTCTGTCACTCAGCTTTGCCCTAGGCCTATCCTGAGGCATCCCTCTACCAACCCCCTGAAATTCTTTCATATCAAAATAGTTGGGTTTCAAACCCAACTCAAACTCAACCCATAAATTCCTAAGGAAGTACATGGGCACCTCATGATTAGCGTGTGGTGGATGGTCAAATACCATCCACCACCGCTCCCAAAAATGTGCTATTATGTGCGGATGTGTACACTACCTAATGGAAATGCGAGGCTTCTTCTCACTAATTGGTTCACCTGTCTTAGGGTTTACAAAATAATGTTGAAAATTTCCTTTACGTATATGCAGGTTATAAACCTCTCTGTATAATAAGCCTTCAAAGTAGAAGGCACGCATGCTTTCCCTCCATGATCTAAATGAATCGATGTCTAAATCAAAATGATGAATGGAGTCAACCATGCCTTGCATGCTATCTACAAGACGTAGTAGGTGAGGGGGGGTGCCTCTCACATCGGATAGCCTCTATATCACTCATGAGGTCATTGAGGTTATGCCTCATGGTCTCGTAGAGCTCATCCACAGTGGGTGGTGGAGGTGTGGGTGGGGGTGGAGGTGGAGGTGGAGGTGGAGGTGGAGGTGGAGGTGGAGATGGAGGTGGTAGAGGTGGGGGTATGGGAGGGGGAGGGGGTGGCGGTGGGTCCATCAAATATAATCTGCATATATATTTAAACAACATAAAACATAAAACACATCAAAAATACATCACAACATAATACATGTATGACAAAATTACTATTTAATAAAATTTAAATCTAAAATTTATCAACTAGATCTATATAAATGTGCATAGCTTTATTAAAATCATATCAATTAAATAAATAAAGTTAAACACTTAAGTCAAATAAACATTAAATACTAATTTTTTAAGTATGAACTCATTATGGATTATACATGTTCATGTCTCAGGATGAAACAAAGTTAAGATTATGAAAAGGTTATGGTTTACAATTTTGTTATGTTAACAGTTTTCAAGATGGCTAAGCTTAAGATTATTATAATGATTGCAATCCTTTAATGTTAGGGAACTTACCTAGGATTATGGTTTTAGTTAAAATTATATTTACCTATATCGGATATTTATTATGGTCCTAAGATGAGAGTTAAAGTTACAATTATCTAATGAAAGCTTAGAGATAGAATTATGATTTGATTAAAAAATGTTTATGATTGTAGTTTGAATCCTAACTATTATCCGCTTTTTAACATAAGTAGTTTTCTATCAACAACGACACATCCAACATGAAAAAACATTAAATACCAAGGACAAAGGCAAAGACAATTATGCTATATAGAAAGGATAGAACAAACTTCACAATTCTTCAAAGAATCTAAAATCTATCACATGACATTATTGTTGTAAACTAGGTCATATGAAATTCTACAAAAAGTAGTTGGCTGATCAAAAATTGTTCTTGGAAAGGTGTCAAAAATGCTCTTGTCATAGAGCATTCAAATGAGTCAACCTTCTATGCAATCATATGACCATATTACAAACATAATAGAATAGGGAGAAGAACAAAGAGAAAAACCTTGTGTGGCACAAGTACAAATCTCAACACTTAAAATAGGCATCCCCATTAGCTAAGTCACCTAGGGATGAGGGGAATTTTGGGGCTTTTGGGAATGAGGTGACAATTCTACTATATAGAAATGATACGAAAAACTTCATGATTCTTCAAAGAATCAAAATCTAAAACTTAACTCATGCATTATTGTTGTAAACCTGGTCATATGAAGTTCTACAAAAAGTAGTTGGCTAATAAAAAATATTCTCTAGAAAGGTGTCGAAAATACTCATGTCATAGAGCACATGCTAACAATTTCTCCATTGTTGATCAGATGATAGAATTATCAGCAGAAGTTTAGATTACATTGCACACAAACAAGATGTTACAAGAAAACTGGGACAAGACAATGGCACTAATTCTAAAGGTATGTTCTGACTTCTTGTCACATTTTAGAATAACCATGTAAAATTCACCTTTGGCATTTACATTAGAAAGGGGGAAAAGATGTAAAGGTGAAAATATAAGAAGTTGCATATAATGTGTAAAGTATATTGAGTATATATGTATGGGGAAGCACCATCATATTATGTACATATACATGTATTGAGATAAACATCTCTTACAAAAGCAATTTCAGAAGATCTCAAAAATAGAGTATGGCACCAAGTTAAAAACCTTCTTGCAAACTATAAGTGTAGATCATGTTAGGTAATGAACTAATTTACATGTGAACCCTATCCCTAACCATATAATAATCCTAATTCTAATCATAATCCATAATTCATTACCTTATGAAGCTTTGGCTATCCATTTTATTGCCAAAGTAATCCCTTGGCTATCCACAAAATGGTCCTAATAGATTTATATAGAAGACCAAATTGATTTTAATAAAATGAGTAGGAACAAGACAAACTTACACCCAATATTCAAGGAGAGAATATTTTAACATACTTGAATTCTACCAACCAAAGTGAGATAATTAGAGTTCTAGTTGTTGAGTTTTCCAAAGATTTTCTTGTTGATATAAAGACACATTTCATTTATATGTTAGGGTTTACTATAGATGGAATCCCTAGGTACCTAACCACTTAATTATGAAATCTCATCCAATACCATATTTTCTACACAAGGTAGGGGACTCAATATTTAGCCCCAATAAGATAGATGTAGAGACATAAATCTTACTACCCAATACAAAGAAAAGAGGTCCAATTTGATCATTAAATGATTCGTGTTGCATTCTTCTAGCTTAAAAAGAATACAAATATATTATCAACAAACTATGTACATTAGATACTTATTAATTATTTGGAGAGTAGATCCTCTAACTTTTAGAGACAACTGGTTATCTCTAAGGAGATAATGTAATGAGTCAATGTTCAACAATAAAAAATAAAGAGGATGCAAGAGGACACCCTTTCATAATTGATCTAGAGAGTCCTAAAAATTATGATCTAACCCCATTAATTTCTTTACTAAAATCTTGACACCAATCATAAGAGAGGACACCATTTGACATTTAATATCAAGGATGGAGGGCTTGCAACATCATCATAGTGAAACTCCATTCCACCCTTTTGTAGACATTTTCATAATCAATTACTTGAGCATGCCTACACTCTATCCTAGAAATGTTTCTCAACCCAAAGTCTTCCAATAGGTTATAAAGTTCTCCAATATACATAAATATCCTTAACAAAACACTTTTGTGTAGGGTTAATGATCTTGGGTAGGATATCTTCTAGTCTAGAGGCTAAGACCTTGGTAATAATTATTTTGTATGATACGCATTTAGGAGTGTCCTGTCTCTAATTTTTAATGAGATTCTTATCTCCCCTTGGGGATTAATTGATTACTTGACCTAGGGATTTTATGAGCCCTCTGTTGATCACTTGATCAATTTTATGAGCCCTCCATTGATTACTTGACGCAGGGATTTCTCATTACTAATTTTTTGGATGGAGGAGTTGATTTATGATAGAAATGGGTTTATCACTTGGAATAATGAATCTTCATTCTAGGACTGATGGTTCTCATTTTATCCCTATCTTCTAAATCATTTTGAACTATCATCATCTTCTAACCAAAAAAATTGATAGTAAAATTAGGAAAAAGATCTTACTATATATATCACTAGGGGGTGGGTATTTCTTTTTATAGAATAAGGCAATATTTTGTTATGTGGCTTTCCAAAAGGTAATAAACATTTAGGTTACCCATCCAAGGGTCTAGTCTGGGCTCCTACTCGCACTAATGTGGACACCTCCACCTCTTGATGGTCAGGGGGGGTTACTTAATTAGATACCTGATTCGTTCAAGTCTCTTCTAATTTTTTTATGATGTATCATTTTGAGACCTTGATATCAATGTTTAATTAGTTTTAGGATTAGGGTTCAATTTGGCTTGTACTGTTTGATTAGGTTTACATGCTTAGGTTTCAATTAGGACAAGAGTTAATAAATTGAATCAAGTTTTAAAGTGCTAAATTTGGTTTTAGATATAGAATTATAGTTAGAGCTTTTAGATTAAAAACCAACATTAATTCAAAAAGGTTAGATTTGAATTTTGTTTTAAAGTGTTCAATATATTATTGAGTTCTAGTTTAGGGTGATTTGGTTTAGTCTTAAGGTCAACGTTTAACTTGGTTCAATCTTCTAGGGTAATGGTTCAATTTGGTTAATGGTTGGGGAAAGGATTTTTAAGGTTAAATTCAAGGTTTCTACTCTTAAGTTGGGATATATAATTAGGTTAACGATCATGGTTTAATTAAATTTGGTTTACAAGTATAATATTAACTAGTTAAGGGCCAGGGTTACCTTTCAATCTTAGGGTTTGACATTTATAAAATTAGTACTCAAGGTAAGATAGGAAAGTTATTTAATTATTTATATATTACCTGGTGTAGGTTTTAGAAAATTAGATTACTTAGGTTAAGATGATAGTAAGGGTTATGATTAGAGTTAAATTCAATACAAATTGACATTATAGAACTAATCCTAAATGACGCCCAGCCAAGGGATCCAAAGAACTAATCAAAAGGTTTACTAAGAAAGCAATAACATACATACAATAATTTACATTTATAAAAAACATAAGAGATTGCATTCCTAAATGAGCACATTTAAATTTCATTTTAAAATAATTATAAACTACTAAAAGTAAAATAAATAACACATCCACATGAAAGTTCATATTAACTACTTCAGTTCAATCTATTTAAATAATTTATATGCATTTGTTCTAAATGCCACTTGGAAAATTAATTCAGAATGCACAATCATCCACTGTACATGTCATAGGGTATGAAAGGCTCAAAGAATATACACTTATAAAATAGTTTACATCATCCATTTTCGATCCATGAAACAAAGTACAATACAATTTAAGTAAAATCATTTTAAATACTATAAGTTTTTTGTTTGGATCCCTTGGCGGGCTATTATGTGATTAAGTATTTTATATATGTTTAGGGTTTTATTTATATGGTTAGGTCGAGATTATAGTTTAAACAATGAATTTAGGTCAAGGTTATAGTTAAAACAAGGTCGAGGTTATATGGTTTTAGGTCGAGGTTATAGTTAAAACAAGGTCGAGGTTATACGGTTTTAGGTCGAGGTTATATATATTTGTAAAATTACATGTTTAAACAATAAATTTACATCTAATCTAATCATTCAACATTGTAATAAATACATAAATTAAATACATTTCAAAACATCTAAAATAATAATTTTTTAAATAAACATTTACGAAAGTATATTTTAATTAACAAATACAAAAATTTAAACATTTAAGTTCATTAACAATGTAAATTTACAATTTTATGTACATATTAAAAGTGAAAAAACAATAAATTAACATACATATTAAATTGAAAATTGAAAAAAATAAAGTAAAATAGTATAAAACATATTAAAATACCTGTGTATCGAAAACTAGTAGCAAGGGGGTAGTCGGTAGGGCTGAAAAATGGGCTCCCATATGCGTCTCTAATCAAGCTCCCATTTTTAAGGTCATTAAAATGACCTCAAAAATGCCAAAAAAGTGCTTATATAAACTTTTACAAATCGGGTACCCAATTTTTTAAAACTCGAGTACCTGATTCTTAAAAAGGTGGGTGCGCGATAGTTAAGCGGCTCAGGCACCCGATCTATTTTAAATATCAGGTACCCAATTTATAAAATTTGGCTCGGGTGCCCGAAGTGTAATTTTAGAAATGGGTACCCAATTTTTAAAAAATTGGGTACCCGTTTCTAAGAAGTACAATTCTGCGGATTTGACTTTCGCAGAATTGCGATCCAACTTCTTGCGGTCACCCTCACACATGTACAAGTTGCAACCTTACATCTCTCTATACTCACTCAAAAACCAAAACTTTTCACCTTAGATGATGCACTTCACGTCAACCTACACGACATGATACAAACCTACATGACATGATACAACATCACCTAAACTTACTGACTCATGACACTATTGCCTAGCCTGCTCCCATGGCTTCCAAGCCAGCTTGCCACACTATTAATACATTACTCATCCAAAAATCCTACACTTTACCATTCCATATGGTCCCTACCTTTTCCACATTCTAAATTACTCAATGCATGCCCCCATTTCACCATTCCATGTAGCCACTTCATTCTCCTCAAACCCAAACCATGTAATTTCTACACCACAGTGTCTCAAGCAGCCCAATTGTTGCACCTCTGACTTGCACAAGACAAATCCTACTCCACACCATGTCTTGTAGCCTAAACCAATTCTCTTCAAGCCCCATACCAAATGAGTACATACCCCTCACAATTACATACAACCCATTTCCAATCTTCTCCATGCAATCCCTTGATTTCACCTCAAATAATGTCATACACACCATCCTACTTCACATTGAGACTAACCACTAAAGCCACCCTGTAACTCAACCTTATTACTCCTTAGAGTTGTGCCAAAAAAATTCTATGCCTCATGGATCCTTAGAGCCCATCACTTTCACCTCATAATTATGCCAAATAGATCCTACACCACACTACTCCTCTTAGCCCATCTGCACTTTGGTCTTAAATATACCTAGCATTGCCATCTTTACTTAGGTTTCTCTTTGATGAACCCACAAAACCTTGTTGCACTATATCCATCTCTACATCATGGTCTTGTGATACCATGCCACATCTCAACTTCACAAGCCAAGCTCCATTGGTGAAACTACTTCCAACAATGTTGATATCAACTCACCACAAGCTACATATAAATTTGATAATCTCCTTTATATCCTAGATGCCAACTCTATGAGTTGGTGGTACAAACCAAAGCTAATCTATCAAAGATCCATGATTTGATGCCCACTCCCAATGAGTTGGAGCAACACAAAGCCACACTCTGACCAGATCACGCTATAATATCAATTGTCACAATGATGAATTTAGCTCATGCCCATGATTACCCTTCTCCCTTAGAATATCCAACCTCACATAACACTGGTGATCACTACTACAAACTCCCCTTCTAGTCCAACAATTTTTGTTCACTTAGACTATGCCTTAATCTTCATCATGTGTACATGCACCTGACTACCTTAACATACACTACTGTGAAGTAGAAGCCCATGTTGAACCACCATGATTCTACTTTGTTTGTTTCACCATACATACTTCCTCAAGCTCCAAGATCTACTCTTGTTCAACCCAAGCCTCGACATCCCCCATAAGAACACCTTACTCCAACACTAGGAATTTCTAATCTCAACTTGTTGACTCTCTTGATCACCTTTGATCACCACTACATGAATCCTTGACTGCCCAAAACTATTGTAGCTCCCTCTTCTCAACTATGCATGCTACCTAAGATATGCACTACACCACTACATCAAAACTCACCTTGACTCCCTTGCTAAAACACAAACACATATATATAGAGGGACAAAACACATATAAAGGGATTTACAAAATGTACAAGCCTGGCTACTTCTGATGGAAAGAAAAATACCTTCTGTAGAAGTACTGCTTCAAGAATTGTCCATGAATTGGTAAGTCAAGAATATAACTTGACAGTTCTTTTAAAATATAGAATTTTCACCCTACGAAGAATCAATCAAATAAGGGCCTAACCAAATAGGATCAAATTTTTCATGTTTACCTTTACCCTCAATTCTTGAACACCACATTAAAACTAAATCTTCAAATTCAAATTTTCTTGCCACTGCTTTCCTGCCATATAAATTCTTGGCTTGCAACTGCAACTTTACATTCCTATTAGAGGCTTCTTTCCTAGTTTCTATGAGTCCTACCAATTCATCCATTCTCTCCTACATAGCATCTATGATATCATCATCATACATTTGAATGAAATTGTATAAGCCCATTAGGTTTTTATGAGGCATTCTAGCTTGGATTCCATATACTAAGTTAAAAGATGAAACACCTATTTCCTTCTTGAAAGTCACTTTGTCAGCCCATTCTACTAAATATAACTTTGAATCCCATGCTTTCTTATTTCCTTCCAAATTCCTCTTAATGACTTTCAACAAGATTTTATTTGTAGATTCATCTTACCTATTTCCCCATGGATGATATGGGGATAATGTTGATCTTATAATACCATACTTGTCACAAAAATTGATAAATTGTTCTGACTTGAAGCACATGGCATTATCAGTCACAATTCTCTCTGGACAACTAAATTTGGTTATGATGTTATTTAACAGAAAATTATTTACTACTTCAGTAGTAGCATTCCTAGCAGGAATAGCCTCTACCCATTTTGTAAAGTAGTTTGTTGCAACTGATATCCATGAGTAACCAACACTACATTCGTTTGAAATCTCACCTATGAAATCCATTCCCCATTGCTGAAAATGTGTTTGTACTTCCACTTATTTCAAAGGATTATTCCTAGAGAATTTTAGATTTTTAACAAATCTTTGGCAAGAGTAACACTTTCTAACCAAAATTTGTGCATCTTTGAATAAACTAGGCCACCAGAAACCATCTCTCATTATCTTGTGAGTAGTGGTCTTTGCCATGTAATGACCTCCACATACTCTTGAGTGCATATCAGTGAGCATTTTCTCTGATTCTTTTGGATCAATGCATTTCAAGAGTACCCCTTCAAAATTCCTCCACTAAAAACTCCCATTAACAATAACATATATAGTGACATGTAACTTAATAATTCTCCTTTCATTATATGTCAAATGGGGTGCGGCTTCCATATGTTGTAAGTAATGTATCACATTTTTATACCAGTCACATTGGTCTATATCGCATATGTCTGACCTGAGATTTTCACATACAAGATTTATCTAATTTGCATCTAAATTAGACTAAGCCATCAATTTTTCTAACCCTTGGCCTCTTACCAATTTTTTGATTTGGATTTCAATGTTAAATTCTTGAATCCTATTTACCCATCTACACCTTTTGTCTGATACCTCTTGCTGAGAGAATATATCCTTAACTATTGCACCTGGCACAAATGCAATAACTGTGGCACCAACTAAATAGCATCTAAAAGATTTTACATCTCTGACCAGAGCATAAGCCTTCTTTTCATTTATTTCATACCTTAATTCTGTAGGTTGGAGGGATTTTCTTAAAAACGCAATTCTTTGCTCATAGCCTTCTTTATTTTTCTGAAGAAAAACTATTGTGGTGGTATGAATGAGGAAAAGGAGAATATATGCATGGGCTTTGCATAATCTAGTGTCCTAAGGACTCTTGTATTTTTTATAGCATTTTTAATTTCTTGGAAAGCAATAGTAGGTTCACCTTCCCAACTAATGGTTGCTCCTTTCTTGAGCATCTTGGAGATTGGTCTACTAATCTCAGCAAAATTAGTTACAAATATCCTTAAGAAATTTACCCGTCCAAAGAAAGATTGCATCCCTTTGACATTTTTGGGCATAGGAACTTTGTCAATTGTTGCCACTCTTTCAAGATCAATTTTAACTCCTTCTTTAGATACTATGTGACCAAACAATTTTCCTTCTGTTACTCCAAAAGTACATTTTTTTGGGTTTAATGAAACCCCATATTCCAAGGCATTTATAAAAATCTTTTCTAAATGTCTACAATGGTCCTCATCCTTTTTTGAGTATGCTTTGAGATCATCTTGATAAACAACCATGAATTTATCAATATACTCCTTAAATGCTACATCCATAGCTCTTTGAAATGTTGCTCCTCCATTTATTAGACCAAAGGGCATACTGACATATACATAAGTTCCCCAAGGAGTTGTAAACATTTTTTTGAATTCTCTTTCTCATCAACTAGTAACTGATTAAATCCCGAGAAATCATCCATCATAGATATTATCTATGAACTAGTGACTTGCTGCAACATGGCTTCCATATTGGGTAATCCATAGTTGTCTTTCAAAGATGTAATATTTAATTTCCTAAGGTCAACACACAACCTAATACCACCATTCCTTTTTTTGACTGGTACTAGGTTTGACATCCATGAAGAATGTCTGATTGGTTTGATTATCCCCCCATGCCTGAGCTTCATAAGTTATTCCTACATTTTGGGGGCTAAGGTGGAATTTCAAGGACTTTTCTTTTTCCTAAAAGGCTTAACATTCTCTTTAAGGGGTATGACATGTTGAAAAAGATCCTCCCTATAATCCTTAAGGTCATCATAAGACCATGCAAAAATATGCCTAAATTTCCTTAGTAGATCAATCAATGACTTCCTAATTGAAGGGGATAAATTCTTACCAATGTATACTTTTTTGGGAGATTCAACTATGCCAAGGTTTATTTCTTTAAACTCATGTGGCTTCTCATCTTTGATGTCTAAATGCACCCTATCCTAATTACAAAAGACACTTTCCAGTACCACCAATCCTTTGGGTACCTTGTTGGTCCTTAGCTACAGAATTTCTTGACCAAAAATGGTTTCCTTTCCATCTACTATTTCAACCAATGCACTATAGTCCAACTCTTGGCCATAGTACTTATCCTCATTTAGAAGGAAATTTAAGATGTCTTTGTCATCTTCAAAAACATGCCAATTTTCTACATTGTCAAGGATAGATGGCCTATTATGCATCTCAATTGTAGACACACCAGCAAATGATATATCACTAGGCTTAATTGCTACATTAGCGAACAAGCCAGCCATCTTGTTTTTGCTCCTATCCATCCAAGAAATTCCAAAAGCATCAAATACTTCAATTTTGTCCCAACCAACATTCCTATACTATTTTAGCCTCTTATTCTTGGAAGCACATGTCTCCCTAATTTGAGACACAACTAGTTTTGAGTCACCAATAACAAGTAGTTTCTTAATTCTATCATTTGCTGCCACTTTTAATCCTAGTAAAAGTACCTCATACTCTACAATGTTATTAGTAAGAGGATTTTCTAAACTAAAGAAGCTTGACAATGCTAATTGTAAACAATGTCAATTAGGAAAGATGACTAAGTCTAATTTCAAGAGAAAAACATATACTACTATTGATATTTTAGAATTGGTTCATACTGACCTATGTGGACCCATTAATGTTAAAAGTTACTATGGAGATCAATATTTCATTCTATTTGTACATGACTATTCTAGAATGATGACTATGATGTTTCTTCGAGCTAAATATGATACTTTTCAGTTATTCAAGTGGTATTTAGCCAGAGTTGAAAAAGAAACATGAAAGATTCTGAAGTGTTTGAGATCTAAAAGAGATGGTGAATTCATCTCACACGAGTTCAATACATTCTGCAATGACAGAGGAATCAAAAGATAGATGTCAGCTCCAAGGACCCCTCCTTATAATGGGATATCTGAAAGGAGAAACAAATCAATAATGCACAATGCAAGAACATTAATGATGGAGAAGAATGTATCATAGAAATATTGGAGAGAAGCAGTTAATACAATTATATATACCCTGAATAGAGTTCAAGTCAAGAAAGGCACAAATGTACACCTTTTGAACTATGATATGGTTATGCTACTAATCTTAAATATTTCAAAATCTTTGGTAGTAGATGCTATATACTAAAAGATAATGGGAATAGAAAGCTTGATGCAAAAAGTGATGAAGGCATATTCCTAGGTTATTCCACTAAAAGAAAAGCTTATAAATATTTAAATTCTAACACTAACAAAATAGTGGAAAGTGCAAATGCGAGAGTTGATGAGTTTGTAGAAAAAGGTAATACTTCATGTAATGAGTAACCTAAAAACTATAGTACATTCATCTATGTGGATGATGATGCTTCCAACACTTAAAGTGAACAAACAAGTCAAATTGCAAGTTCCCATAAGATAGGAAGTGATGGAGTGAAAATGTAAATTTTTGAACAACAATGAGCAAGTGATGAGCAACAAACTAAATAGGTCGAGTCATGGACATGCATCACTGACCATCAGATAGAAAATGATGAGAATTCACAACTTGAACCAAAACTAGAACAAGGAAGAGGAAATGAGCTTGGAATTATTTTTCTAGATGAACCTAAAGAAGAACCAAGAAGGAAACTATCTTTGTTAGACAAATATGTGAGAAGACATCATAAACCTGATCAAAAAATTGGAGATGTTGAATCTGTTGGAATATTCAAATATGGAAAGAATACTTATGAGAGGGGGGGGGGGGGGGGGGGGGGAGGGGGGGGGTGGGTGTGAATCAGAAGTATCACACTTTAACCAATAAAACTCTTTTAAGTGGAAGTAAATTGCATGCACGTAAATACATCAAGTAAACATGAAACTAAGACATGTATAAATAATACATAACACTAGAATTTGGTAACCCAAAAACCCTCCAGGAATAAGAAGGTAAAACTGGGGTGGGGATGATACCCACAAAAATTACTGCAGCAATATTGTTCAACCACTTATGATGGTTTGCCCTGTTAAAGGCTTTACACTGTGTCAATAGTGACCTGGTTAGAGGATTTACAAACACTTTACATGAAGTGTCACCCTGTTAAAGGATTTAATTACCTATTTAAAGGATCTACGAAATAGCTGTTAAGCTAACCTATCACCATAAGATTTTCATTCTAATACAATTGCTAGAAAGTATTAGGTACAATGAACCTGATAGATTACAATCCTTGATTGCTGAATGTAGGCACTTGTTCCACTTTCTTTGATCTTGATCCTTTGTGATCTGATAACCCTTGTTCTGAAAGTAGATTTCCTTATACACCCTTGTATATCCGCTCGTATATTTTACAATGAAATTTTGTCTTCCTTATAAAGACATTTGAGGATTTAGGGCTAGGTATGGATCTACGATCCATATTCAATCTCTATTTTCCACTCATTGTTTGCACTTCTTCCATTGGTTGCATGCCTTCATCATTTTTCTTATTGGATGCATGTAGATTGCATAGGAAAGATAAAAGATTTGATCTTATCATTTAATCCTTCCAGATTTACCTTATGTCGACTACAAAAACTGTTTGCATCATAGTTTGTGCAATTACAAACTCTTATGCCGATATTCTGAGTTACTTAGCTCCTGAAGCATTACTGATGCTCGACACATGCTATTTCCTAGATAACTCGGCACCTAAACAAAACTGGCTTACTCGGCACTTGTTTCATTTCTGTATTAATTAGCATCATCTATGACTCGACACTTGAATATCACTCAACACTTTATTTTGCTCGGCACTTAAAGTCATTCGGCACTTTATTTTGCTCAGCACTTAAAGTCATTCGGCACTTGAACTTTACTCGGTACCTGAAGATCATTCAGTACCTGAAGTCTTTCCTAACTCAGCTCATGTTGTGTCTCAGCATTCATGGTGTACTCGGCTCCAATATAGAAAGTAGGTAAGTGTATTGGCACTCAAGTGTCAAAAACCATTATGAAGTTAACAATCTCCCCCTTTGACATGAGTGACAAAAACACTTAACTGACCTTATGAGTACATTTACTAATATGTTTGGTATATACAAAGTTTAAGGAAAACTTGATCAAAATTTGTAACTTACAATATATACCTCAAAAATTTTGTAACTCCCCTTGAGTTGATTGTGCCATTATCTGTATATCATGCTCCTCGTATATCATACTCCTCCTTTTATCTTTTCTCCCCCATTAATTCATCTTCATAATATCTGTATCTCCCCCTATTATATCTCTTTTTCTTCCCCCCCTTTTTTGACACTCATGCCAAAGAATGCTTAAGGGTTAAGACCATATTTAGCCAAAAATGTGTTGTTTACCTCCATAATCATCCTGAGAGCTGCATTCCAATTGTTTAAAGCAATTTCTAGTGACTTATGCTGGATGGCAGTCTCTGCAGCAAGATTAATAAGTCCATCTAATGTAGAAAGATTAGGGTCTTTCTTGAGAACAGTTTCAGCATAGACTTGCTCTTTATGGAGTATTTCTAAATGTGGGGTAATGGAGGACTAGAGCTATATCAATTTTGCCTTGATATTGGCCTCTTCTGTTGTTAACACAGCTATTTCCTTTTGAGTGTGAAGCGTCTGGGTAAAATGCTTCTCACTTTGAGCTAGATCTTTAGGTAGCTACATGCTAGAAATATTTAAATTTCTTTCCAAGCTCATTTTCTTTTGGCTAGTCTCCTGTGTGAAGTATGAAAAGTCACACAACTTTTTGTACAATGAGAATATATTCTCAAGTACCTTTTTCACTTTGTCAATTAGCTTTGCCAATTCAATCTAGGAAAGTGCAATTTGACTTGATATTTGCTCATTTACTTTTCCTTGAAATTTTCTTTCAGACCATTCCATAAGTTTTGCATTTGTCTATTGGTCTTCATTTGTCACCTGGTCAACAATATCTGTCAATTGCTCCATGATATGCTTTGACTCATCTAGTGATTGCAAACTGAAGGCATCCATAAAGATGTCCTTAATCTCATGTAGTGTTTGTTTTTGTTTATACTCCTTCCTAAGTATCTCTTGTCTTTTTCTCCTATTTAGTGCTTCCTGCACCTCATTTATTTGATCAATGGTTATTGTTTTTGAGTCATAGCCTGGTATGACTATCTCCTCATCTAATTCAGGGTCTCCATAGTGAAGTACCCTTGCAAATTTTGTAGTACTAGATGTTGGTACAGATATTTGCAATGGCTGGTGTGAAGGAGTTCCCGAGGTAGGCAAATTTATCAATGTTTGTATTGCCTCCTGCTCTTTAGGGGTTTCCACTGTTTCGTCCTCCTGTTGTCTTCTATCTTGATCAATTATGGTAATATTAGGAAGTGCACCTTATGTTTGTGCTGTAGGATCAGATGTAATAGTCTATCATGTTTGTTCTATTCCTTTTTCTTCAGTTGCACTCGGCTTCTGTATTGTAGTATTAACTATGCCTGTTGAGATAACTATTGGCATTTGAAGTTGACTACTAGTAGCTGTAGAGATGATGGAAGGTGGTTCTTGTGGATTCACCTTATCTCTAACTATGCTTTCAACTAGTTTTTGCAATTTATCCATACTGACCAATACTGGATCTGCACATAATATTACTTGTTGTGTAGATTGGTCAAGGATTCTTTTGAGATCTTCTGCAATTAATGGATTGATATTCTAACTAGAAGTATCAGGAACATCAATAATAGTTACAGTTTCTGTAGGTGTGATGGATACTTGAGGAGGGCTAGAGGGTGGAAATTGTGTGTCTTGCACACTTTGATCTGGTTGCTACTCTTGCTCAACTATAGCCGTTATATCTTGTCCTTGTGTCTCTTCCTCCTCTCCATATTTCTTTTCTTCTTCCTTCTTCTCTTCTTCTACTTTCTTTTCTTCTTCTACCTTCTCTTCTTCTTCTACCTTCTTTTCTTCTTCTACTTTCTTTTCTTCTTCTACTTTCTTCTCTTCTCTCCTTTTTCTCCTCTCTTCTAGTGGAGCAGTAGCTTCTTCCTTGTATTCTTCTTCAAGAAAATCTTCAATCTTCATGTACAAGTTTTTCCATGATTTCATTGTTCTTTGAACAATTTCTTCCATCCTATTTTGGAGTATGAAGAATGTCCTGTATTTAGGTGTAAACCTATTATTATGCCTTTTGACTACTTTCTTTACTTGTTCCCTAGTCAAATCCAACAATACGCTTGCTAGGGTTGATCCCCTCATCTCCTTCTCTATTTTCAAACAAAAATGCCATTTGTCTTCTACAATTTTAGATAGTTCTTTTGGCAATTGTCCATCTAGTTCAAGTGGAGTGTACTTAAACTATGCCATCATTCCATAAACTATTTCTTCTATCCTATTTTGTTCTTCTTTAGTAAACTTATTGAAATCAACTTTATTTAAGTTGCTTAAATCACCATTTCCAATCTTTTTACATAAAATATCAACTGAAGAATGGCTTACCTTTTCAGATTGATCTTCTTCATCAATATCAGGTTGAGCCACATATCTTCTTCTTTTCCTCGGCTCTTCCTGTGTTTTCTTGATTTCCTTCTTCTTTGTAACTTCCTCTTTAACCTTTTGAGTGGAGGCCCTTGTTGTAGCTCGTTTTGTAGGCTTTTGAGGTGATGGCATGGTAGATTTCTTTGGTTTTTGCTGAGTTGAAGGCTGTTCTGTTGCCTTTCTTTTCTTTGACTCAGCTTCAGTTGGTGCTTCACTGGCTTCTTTGTCTTCTGCACCTTCCTCCTTGTCTTCACCCAGTCCTTGAGTTAATTCCATTGGGCCTTGTTCTTGCTCATCTTCATCATCATTGTAATCTTCTTCTTCTTCTGCTTCAGCCTCAATTTCTTCACCAAATTTCTTCTTAATCTTCTTTAACAATTTATCTTTCTTCTTTAATGTGGAAGTAGTCTTTAATTCCATGTTTATTTTTGACCTTACTACATCATAAGTGCCAAAATGTGGAGCACTTTTATCTGTTTCTTTTGCCAATAATGCAGTTATTGCTGCAGATGCCTCATCAACATTAATTTCGTATCCAAAAGGCCTTAGCCATTTCACTCTTGGAATTGCTGATTGGATGTATGTGAAGTCAATATCAACCAAGAAACATATATCATTAACACGTTCTTCTACTAAAGAAATTGGTCTTCTCACCCTTTGTTTCATAGATTTCTTGAAATCTTCAAAATAGCTTGTCATCAGGGTATCAAAATTTTCTCCCATTTGTTCTATATATTCATTGATTAGGGTAATGATTATTCTATCATTCCTCCATGTCACTTTTCCAAAAGAGGGAAACTCATTTTGAACATAGGAGAATATACAAACTAGAATTGCTCCAAATTTGCATTGTGTATGCTTTGTCCTTCTTATGGCAGCCAGGTTTTCATTAATCTGTTGTAGTTGTAGTTCTGCAAGATCATAAGTATGATCCTTTTTCACCAATTTGTAGCCTACATCTACTGCAATACATGGTACACTGTTGAGTCTACTAGATTGGTAGAACTTATGGGTGATGACTCTAACAGCAAATTCAACTAGAGGATCCTGTATGGTGTGAATTTTCATTCCTCTCTTGTTCCACTGAGCACCAGTGTTCTTTTCAATAACCTCCTTCGATTCACTTCTCAAGGTTTTGAACCGATCTAGGGTTGGGTACCCTATTCCTCTATGTATGATTTCTTTGGTTAATTTGATGGGAATATCTTCTAACCACAGATTACCACCATGAATTCTGCTCGGCACAAGTCTAACCTATTCTATCTTGAATACAATGGGAAAGCTCAAAACTCAGGTCAAACCCTTTCTTTCAAAAATTTTGAATTCATCTTTTAAGACTCCATCTACGCACAATTTCTCATAGGCTTGCCTTATTTCCATATCTTCTAGGGCACCTATCTTACAATTGTAGCATTTCCTAACATCTTGAACCATTACAACTTTTGGGGGTATTTGGGAGAGAACTCCGGCTAGGTCATTTTTGTATGCAACTTCAAGTATAGGATGAAAATCAGGTTGCTTGACCTCATTTGACACTAACTAAACTTCAAATGACTCTTTGTCCTCGGTTTTCTTGGAAGTTGATGCCATTTATGCAAACTAGGGTTTCCTTTTTACAAAATATAAAACTATGTAGCTCGGCACAAATGAAAAATACCTCAAGATCGATGAAAAAATGTTGAGGGATGTTGCAATCTGCTTGAAAAGCTGGATTCTTTGCTGTGAAGTTGCTCTACTCTTTTTCTCTTCTTTGCTTCTTGATCACGATGAGTAAAACTGATTAAAATCATGATAATATACCCTATTTTTATTGCATTAAATGCTCAACTGCCAACTTAGCTTCTAAAGAAATTTTAACCTAACTCGGCATCAGTTATCAACTCAATCACTGTTAGGAGCTCAACATGTGTTGGAGTTTAACTCGACATCCAAAGATAGCTTGGAAACATCATTTAGATTTTGTCTTGACATCTTGTCTCATGCAGATTTATACTTTGCATAGCTTCTTTGTCTTGGGACTAATGTGTGATATAGCTTTGTATATCAGTCCCGTATACTTCTCATGCTTAGTTTGATGAAGTGTGGTCACTTGACCCATTGGGTGAAGTGATCCCTCCACTTGATGTGTAGCACTCATCTTTGTTTTTCCAAGTTTTATTCATTTACCCTCTTATATTTTCAACATCAATCTTTTCTTTGCCCTTATTTTCTTCAGTCTTGGGTGCCTTTGACCTTATAGGACAATTTTTGCTGGTATGACTAGTTTTTAGACAACTGAAACATGTGGTTTGGTTCAACCATCTCTTGTAGTTCCCTTTGAAATGTGTCCTTATGCAGTTCTGGGGTATATGTCCATTTTATTGACAATAGTGACAGCTATACCTGATGTTGTAATCCCAATGATAATGACTTTCATTCCCTTTTGATTTTGCTAGTTGATTTGATGTCCATATAGGCTTTGATCTGCATTCAAATGCTCTATGTCCATACTTTTTACAATTATAACAATGCCCATCAAATCTCTGAGTCCTTGTGATATTGGATCTGCAATCTTGTGTCATATGTCCTTGCATGTTGCACTTGTGACAAAAACTCTTACTCTTGGGTGTGTTTGATTGATTGAATCTTCTACTCCTGCAAACATTAGCAGTATGCCCCTTCTTATTACAGTAATGACAAGTGGGTTTTGAATCCTTACCTTTGTCACTTCTTTGTTCAGCACTCTTTGATGATTCCCTAACTTTAGTGTTGTTGTATCCAAGTCCTGATGTATCATGGGCATATCTTGGGAATTTCATCAATTGTTCAAAATACTTGATGGCTTCACTTGACTTGTTGAGATTCTCTGCTACCTCTTCTTCTCTGTTCAATTCATTATGCATTTGTTCATTTTGCATCTTCAAAGTAGAGATCTCAATATCTTTCACATTGAGTTCATGATGAAGGTTCATCATTTGGACAAGTGTATCCATCTGCATGTTTGAGATCCTTGTCAATTCAATACATTTTTCCAAGTCTATTTGCAAGATTTCTTTTGTCATTTTCCATCATGAATTTATCCTCAACCACTCTTTTCTTTTGTTCAATAATTTCACATATCATTATGGCCTGTGATTCATGTTTCATCTTGAGAGATCTTATCTCCTCTTCTTGAACTTTGTTTTTCTCCATCAGTTCTGCTATTGCTGCATCAAATTCTTTAGTGTCTCCATTGGCAAACACTTGTGTGGTATCAACCTCCTTGTAGTGTATATCATTTTCAGCTATGGCTATCTCCTTTCTTCTCTTTAAAGATTTTCTTAATTCCACTCCTTCTTCCTCTACTTTTTGTAGAGCGAGATGCACATCAATCACTTGGTTTTCAATGATCTTTCCAAGTTTGAAAACTTCCATCTTTAGATCTTTTTCTCCAAGCTGTCAAACTTTTCCTTGTGAGAACCTGGAAGCTCTGATACCAATTGTTGGAATATTCAAATATGTAAAGAATACTTATGAGAGGGGGGGGGGGGGAGTGAATCAGAAGTATCACACTTTAACCAATAAAACTTTTAGGTGGAAGTAAATTGCATGCATGTAAATACATCAAGTAAACATGAAACTAAGACATGCATCAACAATACATAACACTAGAATTTGGTAACCCAAAAACCCTCCAAGAATAAGAAGGTAAAACTGGGGTGGGGATGATACCCACAAAAATTACTGCAGCAATATTGTTCAACCACTTCTGATGGTCTGCCCTGTTAAAGGCTTTACACTATGTCAATAGTGACCTAGTTAGAGGATTTACAAACACTTTAGATGAAGTGTCACCCTATTAAAGGATTTAATCACCTATTTAAAGGATCTACGAAATAGTTGTTAAGCTAACCTATCACCATAGGATTTTCATTCTAATACAATTGCTAGAAAGTATTAGGTACAATGAACCTGATAGATTACAATCCTTGATTGCTGAATGCAGGCACTTGTTCCACTTTCTCTGATCTTGATCCTTTGTGATCTGATAACCCTTGTTCTGAAAGTAGATTTCCTTATACACCCTTTTATATCCTCTCGTATATTTTACAATGAAATTTCATCTTCCTTATAAAGACATTTGAGGATTTAGGGTTAGGTATGGATCTACGATCCATATTCAATCTCTATTTTCTGCTCATTGTTTGCACTTCTTCCATTGGTTGCATGCCTTCATCGTTTTTCTTATTGGCTGCATGTAGATTTCATAGGAAAGATAAAAGATTTGATCTTATCATTTAATCCTTCGAGATTTACCTTATGTCGACTACAAAAATTGTTTGCATCATAGTTTGTGCAATTACAAACTCTTATGTTGATATTCTGAGTTACTCGGCTCCTGAAGCATTATTGATGCTCGACACATGTTGTTTCTTGGATAACTCGACACCTAAACAAAATTGGCTTACTCGGCACTTGTTTCATTTCTGTATTACTCGGCATCATTGGACTCGACACTTAAATATCACTCGGCACTTTATTCTGCTCGGCACTTAAAGTCATTCGGCACTGTATTCTGCTCGGCACTTAAAGTCATTCGGCACTTGAACTTTACTCGGCACCTGATCTTCACTCGGCATCTGAAAGCTACTTGGAACCTAAACATCACTCGACACCTAAAGTCTTTCCTAACTTGGCTCATGTTGTGGCTCGGCATCCATGGTGTACTCGGCTCCAATATAGAAAGTAGGTAAGTGTATTGGCACTCAAGTGTCAAAAACCATTATGAAGTTAACAGAATCAAGTGTTATGACAAGAAGAAAACTCAAAGGTGACACATGCTTATTATGTGAGTTTGAGCCCAAGACAATAAAAGATGCTTTAGAAAATGAAGATTGGATTCAGGCAATGAATGAAAAAAAAATTGACTAGATTGAGAAGAACAATACTTGTAACTTAGTGCCAAGACCTAAAGAAAAAAATTGTATTGGGACAAAGTGTGGTTTTAAGAACAATCTCAATGAAAATGGTGAAGAAACAAGACAAGACAGGTATGCAAGGGTTATGCACAACAAGGAGGAGTTGATTATGGAGATTTTTTTTCTCCTATAGCCAGACTTGAAGGAGTCATAACTCTACTTGCATACTTAGCCGACAAGAATTTCAAGATATATCAAATGGATGTCAAAACTGCATTTTTAAATGGTATACTGGAGGAAGAAGTATACATTGAACAACCTAAAGGATTTGTAGATCCAAACAAAAGGATCATGGTATGTAAACTGAACAAAGCTCTTTATGGATTGAAGCAAGCCCCAAAATCATGGTATGAAAGGCTACATAACTACTTAGTGAAAATTTATTTTGAAAGGACAAATGATAACATCAACTTATATTTGAAGAATGGTAAGAACAATGAAGTACTACATTATCTGAGATATTTGTTGATGATATCCTATTTGGAGGAAGAGAAGCATTATGTAAATCATTTGCAGATGAAATGAAAAAGGAATTTGAAATGTCTATGTTTGGTGAAATCAAATTCTTTGTTCGATTACAAGTATGTCAAATGAAGTTTGGTATTTTCATTTCACAACCAAATACATCAAGAAAATATTAAATACTTTTGGTATGAAAGATTTAAGGCCAGTGAGTACACTTATTTCTATAGGACATAAGCTAGCTAGACTAATGATTCTACTAATGTGAACCATACCCTATAGAAATCCATGATAGGAAAACTACAATATGTTGTTCATAGTAGGCCAAATATTGCTTAAGCAGTTGGGATAGTTGCTAGACTTTTAGCAAATCCTAAAGAGAATCATATGATGGCTATAAAAATGATATTGAGATATTTGAAAGGTATAGAAGACTATGGATTGTATTACAAGAGAAGTCATAGATTTGAACTAAAGGTTTTCACTAACTCATATTGGGTTGTAAATATTGATGACAAAAAAAGCACTAGTGGAATTGCATTATTTCTAGGAAAGAGATTGGTGCCATGGACAAGCAAGAAGCAAAAATGTATTTCCCAATCAATAGCTAAAGTTGAGTATGTGGCAGTTGTAGTGGATTTTTCAAACATAATGTGGATTAAGAAATTGTTGAAAGGTATGCAAGAAGAGATTACAAATCCAATAGCTATCTATTGTGCTAACACAAGTGTTATCAACATTTCAAAGAATCCATTAATGCACACTAAGACAAAGCACATTGCTATCAAGTATCACTACTTGAGAGAATTAGTTCAAGAAAAAGAAGTGAAGCTAGAATACATGAATACATAGGAATAGATTGTTGACATATTCAAAAAACCATTACCCAAAGATGCTCATGAATATCTTAGAGGTAAACTAGGGGTGATTCCCCTAACTAAAGCTACCTAAGAAGGTAAGTTGCATTGCATCACATGTGTTAATCATAACATTCTAAAAAGTGGTGCAATACGACTCTACTTTGGGACATGCCTAAGATAGAATACTTCAATACTACATAAATAGATCAGTCATTGATAGATTACAAGTATTAGCCAAACATGCAAAATCTACATAATTTAGATGTATAAAGAGTTTGAAGCTGAGAGAGCTACACATCTTTGGCATTGTTGTCAAAGAGGGAGAGATTAATAAGAATTAAAATCTAAGGAGAGATTACATATTAAGGGAGAGATTATTGAGAAAAGGAGTTAAGATCAACCTCAGAGGAAGTTTTTAGAATAATGATGATAGAGGGAGTTTTCAGAAATTGCAAGAATTAGAATGAAACTAAGAATATTGGTCACTCATGGAAGTGAAATCTTTTAGGTTGTATGGTAACTTAGCTACTACTAGTATTTAAATGTTTGAGATTTTGCCATCAATGCCAAAGAGGGAAATTGTTGGAAACTTACAATTGGAACAATTGTTGTTTTGTCATTAATGTCAAATATATGGATAAGAAATATTGTTACCTAGTCCAAATGTCATATCTATTTGATTGATGAAGAGGATTTGAGAAGTCACTCATAACTATAGCACCTAGAAGGAAGGTTGAAGTTATGAAAAGAAAGTTACAATGGATATTTGATTAGATAGACTTTGATAAAGAAAAGTAATTATTTATGTCAAGAAAGCTAAGACAAGCTGAGAAAAAGAGGAAAATACTAAGGAGTGTCAAGTAATGCTAGTGTTAACTAAACTACAATTAGTGCCAAGAAAATTTGATGTTGACTAAGCATTAGCATCGACCAAACAAGTTAGTTGATGCTGAGCTAGAAAGCTTTACAACTGCTGAGTATTTCAATGTTGACTGAGTATCAAAATTTAGAGATTGTTGAGTGAAAGTAAGAGAATAAATTCAAAGAAATTGTAAGATTAAGCCAACTCAGTTGATTTCTTGGTAGATGTAAAACATGTTGAAGATAAGATTGATGAGTTGGATCATTAAATTCAAGACGGAGATTAGGTAAAGACCTAATAGAAGGATTCTTGAGAAGTTTCTAGAGGATGATCGAGAAGGTGGACAGATACATTGAATTGAGTTGAATCTGATCATAAACCCTAAGATCTATGGTGGATGTAGAAAATGGTAAAGCATGAATTGCCTATTTAAAGAGATACAAAGTCAAAAAATTGGTGCCCAACCCAGCCCAACCAGTGTGTGTATGTGTGATTTTGTATACAGAGAGAGACATGTAGAGAAAGGTTGATCAAAGACACACAAGTGAATGAGTGTGAAGTTAAAGGAGAAAGCTTGCAGATATGATGTTGTTATTGACAAGTGAATTAGACTAGAAGGCTTAAGTGTTTATGAGAAGAGTGGATTGATTGCTTGAAGGGTGACCAAGCAGATCAAGATCATAGATGACAATGGAAGGCTTATTAGTGAACCAACATAAGGACCAAATAGAGATCCGAACTTACAAAAGCAAGTTGTAATCACATAGATCAAACCTATTATTTTATTTCTTATCATTGTAAATAGTTTTTATTGAAATCCTTTTAATAGAGGTTGACTTAATAGTCATTTGAGGACTTAAGATTATATGTAAATCCTTTAATTCAATGACATTCTAAATGGAATGATCAAAGTCCTCTTTATAAGGCCACTCCTACTAGGATGATTAAATCCTCTAACCAGTTCACATTTAACAATGTGTATTGTAACCTTTAATAGGGTTGGCTCCTAACAGAGCTCACTTCGAAAGAGAGAAAAAAAGTGACATGTTGCTTGTGATTTTTTCCAAATTGGGTTTCCACGTTATATCCTAGTGTCAAATGGTGATGAATGTTTACATTTGGTAATGTTTTCATTATGAAATGCAAGTTAAATTTTATGACATTTTTACAGTACAGACTAAGCAACAACAAGATAAGCATAACAATGAAGTGTTTAATGTTTAATTGTTCAAGTGGTACATATAGGCCTTGAGTAACTGATTCACCCTTACCCCCTGCTTAGTTATTGTAAACATTTCTAGTAGTCCACCTCAATGAAAAATGTAGCCCAATTGGCTCAATGTAAGTCCAATTTTCCCATGTCTTTTTGATCTATTTTTAGACTCTTTATAAGGTTATATATGCAATCTTAGTTCATTTTTCCATTTTCTAAAAAATCGTTGAAAAGAATTATATAACACTCGTTCTTAAATCATTCATGAACTATTTATAAACACTTTTTTAATTGTATTAATATTAGTGATCTATTTTTTATAGTGGTACGATCAAGAAGATTTGAGAAGTATGACTATGGATTGATTGGGAATATGTTGCATTAGCATTGAACCTCCCCACCATCTTATGACTTTGTTGTCCAATAAATGTTTAATTTTGCATGAAGAATATAAATAGATCATTCATACTAGAAGTAGCTTTATTTATTCTAATGGCACACAAATAAATGAAATGTAGAGAGGAAGGATCCCTTGGCCTTATTGTAGCTTGTTATTCCTATTTTTGCTGAGATCATGTCAATTCTATATTGAAATGATGTGATAATGTTATGCATTCCCATATTCACATAACATGATTTCATAAGTCCCACTTCTTTTACCCCTACTCTCATCTTTGCCCAAGTTATAGTCGTAAAGTCAATTAAGCCATCTCATGTTGAAGAGCCAAACAATATCCAAAACTCCACGTCTTTCCAATCTTAGGCACGACGTAGATTATTTTTATAAATAGATATATGGAGAATTTTATTACACTATAAACCTTATCATCAACCTTATCATACACTATATTCAGATCATCATATGAATTGAAATGGGCATGTGAGTAGAAAGAAACTAGAAAGACATCGTGTACAGATGAAGGTATGAAGAAACTAATGTTAGAAATAGATAATACTGAGAGGGGGGAGTGAATCAATATTTTTAATCTTTTTTTCCAAAACTGTATATTATTAATTACTTTAATACATGCATAAGGAAGTAAACCAACAATGTTGAGTAGCATAAACAATCATACATAAAGAAAGCTCATAACACCATATTTTGTTAACTAGGGAAACCTTGGCCAAGGGAAAACCCCGGTGGGGATGAAACCCACAAGATGATTCACTATATAAAGGATTCGGTTAAGGATATTGACCCTGTTAGGAGTCTATGAAGAATGTATAGTGTCTTGAGTTCCTACTAGGAGACTAGGCCTTATTAGAAGCCTCAACCCTATTAAGAGTTGCTTCAACCTTGTTAGGAGTTGGTAGATCATATACAAATGTGTTCAAGAAGAGCCCATTACCCTAACATGCAACTATACAATTGTGTTCTTCAAGAGAATAGATATACATACAATACTAGATCACTTGTTGTACTTCGCAATTCCTTTGATTTTCAATTCTTCATATAAGGAGTAACTGAGCATATATAAATTTGCATCATATCTTGCATCACATAACATTACTTCACATCACATAGTATCTTATTGCATTCATATTTAACTTCGCAATTGAAGTTCTTTACTTATATCAAACATATTAATAAATTCTTCCTTAGTTAGCTCACATATCATCCTTAGAGTTAGCTCATCAAGATTTGATAATTAAAACAATTCTTCAATTTGTTCAACAGAGTTTACTAACATGCTCTATTTTGCACTATGAAATTACTGCATTAGTATTTCCTCCATAACTAGAACTAGGTTGCTCGTACGGTCATGTAAACTGGTATGCATCATCAAGATGATGTCACACATCTATGGTTAACTACGCAAGAGAATATTTTCAGGGAATATTATGCTATCAATAATTCTCATCATGTTGTTGTAACATTGTCCAATACTTAGACAATTTTCCTTCATAATTGAACTGCAAAACATATGTTTCCATAAATGACAACCACATATCTCACCTTATTTGATTGATTGGTCATATTGCCAACAATCTCCCCCTTTGGCATTGATGGAAACATTTTGGGAAATTGGCTAACTCCCAAACATGCTGTCATACCAATCAAAGTAAATAACCATAACATAGTAAAAATATTGTATTCATGTTTTGAGAAAGATTACATCCCTTATAACTCCAATTACAAAGTTTTCTTGAAGCAAAACTTACTACTAATCTTCAAAATAAAACTATATAACTTGCAATTACAATTTTCCTTATTTCTCCCCCTTTTACATCAATGACAAAGGTGCCAATAAAAAGAAAAAATCTTGTCAAAATCTAGAAGCTGCATCAAAACTTGGAAAAATAATCACTGAAGTTAGTCTTCAACTACGCAAGGTGTTTCTTCCAACTATCTTTCAGTGCATCAGACACACTGATTAGTGCACATAGAGCACATGCGGCTAACCCTACTGCATTCAAATCTATAGCCACAAAATTGTCATATAAGGTCTTGGTTGCCAAGCATTCCTCCAACTAATTCTATAACAATGTAATCTGTGAAGATAAGTGGTCCCTTAAAAGAGTAAATCTTTTCAGAACTTTCTCCTTTTCTACTTGTATATCCTGAATGCTATCATCGAGTGCTTGCATTTTATGCTCAAAGATTTCTAACTTCTGATTCTATTTCAGAAAGTTATCAGTGAGCATCTGAAGCTCGGTTATCTTTTCTTTGATTTTCTCATCAAAACTATGAAGGCAGAGGTATGCCATGTTGCACTTAGCATATATCTGCTTCCCTCCCTCCATACTCTACCTTAATGCCTTAATGCATACATTTAGTGTTTCTATATCATTCATTATATTTTTACACATTGTTAAGAAGTTTACTATCATGTTGAATTTGTATTTGAATTGTAGCCACATTGGTAAGCATTGTAAACTCATTATCGAAGGTTTTGCACAAAATTGTTGCTCTCTATTGAATGTTTGCAAGTGTATCAATAGAACTTACTATCTTCTCCAATCTATCCAAAACTAAAGTTAAAGTCTTCTCAATAGACTTGACAAATTTCTTCTTTTCAAAAATTTTACTTAAAGAAGATATAAGATTTTGTGCCTCGTCTTCTTCATTTGACTATACTATTGTTGTTGTGACCATTGTTGCTTCTGTAGGTGGTGAAGATGGTAATAGTGCAGCTGTAGGTGCACTTATGGTAGCTACTTCAATGATAGATTTAAATTTATTTTTAGAAGGTACATCTTTTTCCTTATTCTCATGTTCTTTTTCTTCATCAGATGAGCTTTTGTAATCAACAATATTGCCAACAATGCTAGAACCAAAATCTTTAAATGGGTCCTCAGTTCTATCTACTAAGGTGTCATCTACTTGCATAGATTCATTGTCAATGGTAATATGCGGTGAATCACTTGGAATTGATGTATCAGTTGGTTGCTCAGAACTCTGAGGTGGACTGACTAATACTACAGTAGGACTTGTCTCCTCTATCTGAGCACTCTTTTAAGACTTCTTAGGCATAGGGATTGCCTTTTTTGGTTATGAACTCTCCTTAGATTCTTTAGGCATATTAGACATGTATTTGACTATTTCCTTTTGAGTTTCCACATTTACTTCTTCATAATTTCCTCCCATAAGAAGAATGGATCTCTTCTTATTCCTTAATAATGGTGCTATTCCTGTCACAATTTTTGTTATTTCTTCCTCATTATTTACAATACATAACTTTTTCACCATATTTATCCTTATTTTCTTATCTTCCTCAATTACTCTGCTTTTTCTATTTAAAAGTCTATTGTACAAGTCTTCGGGTATTTGACCTTTTATGCTATCAAACCTTTTATCTTTTAGGATCATATTTCTAACTACAACATTCTCTAGCTGTCTTCTATCCATATTATTAAACAAGTCATAATACTTATTCAATTGCACAAAATTATTGTCATTAATAATTTGCATGTTAAGATTTTCTACCTTTGGTTTTCATGCTTTTCTTCTTGCTAAAGTCTTCACTTCCTGATCTGCTGATTCTACTGGTCTGTCACCATTCTCTTCTTCAGATTCAAAGGAACTAATTTTCAAGGTTCTTCTCCTCTTGCTTGGTCCACATGTAGTTTTCTTGACTCTCTTCTTAGGAGGGGGTTTGGCTTTCTCAAGCCTTGTGGACTTCCTTGGTGTTGATGCTTCTTCTATTTTTTTTGGATTCCTCTGAGGTTGTTATTGTACAACTGTTGCATATGACATTGTAGGTGCTTGTGCACTTGTTTGTGTAACTATTACCTCTTCAGTAGGTCCAGCCACTACAATAGGTGTAGGGGTCAATAGTTGAGATTGACCACTGGCCTTCATTTCCAATGCTATCCCTTTCACCTCTTCAAATTCCTTTCTTGACATTCCTAATTCCTTCAATATAGAATCAATCACTTTTTCTACCTTCTTCTTGGAGTCCTTGATTATCTAACTTTTTTTGACTTCTCTCATCTTCTTAATATATGTCCCCCATCTAGGACATTCAGAATCAACTTCAGAGTGTAGGATTATCTGTGCATATCCTTCAATTAGTTCATCACTCATTTCATAACCTGTAGGTTCAATGAATTTTACTTGAGGAACTACTGCCTCCATGCATGTGAAATCTATTTCTACCATGAACTAACATAGTTCATCCTTATATTTTTCTATCAGCGCAGGAGGTATCCTATACCTTTGCTTCATTTCAGCTTGGAATGATTTCATCATTCTGTTAATATCATTATCTCTGACTATTTTTGGTTTAGTTCTGTATGCACAAGTGATAGTCTACATTGCACACTCACTTCCATCCCAATTTGAAATACTAGGAAACTTCTTTGTTGCGTAGAAGAATATATGTGGCAGTAGGGATTCAAACCTAAAGACTTCACTTCTAGACTTCTTGATTTTTGATATGTTATCCAACAACTGTGTTAGGATAATGTCACATAGATTAACCTTTTCACCCTTTACTGCCATATTAGATGCATGAAGAAATCCGGCAGGGACTGAATCTATCCTAGATCCATGGTTGAACTTATATCCCAAAATTTTACTAATAAGTCTCACTCCATCATCTTGAATGGTATTGATCCTCATGTTTTTTCCATCGAAACTTGTGTTGAGATTGTTTTCGACTAGCTTGCGCACATTCTTTATGTTTACGAGATTGTATCCTTCATTAGTCAAACTTGTGACCTTGTGAATTAGGTCATTGTCGATGCATATAATAGAATCTCCCAACCATAGAAGGTCATTATGAACTCCACTCAAAATTATTCTTGTCCATTCATGATTATCAAAGTCTGTATAGAACATGTGCTTGACTGGGTTAAGTTTTTCTAGGTATGCATGTTCTAGTTTTAGTGACAAATCATTGTTGCACATTTTCTCCAATTCCTTATGAATCTTTGTATCTCCTATGCTTTCAATTTTACAATTAATGTAACCTCTTCTGGTACTTGTGAAAATACTCCAATAGGGTCATCAAAAAGAGAAACAAATGGGTTTTTCTTGAAGTTATATCTAGGTATATTGCTTATATTAAACACTTCTTGTCTTGCCATTTTTGAAAATATACTCAACGAATTTGGAAAATGCCTTAATTTCACATTTTAGGGTTTTTGGTGAACTTTTGTATTTGTAAACCTTTTTTTTTTAACACTTCAAATCTCGCTTCAATCTTGCACTTAAGATTTTGCACAAGAAAATGATCAATTTGCATCCTTTAAATCTTTCACAATCTGTACTTCACATTAAATGCATATCTGCCACTAGTTTAATATATTGTCTTTGTATACCAGAGAGGTTATTCTTCTTACATATCCTTATACTTATCATATTAAGCAATGTGCACTTTACTATAGACTCCTCTCAATGTCTAGTATATACTGTTAATTGCACAACTTGTGATATTCTCTCTAACATCGGTTATTATTAACAGACTCATTTTTTATTGAGAATACTTAATGCAAGTAAGATGGGTCATAGACAATAAGTGACTTTACTATTTTATTAGGTACATTAGGATGTGCTTCTTCCTGAACTATATGAAACCTTTCAAGTTCTTTTGCCTTTACAAATGTTTCCTTGAATTATTTTGTCAGTTCCTTCATTTCTTCCTTCAAATTATCATCATTTCTTTTATTGTTCCTTCTATAATTCTAATTCATGTTTAGGTTTCTTCTATCCATTCTACAAAAATTTTTTGTGTGTCCAAAGTTATTACATAACTGACATACATGTACATTCCTTCTTTGTTCATTAATCTAGTTGTCAGGTGCCTTGCAATTCCTCAATGTGTCCAAGATTGTTGCATCTGTAACAAACAATTTTTCTTCTTTCTCCACTTTCATCGCTATGAGATATTCTTTTGTTGCCTACATGGTTAGTGTTCATAAACATTCTACTATTTACATTATCATCATCAAATTTAGGGTTTTTACAATCTACTGCATAATGTCCATATCCATGACAATTATGACAATAAAAATTTGAAATAGGTTTAAAAGATTTACCTTTGCAATTGTCTTCAGTATGTTCAAGTTCATTACACTTGGCATGAGACTATTTTCTTCTATTATCCTCATCTTGATTAGATTCTTTAGATTTCTTAGAGTGAGTAACATTCTCCTTGTCTTTAGATGTATCATCTATTTTTCTTATGTTTAGATCCTTTTTGACTTTAGGAGTATCAAATTCTTTTCTTTCAATAGATTTCTTGGTGGATTGTCCAAGGAAGAATTCAAGTCCAATCTTGTCATAACTAGGTCTCTGTATAGATATTTGTTCTTCAATCTTTTCACTGCTAGTATATAATTTCTCAAGTTGTTTTTTTCTTTGTACCAATTCACCTTTCACAATAGTGTTGTATTTCTTTAATTTTGCATGCTCTAACTTGATAAATTCCAATTCAGATGTTACCTTGCTTAACTGGGATCTTAGATCTGCATTTTTAGCCTTTATTTCAGAGTCATTCTTTCCTCCATTTTTCTTAAGACTTAGCTTGAGTTCAACTATTTTTAACTCAAGTTTCAAGATCTCATTTTCTTTCTTTAGATCTTTAATATCATCATCACTAGTTTTCTCACTAGGTCCTTTTTGCTACAGGTCATCTATATTGTCCTTTAGTTCACCAATGTAAGCTTTTGCATCTTTATATCTGTCTTTTAGGCCATCTCTTTCATCAGTAAGGAGATCAATTTTTTCAAGATCTTCTTCAAGATTCTTCTTCAATTGTTCCATATCCATAGGGATCTTATTCAAGTTGTTAAGCCTCTTCTGAATAAGTAGGCTCTAATACCAATTATTAGAAATAGATAATACTAAGAGGGGGCAGTGAATTAGTATTTTTAATCTTTTTTCCCACAACTATATATTATTAATTACTTTATAACATGCATAAGGAAGTAAACCAACAATGTTGAATAGTATAAACAACCATCCATAAAGAGAGCTCATAACATGATATTTTGTTAACAAGGGAAACCCTAGCCAAGGGAAAACCCTGGTGGGGATGAAACCCACAAGATGATTCACTATATAAAGGATCTGATTAAGGATATTGACCCTATTAGGAGTCTATGAAGAATGTATAGTGTCTCGAGTCTCTATTAGGAGACTAGACCTTGTTAGAAGCCTCAACCCTATTAAGAGTTGCTTCAACCCTATTAGGAGTTGGTAGATCATATACAAATGTGTTCAAGAAGAGCCCACTGCCCTAACATGCAACTATACAATTGAGTTCTTCAAGAGAATAGATATACATACAATATTGGATCACTTGTTGTACTTTGCAATTCCTTTGATTTTCAATTCTTCATATAAGGAGTAACTACACATATATAAATTTGTATCATACCTTGCATCACATAACATTACTTCACATCACATAGTATCTTATTGCATTCATATTTAACTTCGCAATGGAATTTCTTTATTTATATCAAATATATTAATAAATTCTTCCTTAGTTGGCTCATATATCATCCTTAGAGTTAGCTCATCAAGATTTGATAATTAAAACAATTCTTCAAGTTGTTCAACACAGTTTGTTGACATGCTTGGTTCTGCACTATGAAATAACTACATCAATATTTCCTCCATAACTTGAACTAGGTTGCTCGTATGAACATGCACACTGGTATGCATCATCAGGATGATGTCACACATCTATGGTTAATTGGACAAGAGAATTTTCCAAGGGAATATTTCACTATCAATAATTCTCATCATGCTATTGTAACATTGTCCAATACTTAGACAATTTTCCTTCATAATTGAACTACAAAACATATGTTGCGATAAATGGAAACCACATATCTCACCTTATTTGATTGATTGGTCATATTTCCAACAACTAACTGCTAAAATTTAGAGCTTAAATTGCAGACACTGTAGAAAACCTATTATTGCAGGTTGAAGGAGGATGAATAAACTACATGGAATGAAAATCATGTTAAATTAGAAAAATGTTAACAATAAAATGAAATAAATGGTAGGGCATGAAAAGGAACACAAAAATACCTAATGCAACATGGCAAGGGCATGGGCATGGTGAGGTAATGGCAGAGAAAGGGCATGATGTAGATCACAATGCAATGAAAAGACCTTCAAGGACACGAACATGGAAATCTTGAAATCAATCCACCCACTGACGTCTTCCCAACTCTCCACTCCATTGGTGTCTTAGCAGCTCTCCAAATCCATAATCAATCAAATGCATAATGATTTATCTCATTTTTTCTTTTCTTTATTTGTTCATAATAACGCGGGCATCATAATTGTGACACCAATGTCAGTATTGCGACGACATCAGGGACAATTGCAAAAAAAACATGAAAATCACCCACAAATTACACTCTCGTCACAAATTGCCGTCACAATTTGACCCCAAATATTGTAGTGATCTAATTTGATATAGTTGCTTCATATTCATGAGACATATTACCATTATATAGTTCCTCAATCACTTCTTCCTGATATGTTGTTCATTTATATGATGTGATAATTCCTTCCTTTTGTTCAATGATTGCTTCAACTTTTATCTCATTTAACCAATCTAAGCCAAGGTAGTCTTTAGTTCCAACTTCTAATTCTCAATCATCTTATAAGCCTATACCTTTCTATATTTTGAATATTTACTCTTCATTGGTAAAAATCCTTAAAAAGAGAACTAGCTCTGATACCAATTGTTGAAATTTAGTGAAAGGTAAGGTGTTGAACGAGGGGGGTGAATCAATACCTTCCAATACTTTTAACCTTTAACAATTTATTCCCTTTCTTGTGACTAATTATCAATTGCATGAATGTCCATAATCTCATAAAGTAAAATGATAGTAAATGTATTTAATCTACTTCATCATAAGAACATTAACACATCATCAAATAAATACACTTGACACAATGATTTGGTAATGCAGAAACCCTTTATTAGAGGGAAAACTGCAATAGGGATGACACCCAAAAATTCTTCACTACTATAGATAAAGGTTGCATGTTAGGCCATACAATGATTTCACTTCTGGTGACTTACTATGTTAGGAGTTATACTAATAGACTTGCCAAATTCTACCTTTTACAAGGATTTTGCAACACTCTTCAAGTGTGCACTCTATTAGGATATTTACAATAAAGAGTTGTCAAGTTCACTTGGTTAAGAGATTTTTCTGCTACAATGGTAAAAAAGTCACGATAATGACTTGATTAAAGTACAACTTACTTTGCTAATTTATATATCCTTTATGCTTAGTATCAATGTATCACCTTCCATAATTGATATCACCAATTACTTTCCTTTGTTGTTTCTCTATAACCTTTCTCTGTAGAAGATTCTTCACATTTTCATTCCATCAACATAACCCTCTCAACATCTCAACATCAACTCTTAATATGTTTTGGATATGTCCTTTATATAGATTTTTTTTCCTCCACATTTATAACCTAATTAGGGTTTAAAATCTTCTAGAGTTTGCATTGAATGAATATATATGATTCAAATTCATCCTTATGATCTCATTTATCTTTCTTTTATTCCATTGGTTTACATTTTACCTTGGAATCATCAATAATCATATCTCTCTTCCCAATAAATCTTTTCAAATCTTCTCCTCGATATTGAGAACAAGTTTTCCCTCTCGGTAGGATAGAAATACATTGATTTCTATAAATTCTCAAACATTTATGTCCATTATGTGTAACTCGATAAGCTCCATATTCTTTCTCGATCATGATGTTGTCCTTTGGCAGTATGATCGCTTGGTTATCATATATATCTGCCCAATGTTGATATCACTCTATAATAACTAACTTGGTAACCATTATGTTTGGTATTCATACTTTTCCCTTCTTGTACTTAGTAACTATACTATGGCTCGATAACTATGTCCACTGACTAATCTCTTCAATATCCACTGACCATACTTTTTGTACTAATCAAAACATTTAATGATTATATGAGTAACAAATTCTGCAATGGCTCAAGTGTTTTAATAATTAATTATAAAAATATAACAAAATAATGAGTTTTAAGAGAAATGAGAAAAATATACATTGAACCAAACTATGCTAATTTTTATATGAATTCTTCAGTATTTGAACGACCAATACTGCATTAATTACCATTCACAAAATCAAATATAATATTTATACAATCACCCAATGTATTTTATATTTCATACTTTTGAATCAATTCATTTGTTAAGGGTTTGTTTGGGTTGTTAGAATCATATTTACTTTTGAGCTCCAAATTCAGATTGACTAAATTGTAACCTAAAACTTGCATTTATGTCCCAATGACTTGTTTTGATTTGCTCGCTAACTTGTTTTTCTTCATATGCTAGAGAGTTGTTTCTATGTTATAATTAGTGCATCCCAAGATAATAACTCTCAAAATTAATTCTTCATTCACTAAGCATTCCTAGAAGACTCTCATAAATCCTTTAAAAAAAATCATTTGAGTGCATGCTATATAAAATTTGCCTTTTAGAACTCATAGAACCAAATGTTGTGACCATGCATTTCACATCCAACCTTTGATATCTCAAATTGTAAGGCCTCATCACAGAATCTAGCTCTAAAAGGAAAATAAAATCAACACTTTTAACAAGTATGGTAGAAGATATTCTAAGTAGGCATTTGAGAGCTTCTTTCACCTTCTCCAATATTTGCAATTTATTTTCATGAATTATTTTTTGGCCTCTTAAAGGAGAATGCACTTTTGAATTTTACAAGTGTCTAAGATCCCACATTCCAAAGTGAAGATTCAACAAGTGGCATTATTTCCTTATTTCAAACTCAATTATACTACATTATATTATGTTTTGTTGGACTCCTTGTTGAATGGTATATGAAATTATGATGCGATACTAACTTGCAAATATGCATTATCATTGTTGCTGCTCAAATACTAGGTTCTTGAATGTTTCTTAATGAGGATGATAGACTATTCTTATATACCTTCACCTAGCCTATTACATTTCTTCATAGTTTGAGTCATCCAAAGGAGTTGGTTTAGTTTTTAAATCTTTGAAAATTATCTTTGCAAATAGCTTTTGTCAATCAAAGAAATTGTTTTTTATTTCTTTGTTAGTATAGTATTCAAACTAAGAATCAAACTTTTGGTTCTTCACATTTAAGGAAATTGTTCAAATTTAAGATTGACTAACTCCATGTCCCTATGCAATTGCTTAATTGTAATTTCTATTGAAAATTAAGAAGTTGGAGTGTTTCCATCCTAAATTTTAATTAAGGGAAAATAATAAAATGAAATATTTCCCTATTTAAGTGGAACATCTACTACTTAAGGATAGAATATAAGCATTGTAAAAAAGAATTAAAATATGCAACGGTTGCATATTGAGGATAATGACATGCTTTCATATTTTTTTCCCTTTATTTTATTTGTTTTCAATTTTCTCTCCTAGAGTTAATTGTAATTATTATAATTAAATAATTAAAAAAAATATTTCTCTTTGAATAAGTCCTAAATATAAAACAGTATATCAAACTTAAGTTCATCATGTAATTATTGATCATAGTGACATTGTTTGCACTTTATCAACCAACATTGAAATTGAAATTTATCAAAAAAAATTAATAAATTTGTGAAAAATACCTATAAATCATAAAGAGTAATACTAAAAATGATGAAAATAAAATAAAGATAAAGATGGATTGAGGGAAATAATCGTGTACTTGACAAGGCCCTGGTAAGGCATGCTCTTTTAGTTTGCTTATACAATTTTTGTTGACAAGTCAACCTACATAATTTCTAGGATTTTCTATTTTAAGAAGCCGTTTGTAATAGTTTGAGTACCATGCAAGTTCCAACTAATGAAGTACTATGAGTACAATAGAGTTGAATCTCTATTGCATTATTTCATCAACTGATCAATAAAAGATAAAGTGTAGTAGCACTTGAATAATGTATTTGTGTCTAAATTTGTTATCCATATCTATCTTCATTCACTTGAACAACTTACACAATATTTCCATAGGATGATCAACAATCAAAGTATATAGTTAGAAATGGTGTAAATGTTAGCGATCAAATAAATCTCTACCCAAAATAGGGTGATCATAAATTGCTGCAAATCAATGAAAATAACTTATTATCCCTTTGTTGTGAATAGTTTGTTCAATGTTTTGTAAAATAGAATGCTTAAAACTAAACTATGCATACATGCATTACTAGACTAGTAATAAAACTACAAGCTAAAAACACACACATCCTTCATGCCAACAACACATTGGTCATGCACCTTCAACATGAGTCTTTGGTGAAGGCTGAGGGTGTATTATAGCCCTTTGGTTACATAATAAGATATAACTTTCCGATAAATAGATGTTTCAATTGATCACCTACAAGGCCATGGAAGACAATCAATTTCGCAATGAAATTGAAATTGTTGAAACAATTGAATCCCTTCCATTGAAACATCTTGAATTATTAATGCCTCTGTTATCCTTGAAAAGTTGTTTTGGGATATACCCTGATCATTTACTTTGGTAACAAGTTGATGAAGTGAAGGCCCATGGAAACGTTGTTTGTTTCTACCATTATCCTGCTCAATAGCAATAGTGTTCCATACCTGTGTTACACACAAAAAGCACTAATTAGATTGAGCTCTTTGTATATCAAATATTTTTTCTAGACAAACACCTGCTTATTCTTCCTACCTTGATTAGATGGTTCATTTCATTTTTCCATTGCCAGCAAACAAATACCCATCCAACAAACTCCTCCCTCCACGTTGGTAAGCAATATACGTTTACTATTAGGGATAGAACGTACCATCCAAATTTATTGTAGTTTAATAAGCACTTCCACTCTCTGGGAAGTTTCTGGTTTCCTGTAGTGGAATTCTTCAACTTATAAAAAAGATCAGCTTCTTTACTAGTATAGTTTGGTAGCAATATTTCTCTAATTAATCTTACACCTTTTGCAGATCTCAATGAATTAAGATCTTCATTGTACGGCTGTCCAAGCTTCTTCCACCAGTCTAATGCTCTCTCAATGATTGCTGTCTAATAGAAGTTTATTTAGTAATTCAAATAGATCATCATGGAAAGTACACAAATGAAAGTATTTTGTTGTCTACCTCTATTGCTTCGTTCCAATTCCTCCGATGATACATGCAACACCATATCACCATTTTCCCCTTCCCTTGCCCCATCATTGATCTCTGTTCGTTGGAACAATTGAACTAACAAATAATATTAGTTTCATATTAAACATTTAATGACATCGAACCATCTATCAAAATACAAGTTATCAAGGGGACTTTGATGGGCAACACACCAAATCTCTTTATAAAATGGATTCAACAATAATTAAAATTATGTAAAAATCTCAATAAATAAATATAATAGATATAAAACTAATATTTTTTTAATAAATGGAAACACAACAATATGATATTTCAATAATACCGAAAATAATTAAATCTAACCCATGCAAACATGAACTGGAGCGATTTTCAGAACTGCAACTACGTACCCTCCCGAGATTCCATGGAGAGTACTAGACCGCGTTGGCTTTGAGAAACATTCTTCTTTTCTATATTTGTAGAATGGAACAATAAATAAACAAATCTTATATTTTTTACGGATAAAACATGTCTGACGGAAACAAACTACATATATAGTAACGAAACTTAAAAGAGATCTATTCACCATTATATATAATGCTATAATGAGTATGACAGTAATATGAACTGCAAGCTTACATTCTGGTGGGATTTTATGTCTTAAGTGGTATTCTAGAAAGCTATTTGAATCTTGAACTGTGGGGTCTGGCAAGCTTAAAGGGATTTGAATAATTTTGCTGATAAACTTTTCTGCTACATAATTATCTGCACCTTTGAAATTTTCCCCAATTGCTCTTTCAATCATTTTTTTGTCCATCCCCAGTATGACATTGATTTTGCATTCGGTTAAGACCAGATTTATTGCTGATAGCACCTGTGCGACAAAGGAAAACATATAGGGACCATTTAAACAAAAAAAAATTAAAGAAAACTCATTAAATGACCCCATAGAAATTGAATTTCACATACCTTCAATACGACCTTTTCTTCACATCTATCCAAGTCATCGACAAAGGTCACTATTCGAATGTCATGTCCAGAGGCTGGCATGCATTTCGGGATACTTGTATTTTTGACATTATCAACATATAAACCAAACCAATTCCAACACCATAAAATGAAAGAGAAAAACCAATGTGGTTGTTTTCCGAGTTCCTTTTTCAGGAAGTTGATGTCATTTATAACACCCTCCTGATAGCCAAGGTGACTTTTATGATTTGGTACTGTAATATAACCCAGCATTTGAGTGCTCACAGGTTTGATAACAGAAGTTGAAATAACCCTAACAGGTTATTATATCCTCTTCAGCTCCCCAAAAAAAAACTTGTTACTTTAGGAGTTCGACACTTTGGGTCAATCAGTCTGCATTCAGTCTTGGATCACCTCTGAGTAAACCTCTCAGGATGAGACACTGAAGTAACGATACTTGATAATGTCTATTCATCACATCGAATCTTAATGCCACGATGAATACGCAAGAAATATGATTCCCTTACTTTTATTAGCAATTAATTGGAAAATAATAGTCTGGAAGCATTACAACTGAACAATAAACAAAACCTGGAAATCGAATGATTTTGATTCAGCTATCCTAGGTTGGAGGGAATGTAGGTTGTCTCTTCTCTGTACAGCCTGCCGTGGGAAGTCTGCTGGTCGATGGATGGTGTCTTCTTCTGCCGCGGCTACCCTGTTCCTTAAGGATGCGCTTCATCTGCTACTTACCCGCTCTGTCAAGAGGCGGAGCCAGTGGTTGCAAGGAGGGAAGAAGCCGATAGGAAACGAGTGCACCCCTAAACCTTTTGCCGGCCCTCCACAAATAAACTTGGAAATCTGCTAATCTAACCGCCGATCCCAATCATCTGGTCGGCCGACGGATCATCATTCCGTGCCCACAGTATCCCTAGCGATTCGGTGGCGATGAGGGAAGACTATGCTGGTTATCGCGCCCCCAACGGGAATGTAAAGTCCACAGATTGCAGGGTAAGTTTGACCAGTATGTAAATCCAGTGCGCTTCTGTTAAAACGATTCCGTTCATGAAATCAAATGACCCCAAACGGATGCACGATTAATCTGCTCCTGATGCGTTGGTTGGCTCATCGTTTGTTCTTCACAAATACCCTGACTGTTGTTGTTGGCTAAATGATTCTAATTTCACCAATCCTCGGAGCTCCAAGACGTCACTCCGGCAACGATCCAAAATAGTTTCAGCATGAAATGGCTGAAGACCATCTCCAATGTGCAACCCTTCGGAAGATATCCCACCTCCTCAGTTATGCAGATCTAAGAGAGTTTTCGTTCTCAGAGATCTCATGGGAATTTGCAGACCAATGGCTACAAATTGCCTCAATTGAAAAAGAAATTGAATCCACAAATCGCTTGCCTTCAAAGGGAGCCCTATGTCCTCTATTTATCTCCTTGCCGGAAAGTTTCTGGAAATTATCCGGAATCATCTTGCACTACAAATATTAACTTTATAAAATTAAATAATTAACTTTATAAAGTTAGAATACAACCTTTATTTAATATTGGAATGAGTAGGCCCCGCTTACTTAATTGGAAGACAAAATCGACCCTCTTCCCATAATTATTTGCCTACGAGAGTCAATGATAGGCAAATTCCCTGTTATAATTATGTTGCTAAGAGAGGGACATGACAGTCCGCCCTTCCAGATATTGCTTGCCCTCAAGCAATCTCAGAGCTGGATGCTGCAAAATGGTCTCATTCTCCCAAGTAGCATCTTCGACTGGTAGATCCTTCCATTTAACCAAATATTCTCTGATTACTCTTCGGCGGAGCTGTTTTTCTCTGCTTCCTAAAATGAATTCCGGTACCATGATCAATTTCCCTTCATCATCCAGAGGCGGCAAGACTGCAGAAGGTATCACATTCTGTCCCAATGCCTTTTTGAGACGTGATACATGAAACACATTATATACTTTGCTATCTGCTGGAAGCTCAAGTTCATAAGCCAATTCCCCTATTCGCCTACTGATCCTGAAAGGTCCATAATACCTGGGTTTAAGCTTCTCTGACCCACTCTTTTTGAGAGTAGATTGTCGAAATGGTTGAAGCATTAAGTAAACCATGTCGCCCACCTCAAAGCTTCTCTCCGTCCTCTTTTGATCTGCGTATTGCTTATACTGATTCTGTGCTCGAGTGATGTTATCACGTAGAGAGCTAATGATATCTTGACTTTCTTGCAGTAAATCCCCAGCACGTGGAACCCGAACATCACTCATCAATAAGTCAATGAAACTGGGTGTATCATAGCCGTATAACGCTCGAAAAGGTGTCATTTGGATAGACATGTGGAAAGTGGTGTTATAGCAATACTCACACAAATAAATCCATCTTACCCAAGCCTTCTGCTGATCAGCTACGTAATTCCTCAAGTAGCCTTCCACCCATTTGTTTACTATTTCCGTCTGACCATCGGTTTGCGGGTGATAACTAGTACTGGGTGTGAGCTCAGTGCCGCATAATCGAAACACCTCTTGCCAGAAATGACTCAAGAATCTACTATCCCTATCACTGACAATACTGTGGGGTATCCCATGTAACCTGAAAACCTTCCTGAAGAATACTTCAGCTACCTGTGCTGCAGTATAAGTAGTGGTGATGGGAAAGAAATGAGCATATTTTGTTAGCCTATCCACCACCACATAAATACAATCACGTCCTTGAACCTTGGGCAACCCAGTAATGAAATCCATGGATATGCATTCCCACTTCTGACACGGAATGGGAAGTGGTTGTAGAAGCCCCGCTGGAAAGGTGTGCTCCTGTTTATTCTGTTGGCAAACGGAACACTCACGAACATACTGCAAAACATCCTTCTTAAGTCCTTTCCATGTAAACCGTTCTCGCACCCGTCTATATGTTTTAAAGTATCCGGGGTGACCAGCTATAGGTGAATCATGAAGAGCTCGCATAATGAACTGCTTCACCTTCGATCCTGGGACTAAAAATATCCTGCTCTTGTAAATAATCAATTCATCCACAAGTGTATACTTGGTATCAACAAGTGTCCCATCAACTATCCTAGATGCCCATGAATCTCTGGCATATTCTGCAATAATCAGATGCTTCCAATCCTCAGAGATCTCAATCATTGAACTAAGATGTGGTCTGCGTGACAAGGCATCTGCTACCACATTCTGTGTGCCCTTAACATAAGATATATCGAAGTCATATGCCTGTAACTTACTGACCCATTTCTGCTGCCTATCATTGAGATCCCTTTGGCCGAGGAAATGTCTTAAACTATTGTGGTCAGTTTTTATGCAGAATTTGCCACCTACTAAGTACTGCCTGAACTTAGCTAGTGCATGCATGATAGCTAACATCTCCTTATCGTAAATGCTGAATGATCTCTCTGGCCCACGAAGTTTCCTGCTTTCATATGCAATTGGGTGTTTATCCTGCATTAAAACAGTCCCAATACCATCTCCTGAGGCATCACACTGGAGTTCAAATGGTTTCGAGAAATCAGGCAATGCTAGTACCGGACATGAAGTCATGATCTCCTTGAATCTGTCAAAACAAGCCTGTGCCTTTGCTGTCCAAACGAAAGCTCCCCTTTTAAGCAAGTCTGTTATAGGGGCCGCGTGTCGTGAATACCCGCAAACAAATCTGCGGTAGAAGCCACATAACCCAAGGAATCCTCTTAACTGGGTTAGGTTCTCAGGAGTAGGCCACTCCACAATAGCACGAATCTTATCAGGATCCATCCGTACTCCTTCTCGGCTGATAATATGACCTAAGTATAACAACTCAATCATTCCCAAATCGCATTTGGACTCTTTGGCATACAAGGACTCTTCTTGCAAGGTCTTCAATACTGTTTCTAGATGCGTCATGTGCTCCTGCCATGTTCAACTGTATACCAAGATATCATCAAAGAATACCAACATGAATTTTCTCAGCTGATGATGGAAGACCTTATTCATGGTGGACTGGAAAGTAGCTGGTGCATTGGTCAATCCAAATGGCATCACTACAAACTCAAAATGCCCACAATGGCACCTGAATGCCGTCTTCTCAATGTCCTGTTCTCTGACTCTAATCTGGTGGTAACTTGATCTCAAATCAATCTTACTAAAGTAGCATGCCCCATGCAGTTCATCTATTAGCTCATCAATCCGTGGAATAGGATATCTATTCTTAATGGTTTTCTTATTCAGCATCCTGTAATCTATACACATCCGTAATGAACCATCTTTCTTCTTAACCAAAACTACTGAAGAAGCAAAAGGAGACTTACTAGGTCTGATGTGTCCCATCGCGAGAAGCTCCTTGATGGTTTTTTCTATCTCATCTTTAAGCCTTTTGGGATGCCTGTATGGAGTGATCATAATTGGTTTAGCGCCTTCTTCCAATTCGATGATGTGCTCGATCCCTCTATCAGGTGGTGTACCAGGTGGGATATCGTTGAATACCTTACTATACCTTTTCCTCAATATCTATATGTCGGGATGATATTCTGTCTTTGGTTGTTCCTCCTGTGTAGGCATGAGAGTACACATGGCTGCCCATTCAAGATCTTCATGTCTCACCAATCTTTCCAATCGTCTAAGAGAGATCGTTCGGATATCACTATTCCGAATAGCTCTCAATACATGCTGCCTCCCATCTACTTCGAACTTAATCTCCATGTCCCTGAGTCGAAAGGTAACCTCACCCAATAAACGTAACCATGTCATGCCTAAAACGATATCCAAATCACCCATATTGACCACGTGGTAATCCGCTTTGAACTCATAATTATTCAAGCGTAAAGGCATGTCTCTGACTATCTTGTTACACTTAAGAGTGTATCCGTCAGCAACCTGTACACGAAGACCTTCAAATTCTTCTGTCTTAATACCACGACGCTCAACCAATCTTGCATCAATGAAGTTATGTGTAGCTCCAGTATCAACTAATGTAATTACCTTCTGTCCTGCTAGGACGCCACGTAATCTGAAAGATCCTTCCTGTTGAATGCTAGACAAACGCCCTTGCTGTAGATGCAATTCAGGTTCTTCTTTTAGTTCTGACTTTCCTGTCTCTTCCTCAGATTCTGAACCAGTGTGTTCATCCTCTTTTGCCGCACTGTCGGAATCTGATCCTTCGTAATATGCCCACATAACTCTATTGGCTTTTCCTTTTGGTCGCAAGGGACAATCATGATCTCTGTCATATGGACCTTTGCAATAGAAGCATAATTTCTTCCTTCGTAAGTCATTTAATGCCTCTGTATCTAGGGGCGTGGTAGATTTCCCTTTTGTTTCAATGCTCTTCCCTTTATTTTTATCAAACTTCCTATTGTCTTTGAAAGAGGTAGTACTCCTGGGAGTGAACCGGCTAGAAGGAGCTGTAAGTTCCATACTTCGTGCTTTCCTCATGGCTTCCTGCAGTGTTGGTGGGTCAAATGCCTTAATCCATCCCTTGAGGGGTTCAGACAATCCTTCTGTAAATAAGATAACTAACCTCCTTTCCGATACATCTGGTACCATGACTGACAACCTCTGAAATTCACTAATATAAACCTCGACATTGCCAGTCTGTCTTAATTGTGCAAGGTCGCGAAAATAAATTTCTGGATCCTTCTTATCAAAACGTTCAACTAATCTATCTACAAAGTCTTGATACGTTGTTACCTGGTTGTGTTGCAAAGTAACCATTCCATGTGACCACCAGTCATGAGCTGCGCCTTCCAGATGCAAGGTAGCATATCTGATGGCATCTATTTCAGACATAGGCCTTAATGCTAGAAAGGTGTCCAACTTATGAATCCAAGCTTGTGCCGTCATCTGACCACTTCCATCGAAAAAGGGTAAAGTAAGTTTACTGACAGCTCGCTGTAACTCGCTATCATAACCTCCTCTAGGTCTCCTATTTTGGCGGCTGTTCCTCATATGTTCCCTTCTTTGGTTTAGATATCGATCGAAGTTTAATAATTCACGCACATGCGGGGGTAATGCCTGCCATTCTGCTGTAGCAGCCCTAAGATCATCCTGGAAATCTTCTGGTGCATCGTCTTCTCCCATCTCCTGAGCCTCTTCCCTTAGGAAGGTGGGACGAGTAGGCCTATTTGCTGTCCATGATCTGCGCCTAGGAGCACCTTGTGATCCGGCCACACTCCTATCATCGTGGTCAGATGTGCCTCTTCCTTGATCCTGAATCCTGGGCTGAATAACTCTTTCCATTATGGTAGTCAAAGCCTGTAGTGTCTGAGTTATTTCTTGTTGTCCGGTAGTCATGGTTCTGTAAAATTCTCTGGTTTCATCATCGTCGACTCTGGGAAATCTTGGCGGACTCTGTCTTTCACCCATATCTCCGTCCTTGAATATGGTTTTCTTGCGAATATAATACTGAGAATTAAAGTATCTTTACCCAATCAGGATGGCAGGATTACTGCTCTGATACCACTGAAATAACCCTAACAGGTTATTATATCCTCTTCAGCTCCCCAAAAAAAAACTTGTTACTTTAGGAGTTCGACACTTTGGGTCAATCAGTCTGCATTCAGTCTTGGATCACCTCTGAGTAAACCTCTCAGGATGAGACACTGAAGTAACGATACTTGATAATGTCTATTCATCACATCGAATCTTAATGCCACGATGAATATGCAAGAAATATGATTCCCTTACTTTTATTAGCAATTAATTGGAAAATAATAGTCTGGAAGCATTACAACTGAACAATAAACAAAACCTGGAAATCGAATGATTTTGATTCAGCTATCCTAGGTTGGAGGGAATGTAGGTTGTCTCTTCTCTGTACAGCCTGCCGTGGAAGTCTGTTGGTCGATGGATGGTGTCTTCTTCTGCCGCAGCTACCCTGTTCCTTAAGGATGCGCTTCATCTGCTACTTACCCGCTCTGTCAAGAGGCGGAGCCAGTGGTTGCAAGGAGGGAAGAAGTCGATAGGAAACGAGTGCACCCCTAAACCTTTTGCCGGCCCTCCGCAAATAAACTTGGAAATCTGCTAATCTAACCGCCGATCCCAATCATCTGGTCGGCCGACGGATCATCATTCCGTGCCCACAGTATCCCTAGCGATTCGGTGGCGATGAGGGAAGACTGTGCTGGTTATCGCGCCCCCAACGGGAATGTAAAGTCCACAGATTGCAGGGTAAGTTTGACCAGTATGTAAATCCAGTGCGCTTCTGTTAAAACGATTCCGTTCATGAAATCAAATGACCCCAAACGGATGCACGATTAATCTGCTCCTGATGCGTTGGTTGGCTCATCGTTTGTTCTTCACAAATACCCTGACTGTTGTTGTTGGCTAAATGATTCTAATTTCACCAATCCTCGGAGCTCCAAGACGTCACTCCGGCAACGATCCAAAATAGTTTCAGCATGAAATGGCTGAAGACCATCTCTAATGTGCAACCCTTCAGAAGATATCCCACCTCCTCAGTTATGCAGATCTAAGAGAGTTTTCGTTCTCAGAGATCTCATGGGAATTTTGCAGACCAATGGCTACAAATTGCCTCAATTGAAAAAGAAATTGAATCCACAAATCGCTTGCCTTCAAAGGGAGCCCTATGTCCTCTATTTATCTCCTTGCCGGGAAGTTTCTGGAAATTATCCGGAATCATCTTGCACTACAAATATTAACTTTATAAAATTAAATAATTAACTTTATAAAGTTAGAATACAACCTTTATTTAATATTGGAATGAGTAGGCCCCGCTTACTTAATTGGAAGACAAAATCGACCCTCTTCCCATAATTATTTTCCTACGAGAGTCAATGATAGGCAAATCCCCTGTTATAATTATGTTGCTAAGAGAGGGACATGACAGAAGTAACTGATTTCAGTACAACCCATACAATTGGTATAATAGTAAGAGGTATGGATCCGTACTTTAAACCATGGAATTTCTCTTGCTTCAGCAGCATCCACACTATCCAACAAACCCACCCGGCAAGAAATATGCTTAGTAGACAAGGCAAAAATACTTGGATCCAAATGCTCGCTCTATGTTTACCCCAAGTATATCTCCAGCAAGTACTCATCCATTGAGCTCTCGTCATTGCTTTCTCAATTTCTTTGCTGATTGTGACTCCTAGACCTGCCCAAGCTTCATGTTCATCTCTATAGTGCCACGCATTGTATTGAATTGTTAAAATTCGGGGAACTCTTCTGAATGCATGTGCTTGTTCTTCTTGCCGTGAGTTTGATTTTAACTAAACAAGAGCCAAGAGATCAAAGCCAATCAATATTTTATCATTGAAAGTGTCTTTATTAATTGGGTTAAGATTCCACACTTACCATCTGATTATTATCCATGCATGCGAGTGCCTTATAAACATCATGATATCTGGTTTGATATTCCTTGAGCAGATTGACAAGGGGTTTCTGTTTCAAACAAGTCATCCAATCATTATCAGAAGTAGGTGTAGATAAATAAATGTGAGCAAGTTTGTATAATTCATTAGAATTTTTCAGTTACTGTATTTGGAATTGATTGTATAAGGACTCAACTTCATGGATCATAGTCTGTGATCTATCTTTGTTCTCTCTTTAATTGCGATGATAGATCATCCATATCATTCATGAAAAATTCTTACCCAATCGATTATAAAAGCAATAACTGATTAAATTACATTTAAATTTAACCTATTCCTTAATAAGTAATCAATTCCACTTATACCTGTTCTTTGGATTCGTCTCTTGATAGACCTAATAAATTGTGAACCCCTCTGTTAATCTGTTGATATATCTTTTTGCCTCTTGCACTAAGAGAGGTGTTTTTAAATCCAACAAATTGCTCCCGTGGTAGAAGATTTGGAAATGTTAGCTGAGCTGCCGTTATGAGTAGAATCTTTTCGGTCTATCAAAATGTAGGCGTAAAAGCTATTACTTCAGTTTTCTGAAAACTTACGAGTCAAAACAGAGTAGATTGGAATTATTTATTATTAAAAGGATTTTGACAAAATGTACCTGAAACATGAGACTGGATTTTCCCATGCCCCATTCTCCAAAAATGCCCACCGTGATTGGAGATTCAATAAATCGATTTAGAAACAGAGCAGCTAGACCTTGGGCAAAGACATATCGTCCTGTTCAAGTATAAAGCATTGGCAAATATTAATCTAGATAAATTTCTCTAATATATTGTAAAATCTGAAAACAGGGGAAGAATAGAAAAAACAGAACAAGAGAGAAAACGGATAAACTTTGACATTAATAAACTGAATATTTTCTTTATATCTCTGAATATATATTGCCTCCGATATGAAGTCTTTACAAATCCTTGTTGCTGTGACACACTTTCTATTGTGCAACTTAATAAATTCAATAATCTGAGATCACTATATAAAAATGATATCTCTTAAAAATAGCTGGTTCTATTTGTTTACATCTCATGCATTCAACATATATCTCATAATCATGCAAACTACAATTAAAACTTATAAATTAGGCATGACACTAATTGTACAGCTGATTATGCATGGAGACCTATATACTCCAAATAGTGGTGAATGTAAACTATTAGTTATCTTCAACAAGGATGGCATAACTGTGCCAAGAGCATAGTTCTCTACATATATAACACTAGTAGTCGTATGCTTTTATACATGCAATGAGTGCATTGATAGGAGATGAGATTTAAGAGAAAAATGTAGAATAAACATTAAATAATGTAAATATGAGTTTTTTTAAAATGAAAATACAAAAATAAAAAAGTTGAAGATTAAAAAATAGATATAAAATTTACAATATTTAAGAAATTTGAACATTGCATAAGAAATGTGTTCAATAATTTCAATATTTTACAATTAAATTAAATTTATCAAATATGAAAAAAGAAATCATAAAAAAAAATCCATCAAAAAATTTATTATGAAAAATTAATAAGAAAAAAACAAAAAAAAGCGACATATCTAACAAATATTTAATTGACTAAATAAATTATAAAAACTGATAAAAAAAATTTAAAAATAAAATAAGCTAATATTAAAAATAATTTAAAATAATTTAAAAACTAAAACCTAAATCAATTTAAAAAATCAAAAAGTTTAATAAATAGAGATCACAACATAATCTAATATGGAAATCACATGTAATTATTTTTTAAATAAATAAGAAAAGAAAAATAATAGTTAAAAGTGCATATTTAAATTATAATCTTATGTGAACAAATTAGATTATTAATATTTTTTAAATTTAAATAACATAATATTTACTAAAATCTTTTAAATAGATTAATAAATATTATTTATTTAAATTAAATTTATCAAATATTAAAAAAAAATCATTTAAAAAAATTCATAAAAACTCTATTATGAAAAATTAATAAAAGAAATAGAAAAAAATATATCTTATAAATATTCTATTAACTAAATAAATTATAGAAGCTAAAAAATAATATTTAAAATAAAATTAAACTAATAAAAAAAATTAAAATAATTTAAAAACTAAAATCTAAATCAATTTTAAAAATCAAAAGTTAATTGAATACATCACAACATCAGCGAAAGCTAATGTCGAGATCACAACTAATAAATAAAAAAATAAAAACAATAGTTAAAAGTGGAGATAACAACTAATAAATATCAAAACAAGAGTTAAAAGTGGAGGGGAGTAAACGGGAAGGATTTTCAATTTCCGACTAAACTCTTGCAAATTTTCCCTCAAAAATTTATTTTTCGGAAACAAATTTCCCACGAATAGCTATCGGCTAAATAAATTAAGTCTTCATTCTTAGACGGCATAATCAATATTTGTAACAAGAAGCGCTTACCAAGTTTGTCCTCCATACTTGGTTGATCTCGTCCTTGCTCTTTTATATGCTCCAAGTGACTTAATACTACTCTCCCTACAAAATTACAACAATGGGTAAGATTTGGTAAAAGAACAAGGAAAAAGACTTTGAGAATTTGATCAATACATGTACCATTTTGAACGCACTTTTTCTCTGATGACTGCAAACTGTTGGTCCAAACTTGATCACAAATGTCTGCAATGTGAGCGCCTCTGCTGAGAAGCTCCCACGCTATCTCAACATTATCATTAATTGCCGCTGCTCGTAGCAAAGGTTCTCTGTATTCTTTCTTTTTGGTTTGAAGATATCTTTGCACTTCTCTATGCACATCTTCCATCTCGTCAGCTGTGCCAATGCGAGTTGCAGAGGCCCACAACAAAAGTGAGCGCTCAGAAGGAGAGAGTCTATCATGCTCCAGCAGTGCTCTACATGTGGCAAGTGCCGCCTTTGGATTCTCCTCTTGGGCTGCATTATGCAAAGCTGTTTTTCTCTGACCATCACGTTCCTTGAGCGGGCATGACCCTCCGTTTATAAGTATCTTCACCAATTCAGAATGGCCTTCACTTGCTGCTATTTGAAGGGCACTTTGACCAAAGGAATCGGTTGCTTGAATGTAGTCTGTTCTTGTTGAACAGTCGACGACTCCAAGATAGTGAAGAAGCTTGTTAATCATTCCTATGTCCTCTTTGAAAGCAGCAATGTGCCATGGGGTCCTGCTTTGGTGGTCCTTTGAATAAATTAGGCGTTCTCGCTCCTTTGAAACAGGACGCTCCAGCAGACGATCCACGATATCTGAGGCGTAACGTCTCTTTGCTGCCCAATGAAGAACGTTTCTTCCCAATGTATCCTCTCTTGTAATGACGTTATCAAAAGAATTTCCATATTTGTTTATGAGTAGTGAAAACACTTGTTCATGAGGCAGGGCATAATGGAACAGCGACTTTTCTTTGTCGCCCACTTTTTCCGGGAGCTCAATTGCATACCTGTCGTGATTTAACAAATGCTCCACTAAACCCGTGTACCCTCAAACTGCCTCAATCAAAACCTTTGCAACTGGAAGTTGTTGAAGATTGTCAATCTGGGTTTGTAGTCCATCTGGTGATAATAAGGATAAGAACTTTGTGGTTATGGGAATGGCTTCTGCACTAACGAATGAAATTGAATTGGCTTCTGCATTAACGAATGCAATTGAGTTGGCTGTATCCACAAAGGTCTGCCCGTGTATTTCTATAGCGAATTCGACCATAGATACAGCCCAGGTGGGTCCATACAAATAAGTCCATTCAAGCCCATCTCTGGATCGGTCGATTGCATATCTTAAAACAGCCTGCGTTTCTTCCCTCGGATTCGTCATATTCAGCTCATGATGAGATCTAGTGTTTCCACGACTCTCGTATCTCATCACCATTTCCCTCAAAGGAATCTCACGACCATTGATTTCTTCAGTTGGACATTCCCTTGTGAACGAAGCTGGGTCAAGTAAGTGTGGGGAATTTAGCCACAACCAATAGAGCGCCTCCACATCTTCATAACAGTAAGCCTGTAACCATGCGGTATCTATCCCTCGTGGAGTAAGCTTTACTCCTCTGTATACTTCTTTTCTTAACGAGTTGCTACCAGACGAGTACAAATCTGTAATTAACACAATCCATGACATGAATATAGTAAATGAGGAAATGATATAAATGTAAAACAGCCCAACTTACGCTACAACAGATCTTTATACCTGCGCAGTTCTACCATTTTTGTTCGCCACTATCCCACGTTTGCTTCTTGACCACAGCATTCCAAACACAGTTGAAATTGGGGGTTTCGTTGACAGGAGAGAAATTATCAGTTACCCATCCGTCCAAAAGACGAATGTCACCTCTACGCTCAACATAAAAAGGGTTAATTTTCTTCACGGGTATTTTCTCTGTCTCTAGAATTTGTAAATTGCTTCTGATTTCTTCAACCGTTGCCAAACGGTACCCCTGGGGCATCAACGGTCCTCCATGGAAAAGAATCTTCTTGAACTTGAACCTCGGTCGGCGCTCCTGTGGCACTTCCATAACGATTTAGGACAAAAAAAACAACGCCTAGAGTTCAACCAAATATTAATGCCAGCCCTCAACTTGAATTCTTCAACCCATCCATCTACTACAGAGCAAAGGAAGCTCCCCTGGCGCCAAATATTCAAAAACTATTCATAGGTCTACTGAAGAGTTTGTACAGTTCAAACAGATCACAAGCTGAAGACCTGAAAAAGAAAATTACATGAATATGTTTATACTCGAATTTGAGATACAATCTGGTGCCTCCAGAACATAGAAGAGTCCATCAGTAGATCTAAAAATAAATGATTTCATATAAGAGTAATAAAATAAAAACTATCAATTAATCATATAGAAAATGTCTTTGTTAGAGACATTTTGTGTCCACAGGCCTGAGCGTTTAGATACATGAAGTGAATTAAAGGAGTGGATTAGGACCAAAAAAACATACAGAAAGGTAGACAAGTATAATTTAAAAATGGAGAAAGAAAAGCACATGAAACTTGCCCATCAACAGTTTGCAATACTGCAAGATGATTGAAATAATAGTCTGTGTTCATTTTTATGTGCTTTAACCATATTTTCTTGCGTTGAAGTTACCTATCCTTATCTCGTTAGAATCCCATTAAATTACAGAAAGAAAGTTCAAAACTTATTACAAATAGAGGCTTAAACTCTGGTTAAACACACTAAACTTATCAGAACAAGGTTCAGATTTCTACTGTCTTTTGAAAACTCAATAACAATTCTGATTATTTTATCAATCAACAACAGAAGCATATTATACTTACTGCGGAGTGGTTGGCAAATAGAATTCCATAGCTTGCCTTGGGTTGTTCTGCAAATCTAAATCCTGCTTTGTTTGCTTGCTCGAATTGCTCTTCTAAATCAGAAGTTGTATTTTTATAAATAATGGGTATTGTTTCTTAAATAATTGTGCGGCGCGTCTAAGAAAAGCAGCAAAGGGCACCGAAGAAAAGTCGCCAATACAAGTGGAAAAGAAAGATGCGGGAAATAAGTAAAACGCGGAGAGATGGTACGATTCTCATGTTAGTCAACAGTTCAACGACTGGGATGACAAAAATACAAGGGAGAGGAAGGAGCGGGGAAAGAAGAATTGTCACTGTCATGTACACCGACGTCACCAAGATTTGAAGTGTTCATTAATTAATTCCTTTGAAACGAATATATTAATGCATTAATAAATCAAACATTGGAGTTAGAACACTAGGATCATTGTCCTTTCCACTCAAAACTGGTTTAAAAACTGTATCTGCTTTCCGAAGAGTAGAATTTAAATATGGTTTCATTGACATTTGGTTGCTGGAAGATGAGGGTCAAAATCGGGTTATCAGGGTTAAAACCAGGCTTTGCAGAAAACATGGGTGTTTGGTTGGTTAAAATTATAACCTAATTTTCAATTTCATCTTCCAATTTTGGTCAAAACTTGGAAGATGTTTCTTCCAATAAAAAGGTGGAATTCGAAATTAAAACCAAGTTTTGAATTTGATGACAGTTTTTTTTAATAATATTGTGGGGTCCACGATATATTCATCTTCCGTGTCAACCAAACGGACCATTGTCTTTCCAAACCACAAAACCAAGTTTTCGAAAACCTATTTATAAGATAATCTGGCTATGCGACAAATTCATCTTCCCCAACCAAACGGGGCTGAGTGACGTTAATGGCTGCAATTTGAATGTGTCGTCTCTGAATAGTCAAAAGCTTGTGGAATCAACCACTTGTAGCTTTGACTAGAAGTTAATTTGTTATGAATACGTGGTGCATGTATGGCACGGAGGAGACTGAATCAGACCTATAATTAATTCTCTTTAATGTTTTTTATTTTATGAAATTGTTGATTGTAAAAAAATTATTGCTCCTTGCTTATCCAGGCTCTAGTCCTTGTCTACTCTTTTCATTTGCCTATGTTATGCTAGTATTTGCTCGACAAAGAGTGCAAGAGGTACGTAAATAGTTTTTTTTAGAAAAGACAAATTTAAAAGATGTAAATTTGAAAGAAATATTTTGAATTAATAGCGTAGATTATATATATAAAATAGAAACATATACACTAGACATATATCTTTGTAGGTTCAAAAAATGTACAACTTTAATATTTGATTTAATGTAGGAAATCCCAATTCAAGAGTTTATTTGAATTGCACATTTTTAATTTTTTTTTGAAATTGTAAATAGAAAAGTAATAGGAGTCTTCTTTGTGGTAAGGCAGCAAAGACCTATATCTAAGAGCAAAATAAAATTAATTTTTAATAAGAAGTAGATATGAGGTAATTTTAGTAAATTTATAGAAGTAGAAAAGAGTAATGAATTACTTAGAAAGCCGCACAAAGATAGAAGTAAATGAAAAAATGGAAATTTGTAGAATGACAGAATTTACCATTTTCTGTAAAAGTAGCTTCAAAGATGTGGTCTTGATGTGAGATTGAGTGCAAGTGTGCTTCTTCTTTCTTTCTAATAATATTGTATGGATTCTTTTGCATCTTACAAAAGCACTCAAAAGAAAAGGAAGGCTCTATACGAAGGCCTTGGATGTATTTGACTCTAGAGATATTTGTGAATGTGAGGCCTTGTCTTTCAATTCTACCTATATCAATCATAGACCTACCTAAGGTTAAAAACCTGTGATTTGTGTATAGTGATAACCCAGGCTTTGGTAAGAGGTATTTGTGTATGATTGCCTCAAGAAATGGGTTGTATCATAATGGTTTTTGGGTTTCTAGGATCTCAAGGTGGACTAGTATAACTACTGAACTCTACAGTGACATATGAAGGCAACAAAGGAGGTTTACATCCTATTGGATACACTATATCTTTTACCTCTCCAAGAGATCCATTAACAAGACCAGCAGTGACCCAGAGGTTTGTTGTAAACATGACATGTTGAAGTTTAAATAATAAATCTTCTCTAGGTAATTGGTCATCATTAGCAATTTCTTCAAGTCTATGATGTGTATTTATTGCACTGTACAATGCAATAGGGACATTGAGTTCTTTTAGCATTTTTTTGTTGTGAAGTGAAACTTGTTCATTGGTAGCAAATAAATGTTTTGCATGGTCAAAATCAATCTACTAATTTGGAGTGAGGTTCTTTTTTGTGCGAGTCATTAACAAATCCCAATCATGTAGCATTAGTTTTGCATTGCGCATATTGTGTAGTGCTCTGTGAAATTATATTTTAAGTGGATCATCACCTTCCTGTCTAAATATCATTTCTAATGTTACCACTGTATTAAAATTGTGCCACAATTTTTTTGAATTAATGTGAGATGCATAGAGCGGTTTATCCATAACTGGTGAAAGTTGGGCTAGGTCACCTACAAGAATCATCGACATGCCACCGAAGCAAAGGTGTTTTTTTTTTGGGGTATAGCTTCATATAGCTTGGAATCAATTTTAAGAAGTAGTTTAGGACCTATGAAGCTCATTCTCATCTATTAAAATGCATTGAATGTTTTTCATGTCTTCTTGGTATTTTGTTAATGCTTGTCCCTATAGTGATTTCATTTCTCAAATTGGAATTTTGAGGGTTGCATGTATGGTTGATGCATGAATATTGGAACCTGCAATGCCTATGGGTGCAAGAACAAGGAGTGGATTTATTGTGTTGGCATTGAATTGTGTAGTGCATTTCTTATGTAGTTGATAAGGTATGATTTCCCAGTTCCTTGTATGACCATGTATAAAGGTTGCATGGATAAATTAGATGCAAAGTGGCTTGTAATGATAAAAAGTTCAATTTGTTGACGATGTGATAAATTGTAGCTATTGGCAGAGACAGAGGTAGAAGAGCTAAGAACTGATCGAACATTTTTGTGTCTATGTATAAATTGAATGTCATGGTCATGCAAATTCAAAGGAACGTTATGGTCTTCCCATGGATGGTTGTTGTCAAAGTCACATTTTCCCAACATGTCAAGATCATTTAGGCTAGAACTATTGGCAAGGCCTAGTTGGGACAGAAATTTCCACTCATTCAGTTGCAATGAATCTTGTATATCCATGTCACCATATGATTCATTTTCCTCTTCTAAGATCTCTTCATCTTGATTAGTATGGTCCACATGCCAAACATTATATGTTTCTATTTTTAATTACTTCCAATGTCTAGTAATGTAATCTTTGTCCACACCTATATCTACGTGGATCTCATGAAAGTGTTTGTACAAGAGCAATTCACTCCATCAAAAGGTTTCAAAATGCTCAGAGTCTTCCTTGGGAATTGCAAAATATTTTGGATACACATGTACTTTCCTTTCTTATTCTCTATTTATCTCATTTGTAAGATGCAACATATGTGTATGATCTTGTTGATTCAATTTGTAGAAGTAGTTGAAGCTCAATTGGATGTTCTATGCATACTTGTATGTAGCTAGATTCTATTCTGCTACCATCACTTGTTTGTTTAAGGTGGTGCAACACTCTCCACCCCTCATTCAAAGACATAAACTGACGATTGCAATTCACAAGGGGCAATTTTTGATGTGACATGTTTCTTGTGCACTAATGTCTCTTTCGGCAATAATTTCAGCCATAAACTCCTGGTATGCTTTGATGACATTGTCATCTACATTTGAATCTTAGCAAATTCTAGCCAACATCTGAACATAGTTTTCGCTTTTTTCTAGCTTTGGATGCATACTTAGCAATGTATTTGAGAACTAACGCTCGAGATGTAATAGGTTGGCAATCTATATTTGCTCTCCATATTGATAGCACATGCAAGTTATGAATGTTCAACCCATCATCATTTCTACTTGGCTCAATGCATGTGTGCCCTATTTATTTATGGTGCAATGATGCATGTTCACATTCTTTCCAAGGTGCTTTATATCTACATTTCATTTCTCTACCTTTCACACGTAGGCATGTCCTCTCAGTACATAGGGTGTGCCTTTGAACATAATTAACCAACTTTTCATAATCAACTAAAGGATTAGTAGAAGTTATTTTAATTGTATTTAGAAGGCATGGATCTTCTATTGGAGCTTTGTGTTGCAAGTTGTCTATTTCAAATTTTGAGTGAGGGTTCATAGCTGTAACATATTTTTCCAAGATTTTTTTGGCCTTTTCTACTACTTTAGTGTTTTTCCAATCAAGTGTGTCCATATTTGGAGCTTTTTAAATCCAAATGACACCATGTATGTGCACCGATCCTCTTCCCTACCATTTTGAGTGATACCAATAATTAGTTGCCTCCATGAGCTTCCCAATTATCTCTTCACAATTTTTTTTGAAGCATTGGTGTAGATATGGTGATGTTGTATGCAGGTTATTAATCACATTGTCACTATGTTGTTTGTTGGTAAGCAATGAAGATGGTACATTTGGGGAAAGAACACTATGCAAATTAGGCCATTTAGTGTCTGTTGCACCCAATCTAAAGAAGAATGTTGGAGATTTTATTTGGGTTATCAAACTTGTCAACTTTGTATGATGTGTATTCCAGAATGCTCTTGTCCCTCATAAGGTAGACCCAAAGTGCATCAATTCTTCTATGAGTTGATTGTTGGGTAGGTTAGTTAAGTGAGAGTGAAGGTCTTCAATAGTGGATGGTGTATTGTCTTCAACTTTTTGTTTAATAAATACAGATGTAGTAGACTGGCTACAATGATGCATCATAAGATTCAAGAGAAAGTATCTAAAGTGTGGATGTTGGCCAAACCTATTATCATGGTAATGAATAAGATGCACAACATATTCATGCATTTTGACTTCTCTAGCACGAGGTTGCATGGCTAGTGTAGTACCATTTGGAAAAAGTGTGGGAAAGGTCATGTCAAACAAGCCCTTAGTAGTATACTCATTAATGGGGGTTGAACTTATGGGTGGCCAAACTATGATGGCATCAGTCTCTTATTCCATTTGTAAAGAATCTTTTATGTTTTGTAGTTGATGATGTTTTTTGGTAGGCTCATCATAAATGATATTGAATATTGGGAGTTACCATCTATATCACATTGTATGTTTCCAACTAAAGCAATTGTCGAAGCTAGAGGT